>VCII01000325.1:0-600000 GCA_006030095.1 Triplophysa siluroides | reverse complement strand
ACAATCCTGCAGAGACAAACAAACTTATGAACCTTAGTGCTGAAGTCAAACTATCACAGCAGCCTCGGGGATCTGTAATGTTCTGTTGTCTCATAAAACATTGCACCACGCGTGTCCAAACATCATTGTTTGAAACGTTATGGGTTACATCACATTTATAGTTCATTACCTTGGAATCACATCCAGTGTGTTTTTTCAGATGCCTAATCTGTATGATGAAAGCGAGTGTGGGGCCGTCCTTCACATGGAGGTAGAGAAATAAAACGACTGCTTTATTGCACCATCTGCCTTGAATTACATTTTAAATTTAATTCATTATAATGTCGGTTAACAAAAGACATATAATCAGTCATCAACAGCATTCGGCCCTTTTTAACTGGATATACTTCACATACGGTTCACATTATGTTTGGCAATGCTGATTTAATAAGCAATCCTACTTAATTAGTTCAATCAAACTAGTTTAGAATGAGCCGATAAACAGAAACAAACAGACAATGTTTCCCAAAATACAACCTCTACAGTAATTCTCTGATCTTTATTCCACTTCTAAAAACACTTGCCAGATTATTTTATTTTCAGCTGTGTTGTGTTTATTTAAGTTTTTTTACCTTACAAAAAATATACATTGGCTTCACTACACCTAACAGTGGTACTGCTTGTCAGTCACTGAACGTGGGAGACGAGACCGGGGCTAGTTGTCACACTTTGTGCTACTGAACATAAGTGAGAGTTGGGGTATTTCTGAGATGTTTGTATGGAAAATAGATTCTATTTGTTGGGGATGCATTGACGTTTAGTGACAGACAAGAAGTTTACATCATTAGTGATTGGAGTGAATTCCCTTTCATCAGGAGATCTTACTATTTTAAGTCATTTCGACTTGCCATATATGTATTGTCGATGCACACGTTTGAGTTGATTTGGAAAGTTTTGTCAGGTTCATTCCAGAGGACATTTGGATCTGATTGCGACAACAAATGCTCTTAAACCCAGTTTTAAACTAGAGACTTTGATCATGCTTATGAACAAGCTGTAAAAATGAAAACTAGCTTTTAGGGGATCAGCAATATGGAATGTATTCTGGGTTACAAGGTAAACAAGTTCACACAGTTCCACCCTCCTCTTATCATTGCACAATAAACCACCTTTCTCAGAAGAGCACGTCCAATTCAAATGAAGCTGTTTTGGCAAGATGCTTGGTCCGCCACAATATCCGCCAAATCTCCCATTAAACACACCCTGATAGTTTGATTGGCTGGAATGTTCCGAAACTCAATCCACGAAGCCACAAGGTTTAAATGGCTAGCCGTGAAATTAAACCACTTACTTAGCAGTAAAGCCTATATAGGGATCACACACGACGCCGGCAGTAATAAAACAGCACTTAATTCCATGGGTAATTTTCTATACATAAATTCCTGCTTAATCCCCTCAGCCTTTTACAAAGTACAGCATAGGTGTTCATTTTAAAGTCTGAAGTATAGTTTTCTAGCTCAGGGTTCTTGTAAATCACTGAGTATGGTTTTATTTTTGGCTACATTAGAGTTTGATTTCCGTAGCATGCAATGCTGAGATTTACTAGTCACATGTCGGCATTTTCAACACTGTAAAAATTGAACAGATGGATCAACTTTAAAAAATGATTGCAAATGGTAAAACCTAAAAAGTTAAGTTGGTCCAATTTAAATTTCGAGGCAAACACAAGTGTAAAAAATGACCAGTTGGATCAACTTAAAAAATTACTTCAATTGGTAACACTTAAAAAAATGAAGTTGGACCAACTTAGATTTCCTAGCAAAAAAGTCACAATCATAGTGATCAGTGTTTCCTTGAGCTGGGCTCTTGACCATTTACTTTAATAGACACATTTGTTTGCCACTGTGTGTTTAAACTTTAAAATCTATGTCTTTTTATAGCATATTTGTTATGGCAATGCAAATGAGAATTGACTGGTGTTGGCTGTTAAAAAGTTCATCATCCTGTAGTTTGATTCACTGATCTCCTCTAGATTGCATGCTGTGCTGCTGAAAGAACATTATAGCAGAAGGGAATTTGCTTGCATTTATACATCTAAAATGATTTGTGAAAACTGGACGTAAATTTAATCTTAAATTTCAGAAGAGTTTAGATGCACACAGACATCAGGAATCAGTGTATGAATCTCAACAATGGTGACAATCAACAGACTAATTCAGATAAACAATCAACTGCAATGCATACTGGGAATCATGAATGAGTTTTGAATTATGATGTTACCCAGCAAGCATTGCAGCTTGAAGCTTTCGTTTGTTGATTGTCACCATTGTTGAGATTCATACACTGATTCTTGATGTCTGTGTGTGTCTAACCTCAACTGCATTTTAAGGTTTTATTTGCACTGTATTTTCTCAAATCATGTTGTCATCAAAATGCATTTAGAACAACATTCTAATGTTTTATGTTTATAAACAAGATGAGAGCACAGAATCAAACTGAATGATGATGGCATTTCAACAAGTAAGAACCAACACCATTTGATTCGTTTCTCATTTCATCGCCATAACAAATGTACTCTAAAAGCACACAGTTACAGCACCACAAATAATCAAACATATAAAGGTCAAGACCCTTACTCAAGGAAACACTGATCACAATAATTGGCGACTTTCCTTAGCTAGGAAATTTAAGTCGGACCATCTTGATTTTTCTAATTGTTACCAATTAAAGTATTTATGTTGATCCAACTGGTCATTTTACACTTTTGTCAGCTGTGAAATTTTAATTGGACCAATTTAACTTTTTTAGGTTTTAACATTTGGAATATATTTTTTTAAGTTGATCCAACTGATCATTTTTGACAGTTTTGTTAGCTGGGAAGTTTAAGCTGAAACAACTTGACTTTTTAGCTGTTACCATTTGGATTTTTTTTTTAAGTTGATCAAACTGTTAATACAAAATACAAGTTAATACAAACTGGCTATATCTTGAAAAAATGTAACGTTATTTTTTAGGCTTAAACAAGAAAGTAAGAAAGTTGAAAGTAAGAAAAGCTGATGAACCTGCCAATTCAATAATACCTTTATTTAACCGGGAAAGGACTCACTGAGAATAAAACATCTCGGAGTGTCCTGGCCAAGATAATCAGCCTAGTTTACATATACAAATAGACAACAAATACAACATAAGTTACAAAAACCAACATAAAACCAGTTCAAAACAATTACACACCATTATGAATTACATAGCAAGGACATAAAACAATTATAAGAAACAACATTTTGTAACTTCATCTCCTTTAGGAGAAGATTCCAGTCAAATGCAGCATCGTATTTGAAAGAGGTTTTACCAAGCTCAGTTCTAGCAAAGGGCACACAGAGGTTATAAAATGATTGAGAATGTAATTAATGATTTCCAGACATAGTCCTTTGGATGACGCAACAGAGATAATTTAGCAAATGACCCAGAAATGACTTATATATCAACAAATGCCAATGCATTTTTCTCCAAGTTCTTAAGGAAGGCCAAGCAACTTTTTCATACAATACACAATGATGGGTTGAAAATTTACAAACAGTAACAAATCTCAGAGCACCATGGTACACAGCATCCAGGGAGGAAAGGAGATAAGAAGAGGCGTGCTAGTAGACCACATCCCCAATAGTCCAGACCTGGTAAAAATGTAGGATTTGGAAATTTGCACTGCTGTAAATATGAAAGGGTTTTAATGCAATTATATATTTTCCATCCACCGAACACAAAGTACTGTCTAGGGATGCATCACACAACAGAAGCTTGCTAGTCAGATATTTGACCATCACCATGAAGTGTCATGATATGTGCCTGTTGTGTACAAGGGTCGTTCACTCAGGCGGTTGATTGACCCCCGTTTTTACTTAATGCTTTGTGTTGGTAAATTTGGAGTTGACCCACAATCACTATTTTAGATAGAAGATCTAAATGATCTGACTGATTTACCTAGTGATGAGAAAATGCCTAAAAATGTAACCGCAAATATACTAGATATCTATACTGTGATGCATTGGGTTCTGATGTAAAAAAAAAACATTGTGAAATGTTTCTTCTGTGGCATCACTATGAAGAACTTAATGTTTATGTAGATGGGATTTTGCCATAAATGTTCTAATCACACAGATTTGATTGTACACAACAGACACCAGCCAAGAGTGAAGTTGATTTGGTCATGTCATGTGCGACATGCATACAAATATTGGCAGGTAATTGTGGAGACAAAACAGATGAAATTAGTGGGACATACTATATGTTCACTTGGTGGTCAGGATTTCCTTCCATTCAAAAGTTTTTTGTATTTTACAGAAACAAAATACAAACTGTGTTTCCAGGTGTACTGATAAAAATCTGAATTCAATGTTCAGCCAATAAAATGGAAAATGGCCGATTTCATCATCTCTTGCAAAAACTATACTGTAAATTAGAAGGCTATACACAAATAACAATTACAAAAAATTACAGCTATATTAAAAACTCTTTATTTGACGTCAATCACAAATAACATCTCATCAAGTCATTTAAAATTGTCCCAGTTTCTCTTTACCCAACTTTGGCATGAAACTCAATGCTTTTGTCATATTTGCTTGTTCCTTCTCTTTTCCAACATCTCACATTGAATGAAAACAGAGCTGGCCCAAATTTTCTGGATACACCCAGTACACAATGTTCCCATTTGTCATGCCAAATCCTCACTTAATGGCAAACGGTTTTTATAAGAGATCCACAACTCACTTAAAGGCAAATAGAGAGAGTAAAGGGAACGAACAGTTGTTGGGTTATGCTATGATAAGGAACAGGTGCATTAAGAACAATCTCTCGTATCTTATGTCATAACAGTCTTTGTTTCCGTTATGCATAATAACATTAATTCTTTGAGACTTTTTGTACAAAAATGTATAAACAACTTCCTTGAATCTTAGTTTGACCAAAAACACTGTCCAAAGTAATGAAATTCACTATTCACTGTAGATTAAAAGTAAAAAACAAACGGTGCTGGTTTGTGTGTTTGTCAGAATAACCCATTACTGAAATTGATGCCATTGGTTAAAGCCCCATTGAAATCTAAATTCAAGTTTTTGTCCTTTTTTTTTAATAAGTTAGCCTTGAGAGCATCAATACACTGATATGCTCCTAAGCGCTGACAAAATTAGCATTTAGAAGAAATAAGCGTTCAAAACTCACAGTCTGGCAAGTGCACATTTTTTTGTGAAATTTCATGACATCAGACATCACGCTATACACTTCAGCTTTCTTGTCAAAGTTCTAGTCCAATCAAATCCGCTTTAGAATCCGAAGAATCATGCCTTCTTCAGATGCATCAGATGTCGCGGTTGGCACAGTCTTATCTCAGCGATTCCTTCGTGATGGGAAGGTGCACCCGTGTGCCCTTTTTCTCTCACAGCCTCAGCCCTGCACTACTACGATAACTACGATATCGGCAACCGAGGGCTGTTAGCAGTGAGATTTGCTTTGGGTGAGTGGCTTCATTGGTTAAAGGGTGCATTGCAGCCCTTCTTGGTCTGGACAGACCACAAGAACCTGGAGTATATTTGACGGCCAAGAGACTAAGCTCGCGCCAGGCCCGCTGGGCACTCTTCTTTGGCCCCTTTAACCCTTTCGTACCGGCCAGGGTCTAAGAACCTCAAGCCTGACGCTCTGTGTTGTCAGTTCGAGACCTTTGAGAGGGAGCTTATGGCCGAGGCCATTCTCCCGGAAGGAAATGGTGGGCAGGGCTCACTCCTGGGGTATCGAGCAACGAGTGGGGATGGCCGGTCGAGAGGTGCAAGTGCCAGCAGAATGCTAAGAGGGCAGGTTGTCGGTGCCGGCTGCTCGTCCTGATGTCCTTCAGTGGGGTCTTTCTTCCAGAAGGGTCTGCCATTCAGGAATTTGGGGAACGTTGGCTGCAATCCGTCAATGTTTCTGGTGGTCATCATTGGCCGCTGATGTTGAAAACTAGCAGGCCAACAGACAGTTCGTGTTGGCCTGCTCGACGTGCGCTCAATGCAAGCTGGTCAATCGCCCACCCACGGGTCTGCTTCCATCCGTTGGCCGCGACAGGTATGTCCTCTTTGAGTGTTCCATGGGTTATAATCCTCCTCTGTTCCCGTCACAAGAACCCGACGCTGTGGTCCCGTCTGCTCTGGCTTTCGTTGAGTGCTGCCGACGCACCTGGGAGAAGTCTAGAGGGGTTCTGGCACGAAAGTGTTGTCAGCGGGTATGGCTCTCCACCAAGGATTGCCTCTCCGAGCGCCATCTCGCAAGCTGCCACTTAAGTTCATTGGTCTTAACTCGCTGTGTCTCTCTGTCCCGTGTCAGACCGCTAGTATTATTTGCTACTTTGATGGCACAAGTCTTGTTACCCAGTCTTGTTGAATTGTTAAGACTCACCTAGTAATTATCTTGGCTCCAGAGCTTGTAATCTTCTGCACGGTGTTCTGCTTCTGCTGTACCCATAGATTGCTGCTCCGGCGATCACAGTTCTCTCTTTCACCTCAAGTTTTGGAGTTTCTCCCTACCTCGGATCAGGTCTCCAGGTCTCGCCGCTGACTGCATCACATCACTAAGGACTCTAGCTCCGGCAGCAGCTCTCCCTACTCATCATGGCAGCCTCTCTTCCAGCAGGGGGGTAGTCTTCTCGTCCCAAGTGGATTACATCTCTTCCTGCAGGGTTGTCTTCTTGTCCCAAGCGGATTATATCTTTCCCTGCAGGGTTGTCTTCTCGTCTCAAGTGGATTCAAAACTGCCCGGTGTTGGGCAGTAACGCGTTACTGTAGTTTGATGTAGTAAGTTAATGCTTTCTAATATATCATTTCCAAAATAGTAATTAGATTATAGTTCCAAGCCCTGTTTAATCATTTATATTGTAAAAAACATACCTTTTCCGCATTTATTTGATTAACCAATAACTATCTGTGTCTAAAAAAAAATGTTGTTCATTCTCTCCCTTGCTAACCCCAGCTTTAATCCTCCTAGTAGCATTACCTTGTTAACTATCGTTACTGTTTATCATGTTGGCAAAATGCTTATATGCTCTCCTACTTGGAAGTCGGTTTGGAAGAAAGAGTCTGCCAATTGAATAAATGTAAATGTAAAAAGAGAAATAGATGCCTGCCTGTCGCACCAGCGATGTCATAGAACTAATACCTTTAAGAGCCTGCACGAAAAGTACCACCAGGGCCACTTCATAGAAAGCCTAAAGCTAAAAACACGTAACGGCGGAATGCAGGCAAGGTGACTAGATGTTGTTATATGATTGGCTGCGGTGCCTCTTGTAATCCATGATAGCCTTTATGCTGCAATTGTAAGTATTACAGACCCATACATCTTCCTATCATAAGACAATCGTTGGTACTACCAGCGAAAACAAACTCAGCATGGAGAGTGAAAAATATGCATTCTGTAGCTGGAAATACAATCATTATTTTGCGTTTATTTCTGTCAAAGGCAAGAACATTGTTGTGCATTGTCGGTCATGTGGAGGTAAGCAAAACCCTCTCTCCAGCGAAAAACAACCTGAAAGGGCATTACAGCACGGTTAAACTTCTCGAAAAAATAACGTAACCGGGCATAGAGGGCAATGAGTCAACTTCTACAGTCGAGTGCCAGGCTGGTATTAGCAACTTGTTATGTTTTTTAAAACTTTTTTAATGATGAAGAAATCATCATAGAAATATGCAGAAGCACTAGTTATAAGATATACAAGTTATAAGAAAATAAGGACAGACTTTTACATTATGGAGTATGCAGGTTTAGAAATACTTCATATAACATATGAAAATGTTTTATGTTAAAGTGTCACAGAGTTTTATTATTATTATTATTTATGACAGGTTTTATCATGGAATAAGCAGAAATAATTTGTTAGAATAAGAAAAGACAGGCATGTACCCAGTAGTGTAACTAATTACTTTTGAAATAAAGTAATCAGTAATGTAATTACATTTCTAGAGTAACTTGCCCATCCCTGCACATGTTTCATAAAATCATACGGTACAAGAGTTTGTTTTGTGTAGAACAGAATCGTATGTATGTTTACAGGCTTGCCCATTTTCAATTACAATCTTCTAATTTAATGAGAAAGCAAATTTATGAATAATCATTGAAACCAATTTGTGAAATTTGATTCATTGTAAAAGATTTGACTCAAAATAGAGATTTCTTTGATAATTAAATTAATATTATAATAATGAGATAAGAGATGCTTTAGTATCAGTTGCTATTTATTGCAAGTGCACAGAAAAGAATGGACAGTACTGTTTGTCAAAATCCTCCCTCTGTGTTCCATGGGTTTAGATTGACATGAGAGTGAGTGAATAAATGATTTTAGGCCAACTGTTCCTTTAAGATACAAAGGCACACGTCCAATCTCAATCAGTCATCTCTTACAGTGTGTTATTTCTGGGCTGTTGTGTGTGTTTGTAGCAAGTGAAACCCATCATCAAAGCACTTGTGCTGATGAGGATATTGGCTCGCCATACCTTGTCTTTTTCTAGTCTCAGCCCCTGCAGTCTCTAGGGCTCCACGGGCAGGAAGCTGAGCCCCAGGCTTGCGGGGTGAGAAACCCAATCCAGAGCTCCTGCTTTTGGGAAGGCTTAAGGCAGCTTGCTGGGTCTGAGACTGAGCTGAAGTCAGGAGATCCTTCCACAGGATCCAAGGGCTGCACTGGTTGTGTTTCAGGCCCAGACTTCAACGTAGTGAAACAGTATAGTCTTATACAGTAGTCTTCTAAACGCTTCTTTTTTTAGCCTGAGGTGTTGAAATACTTGATATCTAGAGCAGTGAGCTGACAGGCCTCTGCTACAGACATTAGTGCAATAGTTGGGGTAATGCTTTATTCAATGATAGTGAGAACATCCCTCAGGTAGGCCTCTAAGCAACACGCATATCCATATTTTTCATGGTGATTGTGTGGATGGATGTGTGGAATTCTGTGGAATGGATTTCGATTTGGTAAAATGTTTTAAGCAGAGCAGAGAGCACAACATTGTTGCTGGTAGAGGAATTAAAGGCTTAAAAGAGTAGGTGAAATAAATAAACACAAAAGAGTTGTGTAAACAGTAAAACTATGAATGAGCTACATTCCAATTTAGATGAGAATCAGCCTGGTAAAGGAATAGTTTTCTCAAAAATGTCAATTCTTTTATCCTTCATTTTTGTATGTAAATTAATTATTGCTTTATATATTTATGTTTATGTTTATTTCGGGCTGAATAGTGATGTATAGAAATCGTTAAGGTAGGTGTATATTGCACACTTTAGTAATGGTTAGTGTTGGGAAGGTTACTTTGGAAATGTACATTAATAAGTTACAAATGACAAATTACCCTCTTTAAAATGTATTAAGTATTGTAACTATTTAATTGCTTTATTATGGTAAGTTTTATGGAATGATTATTAAAGCAATATTGCTTTTATAATATTAAAGCTATTGCTTTTATAAAACAGTTACTCCATATGCATAACAAGGCCAAGAAACACAGATGCAACAATAGTGGCACAGTGTACCGTATCTACACCGGACGCACAACACATCACTAAGCTTTTTCTAATGGGTTCGTCGCGTCTCACCGCGCTGCATCCAGTGTGGACAAAATGTAAAATTACAATGGGTTCGTTCTATTGTCTTTTGACGTGTGCAAGGCTATGTTATCCATGCAGCAGTTACAAATCAGGTATTTTACAACAGCTTATTAAAACAGTTTTTAAACAGTTTTAAAACACCATTTTATAAAAACAAATGAATGGAAGGCTCCATTCTGTGTAACAATTCCACTCACATGGCGATTGCTGTATCTAGTCATATTGAACGAGAGGAGGAAGGTAAGGAAGGAAATTTCAGCACGGACATCCATTCATCTATCTGTTTATTTGTCTGTCTGGTTATCTTTCTTTCTGTTTTCTGTCAATTTGTTTATCTATTAGTCTGTCCGTCATTCTATCTGTATGTCTGTCTATCTTTCATCCATCCTCTGCTGACTGTCTATCCATCTCCTCATCTTTCTGTCTTTCTATATACTTGTGTTTCCATCCATCCATCCATTTAACTGTCTGTCTATCTGTCTGTCTGTCTGTCTATCCTTTAATCCATCTATTGTATCTGTTTATCTGTCTAAATCTGTCTGTTTATCTATCCACCGTCTGTCAATTGGTATGTTTACTTATCTATCTGTCTTTCCATCTAAATCTTTTACCGTCAGTCCGTCCTTTCATCCATTCGCCCATTCGCCCATCCACCTATGCTTCTGTTTATCCATCTGTCTGTATAGCTTTTTTATTATAAATCAGTGGTCTGAACACAAAACCACAAATACATTTCTCACAACATATTTTTTTCTGTGTTCACTGTTCCACACAGTACATGTTCTTTAATGACACGGGGGTGAACAAATGATGTCACAATTTTTAGTTTTGAGGGAACTATCCCTTGAAGACTGCAAGTTTAAAGCTGAGCGGTCAGATGTTGTGTTGTATTCTGGACATTGGTGTTCTCAATTGTGCATTTTTACAACAACCTTTTTTCTAACAAAAAAGAGACTAGTCCCACACCAGCCTTCATGGAATCTGTTGGCTGTTTCTCTTCAATGGCAGGATCAACTGCACTGTACATTTTACATTTAAACATCACAATATATACAGTATTACAATACACAAATGTACATCTTCAGTGAATCACCAGGCCATAAACATGTCCGTAATCTAAAATTCTCGTCTTGTTTTACCCATTACATTTCCACCTATTGGATGACTCTATCTGAGAAAAAATTGAATCGGAGTCTTGTTTTTGGAATGTAGAGTAGTACTCTTAGAACTGCTGGGAATTGATGCAGTAACTCACACACCAGTGATAACTGTTTCCAAACAAGTGCCTGTCAAGTCAATGAAACGAAGTTATCCATTTACTTTGATGTCCTACTCTAAACTGCTACATAAATCAGAGGCTTGTCTGGTTTTAAGGCATCCTGAATAAACACAGTCCATTTTAATACCACGAACAATGGGAATGTTTTGAGAGACAGGCTCACCATTAGTCACATGGCAAACTGTTAAAACAGGTTCACAGAAAACATATCAAACTCCTTTGGCAGTTGCTTGTCTCCTAATCTGTGTGATTATGCTGGCGAGAAGAGGATATAGATAACATGGCTGAGCTGGAGCCAGGCCTAAAGAATGACATGGCATGGAAATCAATGCCAGGTTTAGGGTCTCTGACAAACACACATTTTCCGCCTTGATAACCAAAACAGTGGGAACTTCCTGTCAGAGCCGAGCTCACAAACTCCATGTAATCCCTGTTAGCTCAACATTTATACTCACTTGTGAAATATGTGACCTGTAGGCTGCATGCTGTATACACGTTACGCAGATACATATAAGAAAAAAACAGCAAAAATGTAAAAAGCTGCATATTTGTACCCAGTGTTTGCATTGTTGTGCAAATAAGGTAAAAGGCCAAAACTGTCTTAAAATGTTTGTTTTTTGAGACATGTATTTTCTATTAAAGATCTTCGATAATATTCATTTCGTTGGAAGTACAGTACTGGACAACCTTGGTGGTGTAAAACAATTGCATCCTCAAAGGAATCTACAAAAAGTAGAACTGGGCAGCCAGAGCACAAGTGACTTGTGCCAAGACCTCCAGTGGGTTTCTATCTATGCTGGAGGCAAGATGTTGCAATTTGTGAGCTGTTTTGAATTAGATTTCTCTGGTTGTGTCTCACTGAGCAGGAGACCCATTGTACCAATAGTTTAGTGCTTGAAGACATCTACCTGTTTACAGAGGAGCATCATGTTTCCTTAGTTGGTTTGAATAAGAACTTGAATGAAAATGGAACATGCAGGTCTATAAACATCACACCATTCTGATGTGCTGTGCTCAAAATAAAAAACAGAACAACCATGTTCCCCTGCCAAGAGTGTGACAAGTCTTTTGTCCCACATCATACCTGTGGTGGTGTTCTGGGTCTTCAAAAAAGCCACAAAGACGACACACAGCTGTGTAACATTATCAGAGAGTACCACATGAAGGGTCTCAGTGCCTGAATGTGCAAACTAACTCAGGTTCAAAAGAGACTGAGGTTCCTTTTAACTGTAATACCAGGGCCTCTGCTTCCCCTCTTTTGGAACAGCTATTATACCAAAAATGCTGCCAGCACTACAATTGGATATGCTTCATTACATGGGATTTCAAAACATTGTCAGGTTAAAGCCAATTCCAAGAAACAGGTCTCAGAACTAGGCGTGTATGATAACAGATGATACGTGAATGACAGCAAAGATTAAAATGAAGCTAAACCACATTGCAGAAATAATTGCATGTGTTGCCTGTTAAACGTAGCTGATAGCAAGCAAAATGAACTACAATCGTTGAATAATTTCCTGTCCGGGTTTTTACACAAATGAACATATCCTACATATGAATAAGCACAGTCCATTTGATCAACATCTCTGATGAGAATTAGCAATGTAAACAAAATGGGAACAATTTTCATTTAGATAATGGGACCAGAAACCGGAGTTGAAAAGCACCACCTCTGGCTATATTAGTCATAACAAAAACGTTTAAATGCACATCCACGTTCAAAAACAAACCTGTTAGCTTCACTAATATAACCCTCTGCAGAATTACAGCCAAGTTTACAGAGTGGATGAAGCAACGTGGGGTGTTTTAATTCCAGGCCTCATTACAACCGGAGTTTTGTCGGGGTCATCAAACTGAACCCAGTTCCCTTCTTTGTTGAGCGCAAAAATAACAAAAGCTCTAGCAGCTAAATGACGATTTATAGCCCAGAGGGTTACTTGAAATCACCCAGGGCTCCATAATACATAACTCTACAAAAATGATTCCCTTGCTTTAGTACTGGACTGGAAAAAATCTGATCGGATTCTAAGAGTTTATTGAGTGAGTCACGGCAAGTTCACGTCCGCAGGGTCACTGTTTTATTTGCCCAAAACTACCCATGGCCCATGTGACCATCTTCCGTGAAGATACGGTTAATGCACCGGTCATAAAGCTCTTCCTAGTCTACATTCTAACTAGCGTGTGGCGAGTTTGGGGGGTTAGGGTACATGGAACATAAAGTTTATCATTTTTTACTCTGACACATATTCCCACACTCTCATCTGGTAAAAAGGTCGTATTCCAAAATAAGCATACATTTTCCCCTTTGGATATCATTATGAAACAATGCATATCCAAAGCACACTCAAATAGAAAGGAAAATCAAAATTTAGCATGGGAACTTTGACTTACTTTCTCTGCATGAGGGCATAAAACCCTAAAGATCATCCCGCAACCTCAAAAATGGACTTTTCAGCAAATTCAATAATAATATATTTCAACCTCTCACCCAGACATTAGCTCTGTCATGGGACCAAAATATTGCAGATCATTCTGCTATCTCACTGCTGCACTAAACTACTTCTAAACAATTGTAACCTTTAAAAAAAAGTGGTTTTGTGTCTATACAATGGAAGTCAATGGGGTCCAATGTTGTATGGTTACCAGTGTTCTTCAAAATATCTTCTTTTGTGTTTTGCAGATGACAGTCATACAGGTTTGAAATGACGTGGTTGAGTAATGATGACAACATTTCTCTTTGGGTGAACTATCTCTTCAAGATCAATTGAAAGCATATATTGTAGCATAACATTTAGTACCACAAGAACAAATACATTTATGCATGTGTCATACAAAAGCGCCAATCCATAGATGTTAAATGCACTTAACTTTAGACAAACAATGTGTGTGTGCTTACATGTGATAAAGTTCCTTATTAACTTTTTTTAAGTAAAAAGATAAATCCAATCTTTCAACTTGATGTGTACAGTAACATTAGTAAAGCCTGCAAAATTTCACAAGGATTCCAAGAAGAGAAGTGATTCAACAAAGTCTGTCAGGCCGTTGTCTTAAGTCAGCAGAGGAACATAAACCAGGAGCATTCCTGCATCGCATATGGGGGCATAGGTATGGAAGTATTTCCATAAAGTGTTCATGCTATTGGTCTGTTTTGTGTCCAGTATGTCGATGTGCTGATATATAATTGAGTATACGTTTGGTAAATCCGTTTTCATTGACTCTCGCAGATGGACACCTGCAGAGGAAGTGATGAATGCTTTCTAAAAGAGTCCTGTGTGAAAGCGTGTGTGCCAGCGTGCATCTGTGTTTATTTTTGCTGAGAGTCTGACCCCCTCACGATTCAACGATGACAGAATTCTCTCTGAAGGCCCCTGCTGAGATAGCACACCATCAGCGTTCCACCTTCTTCTTGACATTCCCATCGACTTTAATGACAAAGTGAAAAATGAAGCCGGTCTTCGGGGATCTGCTTCACGATCACCCCGAGACGCACACTTATACTCATACTCACACACACACTTCACTTACATCATGAACCCTGGCTGAGATCCAACCCCTTATGTCACCTTTGGACAAATGATCACAGGACCGAGGGACCCACTTCATTGCGAGCGCTAAGATCTGGCTTTTGTTAGTGCGGAGGCCCGGCTGCCAAAAGACTTCGCTATGATACACGATGAATCACCTCAGGAGGAAGCCAAACTTTCTCAGGTCATGTTTATGCAGACAGATGATGAAGAGATGAGGTGTGTGAATCTTAAATGTCGCTGACTGTCATTTACAACTGCCGCATGGGCTGTTTGTTGATGTTAAAAAAAGGGTCTGTGTTCGATACCAGTTAAGCTTTTTCAGCATATCTGACATGTTGTTTGGCACAAAAAAAGAACCGTTACTTGGTAAACTCAAATGCGACAAAGTTGCATTGCTACCAAATGCTATCAAATGCTACCCGACCCGTTCAAGAAATTGTTGCAGCCTGTCCTGCAAGTAAAAACGACTCAAAAGGTTGTTCGTGCACGTAACTTTTTACGACAAAGTTCACGTTTCAAATTTAAACGCCCTCTAGCGAATGTAATGAAAACGACCCCATGCCGTTTTGTGCAGTCAAATAAACAGAAATAGAGTTAAAGGGGAACTTAGGCCAAAAATGAAAATTCTGCCATTAATTACTCACTCTCAAGTAGTTTAACATCTGTAGGACCTCCATATTTCCCAAAAATGCAAATTAAGGTCGTTTTGCAAGCTTTCTGACTCCTCCTTAGATTGCAACGTAACCAATCTTCAAAGCGCTGGAAGTGCGTAAAGACATCGTATAATTGTCCACGCGACTCCGGTGGTTCTGTATAAATGAATTTAATGCGACAAGGATACTTTTCGTGCACAAACACACAAAACTAACGACTTTATTCAAAAACTTCCTGATTTGAGGGTCAGTTTCCAGCGCGCGTTACCGAGAGCCACACAACAGTGCATCCGGTATCGTCATGAGCAATCCAGTCAATCCAGTCACGATACAGATGAAATCTAATTTAGCCGCAGATTTGAAAATCGGAAAACACAGCAGTTTGGTGATCGCTTTCGCGTCTAAATCGATCGTTTGACCTCTGTACACATGGAATATTTGTACTTTTTAAACATTTTAACTTTTGAATCTGTATCATGTGTTTTTTGTTATTTAATAAATAAATGTGTTACATTACTTGCTCAAAATGGCTGAATATATTTACATTTATGCATTTGGCAGACGCTTTTATCCAAAGCATTATACATTTGTTTTTGACTATGTGCAATCCCCTGAGATCGAACCCATATGACCTTGGCAACGCTAGTTCCATGCTCTAACCACTGAGCCACATATGTACAAATATGCAAATACAGTTATCACGACATTTTTAAACGAAAATCAAACCACAACACATGCTATTATTGCAAAATAATACCCCAAAATGTACATTTAAAATGACGGTGGTGATAGTTTTGCCTGCAGCCGGGAGAGGAGCAAATTTAGTAATTGCTCGTGTTTGTCGTATTTGAGGAAGGGACATACGACATACATATGTCGTATGGGTTGTAGGATATGTTGAATTGTTAAGTCAAGCACAACAACCTGAGCCTAACTTTAGTCTACTCATTACCTTAACTTTAACAGATTTTGTAGTCAGCGCCATGTCACTGGCCACTAGCCAGACCGATTAACAAACACAGACCGGAAGTTAACTTCGGGCCAGGCGCGAAACGGTGAAACAGTCTATAGAAATAATGGTCGTCACACTATGACAATAACAGTAATGATAACTATAAACATAACTTTATTAGCTTCCACAACAACAACTGATATATAACAATAACGTTTATTCATAGTAGATGTAGATGACCTTCTGTTGCTTTACGTTTTTTTTCAAAGAAACAAAGGGAAAACCTATTTACATTAAAGTCTTAAAAGACGCAAGCAGATAGGAGAAGACATTACTTTGTTGGTAGAGTTGTCGTCTTTTTAAGACAAATTTTATTCATACTTCCGAGTCAATGACCATTTCAAGGCTGTCTGGACATTGTGAAAAAAGACATCACCAAGAGCCAAAGGTCATTCAGGAATCTGAACAGCGCAGTGTGACAGTGTGTTTTATCGTTTATCAGTTGTAAAAAAATCACCCAGAAAGTGATCCCAACACTTTTAACACAGAGCTGCATCTTTATAGTTATAATGATCATAATCGGCCATTTATAAAATAAATAACAAACACAAATGACATGATTAACATAAGCAAAAACATTGTGAGACAAAGAATTTGAATGCTTCAGTGGGTCAAGTCCATTAAAGTCTAACACAAGGTGTGACTATTACAGACAGTGCCGAATAAATGACTTCATGCATAACAAATCATGTTTTACGGTCCACAGCTGCACAATGTCATATACTGAGATCAGAGACAGATTTAGCAACCAACCCCCCCCCAAAAAAAATGATTGCACTGTTTAAAAAAGTGGTTTGAGTTTTTATTATTCCCTAGCTGCTCACCCCTTTGGCACAACATTATTCAGTATAGGAGCAAACCTCCTTGATCAAACATCTCTCCGACAGAGGGGCCTATGATGCTCTTTGGATGGGGTCTACTTAATCTGTGGTTCCTTTAATCATCAGCTCTCATTTAAAGAAAGACATCATGGCATTCACACAGACGACACTATTGTTCATTGTATCAACAGAGTTTAACTGTAACTGTAAATTGTGTAATTGCAGTGAGATTATTCAATCGTTCACTTTATCTTTATATCTCTCTCACTCTGTTCTGGCTCTGTAACCGTTTATCGTTCCGTTTTATTTCACATCTTTAACTTTTTGTCTCCTGATGGGGTGGAAACCTCAAAATGGCTGCTGTTCCATTCCTGCTGTCAGTTCACACTTCCAGGAAGTTTGGCCTGTAAATCTCCCCATGACATGTCTGAGTCTTCTGAGCTGCACAAAACCAGCCAGCGTTGCTGCTGAAAAGACCAGAGATTTTTGGCCTCTTATTCAGACATATTCTGGATCTCTAAGGTTCAAACCTCTACCTTGTTCTTTATGTGTTTTTTAAAAATAAAGAATAAATTATACTTTTCTTTTCTCTGGCATTTTTTCTTTTCTCAGGCATTTGTCATTGACTCAAAATGAATCCAGTACATTGAGAGGCAGATGACTGGAAGAACTGAATAATACTATTGTGATTGTGTTGTAGGAGATCGTGGACGATGGGCTTGGGATCCGTGAGGTGCAGAGTGGATTCTTGGAGCTTGGAAGACTTGGAAGACGTGGAAGACAACAAGAGGACAACCGGAACAGACTTTAACGTAGGAGAACAGGTATATCTCAGGTGAGTAACGCATAAGAGAGTCTGTATGACCTTCGAGACCAGACCCTGACTGAGGGAGTGATATATAGTGGAGCTGATGAGGGCGGTGACATATCAGTGTTTTTTCACATTGATTTTATTTGACTCCACCAAAGAAAGTGCTTGCAACATTGGATTATTTCAACTGTTGACCTTAAAAATATAAAATAACTGCTGTTTAATGTTCTATAGGCAAGCACAGGAGGAACCTGCACCTCTGATGGTTGTATGTACTCGTGAACACAGAAAGGTCACAGTACAGTACATGATCATGGGAAAATATATCATCATTTTGATTGCAAGACAACCTGAGAACAACTTGAACATATTGTAATACAAATGAATGAGCAAACATCTTAGTGGTCAAAGCAGGATTACAGAAATAAAGACAGCAAATATGACATTTCCATTCATGTTTAAACACAACGCAATGCAGTACAGGTTAAACAGCTGTGTATAAGAATTAATACTGAAAATTCCTTTACAGTATACTGTGCCCTATTTTTAAATATCTACACTTTATTTGGCCCTGTTTCCATCGGCTCCAGTAGATCTATTAGCAGCTGTCACTCAAATATATCCCTAAAACCACAAAGCCATCACAAAGTCGATGGGAGATATTCACACCTCAAATACAATGGGCTTTACACACGGCCCAAGCAAAGTGATGTCTGACATTTATCTCGGTCAGAACGTCCCGTTTCTTCTTTCCTCTCATTCTCTCATTTCTGTACTGTCCTTTATCTCACTGTTGTGCACACGGGAAGCCAAGTCAGTCTTTCCATTCTGTAATCCATTCATATCTCTTCAAAACTGCTTTTTCTTTTTAGAGAAACAGAAAGAGGGACAGCACAACTGGGTGTGTGCTAGAGATGACACAATTCACACATTATTCAGCCACAAGACCTGACCTGTGAACTATAGCTGTGTGGGCACACAAGGGGCGCCGGCACATGAGGACAGGAAGCAGAGTGTGAGTGGGATGAGAGCGCAGAGAAAGAAGATGCTTTGTACACTCAAACAAAAGTAGCTTTCTTTTACAACTCAATTTAATGTTGTCTCACTTGTCCCTTTTGGAAATTAGGCTATTTCAGGCTACATCCTGGAAAACACACTCTGTACCAAACCTCTGAAGACACTTTACATGGGTAATGATTCTGAAATTACTGCAGGGTTCATTCTCAGAAAACAGGAAAGAAAATCTCAGATACCGAACTGAAGTACTGAGGTCATTAAACTTTGTGTAGTGTGTAATGAAAAAAAACAATATATATATATATACACATATATATATATATATATATATATATATATATATATTCAGTATATAGAAGTTTTTATTTGAAAGGGCCATACAGAATATACCCGATATTGCTTAAATTAAATGTATTATTACGATATACTTTCACTGCTTTGTGCTGTGCATTGGCCCCGCCATTCACTTAAATTATGTTTCCGGCCTTAAGGTTACACATGAGTTAATTCCAGCAGTAATATGTATGTATACAAGTTATATGAATTTAAACAGTCACACACAAAGAGACATTTCAATTTTCTTTCTTCTGCAAAACACAAAAGAAGATATTTAGAAAAATGTTGGTAACCAAAAAATGTTGGTCTCCATTGACTTCTATGGTAGGGCAGAAAACCAATGCAAGTCAACGGAGAGCAATGGTTTTCTGTTACCAACATTCTTAAAAATATCTTCTTTTGTGTTCTGTAAAATAATACTAGGAAGAGTCACCCTGTGGTTGTCCTCCATTGTCTATGGAGGTGGTTATGATACATTGTGCAATGCAATTTATAATGATTCCTAAATAATACAACATCTTAGCAGTAACTTTGTAGTTCAAATGGTCAAAATAAAAAAACTAATCCAAAACTGACCACAACGCGGAATAATATGGCAGGATCTACTTGAAATATCAAGATTTTCCAGCATGAGTTGCTCAAACCGCATACCAAGCTAGAGTTCAGCAACAAGTTATGAGTGTTAGAGCTGGGAATGAAGAATCAGAATGAAAAATTCGCTTCAGAAACCCATATATCTTACTCTGTATTCAGAATTCCAAAGTAATGACACACAGTTGCATTGGAAAACAATTTGACACACTTCGCAGTTTGAATCAGTTAGTGTAGGAAGCATTAGTCAGAGGAATTCTGTGTGTCATAATACTTTATTCTTACATTCTTTCTCATTTTAAAGCATAAAGTGATTTCTTCCGATCACTTGTTTGACCAATTGGACGAAAAGGTACAGTAATAATGTCATGTTTTCAAACAAGTAATGTGGTATTCTTCAATTCACCATGTACAAACACCATGGTACGTGAATATGATGATCATACAGGAACATACAGGACTAAAGTACGATGCCTCCCAAGTCATTTCAATTAAGTTCAATTCCGCACACACAAAAAAAGATAATGTATAATACTGTAACTTCACTTTAAAGCAGTGTAAATCACTCCGAATCAAAGTATCTACACCAAACACATGTAAATGCAAGTTTATTGTTATGTATTTATTATTAAATATATACACATAAAGTGTGTATTGCATCAGCAATGAATTTCATAAGCTATTTTGTAAGCACGGGATACAATTATTGATTTCATCATTTGATATTCAACTATGACATTACTGATGTGCTTTTGAAGCACACCAGTTTCCTGTTTGTATAGAGGTCTGTGCCAGCCAAATGAAAACAGCCCCAGCTAGGAGCGATGGTTTAGTCTTACAGGGAACTCTGACTGTTGGATTGACACAAAACGGCTCAGGTAGAATTACAGAGGTTGGATCATCAAGCTCAAAACATACCAATTTCTTTTTTGTCCAATTTAAGGCCAAGAAAAGTATTATCATTACACTGACCTCAGTGATTGACAACGATTTATAACGTTGACGTTTTATAATGCTATAATGTGAGCTGCCTGACATTACGAGTGCGACTTCACTTTAAATCCCTTAGTACAATTGGAAATGGAAGACATGACGCTACTGGCAGGCAATGGCGCGATACAATAAAGCGGACCGTTTCCCTCTTTTTAATGGCAAATTTCTCTAAATTTAAACATTGTTGGAAAAGATTGGGATCATTTAAGTACACAAACAAGTGAACAAAATGACATTGTGCTAAAAATGGCCAAATTCTTACATATCGTCGCTTTAACATGCCTAAACAGCTAAAAAGTGAATGGTTCACCCAAAAATTCTGTCATCATTTGCTCACCCTCTTGTAATTTAAGACCTGTGTGACTTTCTCTCTTCCGCAGAACACAAAAGAAGATATTTGGATGCTTGTTGTTAACTGGCCCCCATTTACTTGCATTGGTTTTGTGTAAATGATCGGTTACCAACTTGAAATATCTTCTTTTGTGTACGGAAGAAAGAAAGTCCTACAGGATTAAAGATTAAATGATGACAGAATTTACATTTTTTAAATAATTCACACTTTACTGCTTCAAATGGTGTACAGTGCACACAATAACTTGACAACTACAATAAATCAACCAATAAAATGAGTTTAAATATGGTGAACATTCGTGCCATTTCTCCGGGACACTTATATTTTGGATTATGGTTTTGTGTTGGAAAACCTTGGTACATAATTCATCCCACACCATGTGAGCTAAAAATATGAATAATACCTCAAACCATGGTGTGCATATCACTTCTCTAAGCAATTACAGTTACAGTTTTTGTCTAATGGATGATAAAGAGGATAAAACAATCCCAAAGAATTACATTGCGAATGGGCCCACACAAATCTCGAGACCACAGTGCCATAGAGAAGTCTAGTAAGCAACCATTTAGAACATCCCAGAAATCACCCACGACACCCTAAAAATTAAACAGCAGCTTAAAGCCCACAGAACAACTGCTTAGCTATGCCTCTGCAACCATCCAGAGCATTCTGGCTTTGAACAAGTGAGTTTTGCACAACCCAGCATTCTATCCTTCAGAAAATATGAAAATCTGCTTGTTTTAAAAATTGTGTTCATTGACTGTGAAAATGACATGCTCTACAGTATCTCTACAGTATCTTCAATCTCTTTCAGGACCCTCTTTTAATTCCCCAGGCTGTGATCACTCAGGTCTTCCTGTTTTAACAGAACCCAGAGGAACCCGGCTGCTCATCGCTGCCTGCCCCAATATCCACTGGACTTTCACTTTCAAACCTCATACACAAAGCCCCTATCACAGTTTCCAATGTTTATGTGATTATTTGAATTAATAAACCCAGGGGAAGTTAAAAGACTACTCTGTTTTACAAATAAGCATTATTATTATTAAATGCAATTTCTTTCAAACAAACCCTACTTTCCTGTATGGAAATCATCAGTGATATTAAATTGTGATGTAATGAGAAATAAAAAATATATATTTATTAAAAGACAATATTGAAAAAAACACAACATTACAGTTGAGATCCAACCACTAGGCAAATGAAACTACGTAATGCAAATTATTAAATTTAATGTAATTGAGCTTTGAACATACTTTGTAAGTATTTAGACAACTAAGATACACTTTTAAGACATTTGTTTCATGAAAAGAGGCATACTTTTAACAGAACACACTTAAAAGTGTTTATATGGTTTTAAACATGTAATGAAAGACATATTGTGTAAAATAAAGGCAAAGATACAGTATCTGGACACTTTCTGGTTGTAAGTGGAATACATTATGACCATCTGACCCTGGACAACAAAACCAGTCTTATGGGTCAATTCTTCGAAATTGACATTTTTGCATATTCTGAAAGCTGATTAAATAAGATGTACATTGATGTATGAGTTGTTAGAATAGGACAATATCTGGCTGAGATACAATGGTTTAAAACTCTGGAATCTGAGAATGAAAACAATCTAAATATTAAGAAAATTGCCTTCGAAGTTGTTAATCAAGTTTTTATATAGTAGGGAATGTACAAAATATCTTCATGGAACATGATCTTTACCTAATATCCTAATGATATTTGGCATAAAAGAAAAATCTATTTTTCAAATTTTCTATAGATTTCTATAGATTTCTAAAATCTATCCTATCCAGCTACACCTGTTTTTTCACTGTGTGAGGGGAACTGGCTATATACATTCACTAAAAATCACATTGATATTGAAGTAAATTGAAGTAAACTAGGAGTAAAGATTTTGCTTTGATTGTTTGTTTAACTGTGGCACTTGGTTGATATTTTTTTTCATTAAACAATGCCATTCATATATTTTGTTTCTTAAGCACCCACATACGTTTTGGGGCCACGGTGTTCATGTTCTTGTATAAATATGTTAGTTAAAGACACTTCCGTGTATTTTCTCTCTTTAGACACCAAATGAAGTTTTGCCTCCTGTACATCAAGGAAAATGGTCATTAGTTGAGAGCTTATGCATACCTTCTCAACATTCGTGGTCCAGTCGTGACGGCCCATTCGCAGAATTTCCATCAGAACAGGAAGAGGTGTCAGACAGCTACGAGCTGAAATTAGGGTTACCGTGGAGACGGATTTATTTACACTGCGCAGTAAGACTGCAGGGACTTTGTAGTGGTTGAAATACATTCATTTAGTTGATGATCCTAAATTGTAGGCATGTGTAAGAACCGTGTGTGTGTATGCGCCATTGTGCTGGGTGTGTGAATTTATGTAATGTATAACAGGTGTGAACTTTTTGAGGAATAGTTAGACATTCTGTACGGACAAAAACACATCAATGTACACTCTGCACTTCTCCATCAGCATAAACGCCCTCACTCATCAGCGTGTAGGCTTTTAATATCTTACAGGTGGCTCATTTCGATACCTTGTTCTCTAAAACAGTTCCACATGACGACTCTGCAAGAAGAGTCCATCTAATTCTAAAATATAATTAACAGATACACACACATACACACTTGCCTGTCGTCCCAGCTTAAAAACATTAATGTGGGCCTCAAGCATCTACACAGGGATTACGGCATATGTTCACAATATGATTTATGATTTCTCAATAGACTAGAACGTAAAATTGAAGAAATGCTGTTGATGTGCTGTACAACACTGAACCACTTTTTTTCTGTTGGGAATCTTCACGTGGTGTGATTTAGCTAAGTTGGCCATGTATCCATGCGTCTTTGGTTGCTTCTGGAACAATGTTACTTTAAAACAATTAAGCACTAATTCTAAAGCTGTCCAAAACTAAAGTATCGGTATCAGGCAGCACTCCCAAATACCGCATATGTATTGTTCACACAAAACTGGAAGCACATTTTTGATCTAATAAGCTTTAATCGTGGCTGATTTTATGCAACTTCATAGAGCACACATGAGGCAGAAAGCCCATCGAAGTTTTATGGTTCAATAGAAATGTAATTTCAAGACCAACAAGCAGGCCTACTTCATCCAGTAGATGATATCCATTGTTTTTTAAACATCTAAAATGTGTTGATAAACCTTTTGTGCTACGACTAAGCTTGTTTTGATCACAACTAGCAGTCTTGAACAAAATGTTCCTGAATGTTATTGGATTGTGTTTACGCTGTTGTAAACAACTGTGGGTTTTATGAATGGGGGATGTAATTGCTGGTTCAATTAAATGGCATATTCAGAGAGAGGAACAACGCAGAGCTGGGTACAGATCCAAACAGACAAATCTAGAGGAGTAAAACTTTCTACAAACGCAATTTTCATTCCCCATATTCATTATATTCATTCCCAGCCTGTCAGACAGCAGCAGAAAGCAAGGAAGTTATGGCACACAGCTTTATTTTCATTGGGTGTGAGGTCTTTGCAAAACAATGGCCCAATGATATGTCAATGTTGAAATCTGAAACGTTAGTTATGCGTTTCACTGGGGATGTTAAATTGTGTTCTAAAAAAAGTCCTGTCAGGAATGATGGATCTTACTTGACCACCGAAATAATTTTGAAGTATGTATTTACTATCGTGTAGCGGCTTATTGTGAAATTGAGCTCATTTAAGGGAAAACATGTTCGTAATCAAGTAAGATAAATAAACAGACATTTAAAAGTAAAAATTCCTTTGGACTGCTCTTTGTCAAATAAAAAATTCCCAAACAAACTGTATCAATTATGGATTTGAATATTGAATATTGTTGCCCTAAGCAAACTTTGCACAATGTGAGAACAGAAAAAGAACATACAATGCATTTTTGTAAACATTGCATGCTTTACGTATGGAGTGCCAAATGTTCACTGTCAATTTTCCAAAATGGAACAGCAAAAACATTAGACATTTCCACAGAGAACAGACATTTAACACAATGTTACCAAATAACATACCTAAAATACTTTGCTCCTCATCTTCACGCGAACTGCCAGAGTAAACCCTTATCCTCCATTAAACCTTTATTAAACTCACGCATCCTCACCCCTTACCCCAACCGCATCCTGCAGCTATACAGGAAACCCTTTACACGCTATCATTCATCAACCTGTACCTCAAACAAAAAGGTTCACTACCCAAAATGCTGCAGTCCAGGCTGTCTGAGTTCAGTCCCAACACTATTTGCCCAGGCCAGCACAAGGCATAATTGATCGCTATAAAAAAATGTTCAAAAGGAAGAAACATTTAGGTGCTTGGTTAATGAGGACCAACAGCAAAACCTGGAAAGTGTTTTGGGCAACTAGTTTTACAAACATCCTTAAAAGAAAATATACTCTATTTCCTCAGGAGGCACAGCGAAATGAGATTTTAAGGCTTGTTTTCCACCTTTGAAGTTTTTCTCTCTTTGTTTTGTTGTTTGAAAGTTTACAAAATCTTTAGTTGAATGTCTCTGAAAATAGCTAGCACCAAGGTAAGTTGACATACGCTTATTGGTATATGGTTCAACAGTCTTTGCACTTTGTGTTTCGCTGACTCACTGTACATTGTACAGGACTCACAGCTATACTTTTCAAATCAGCAGTTAGTTCTAACTAATAGCCCTGCGCACCAAAGAATATGAAATGCTCATGAACCAGCTTGACATGGTCAACAAATAAACAAAACAAACTAACACTTCGTCAGTTTATTGGAAATTTGAAGAAAATGTAGCAGAAAGCAAGTTTTCTTTTACAAGAATAGGAATCAAAGGGAATCAGAGGTTTTTGTGTGTATTTCCATTATGTGTTTATTTCCATAAAAATGTGTGCTGTGTTATGATCGAATAGTACACATGGTGTATTGGCAACCCAAAAGGGTTAAATAAGATTTTATGTCATTCCAAATCTGAATGACTTTCTTCAGTACAGACATTTTGAATATTGTTGGTAACCATCTTATTTTTTCTCATATACAGATTTTGAATGACATGAGGGTAATAAATGATGACATGAATTATAACTTATTATACAACAGTTCTTTCTGGTCTTAGAATCTGATTGGCTGAGAGCCATGCGATATTTCACCAGTATCCCCACAGGCTTGAGGAACGACTTTAGGGTGAGTAAATTGTGACAGAATTTTTGGCCGGAGGATCCCTTTAAAGGGGTCATGTGACAGCTAAAACAAATACTATCATTTGTTTAAGATGTAATGCAATGTGTATACACGATTTAAGGTTAAAAAACGCAGTATTTTTGATCAAAAACTCCTCTTATCTCCACCTCTCTGAAAAGCGCAGACTTTTTACAAATCTCATCGCTCTGTGAGGTGTGCTATGATTGGCCAGTTAACCAGTTCGTAGTCATTGGTCGAATACTGCAACCGTGTGACGGAAATGTAACGCCTCTTACCATATGTGGAACAGCAGGTTTCAAAGCAGTTGTACTAACAGATACGCCCACCTTACTTGACAATACATTTGTGCGGTCTTAGTCAAATCATACCACGAACTGACGTAGATTTGTGGGGGTGTGGTTACACGAGGTGTTTCAGACAGGTCTGGGTGAGCATTTGCTTTAAAATAGAATGCATCACGTGTCTAATACATTCATGGACAACTTATAACACACCAAAGACACAGAAAAATACGTGTTCATGCCATATGACCCCTTTGACACTGCATATGACACTGAAACATCAATACTGAAAATGGCCAATAGGTATCTCGTTATTTCTCATTAATAACAACATACTTTACTACATTTAATACAGTCAACAAAAAATACTTGAATTCGCTTTATCAAATATTAAAGGACAAAGCATAGCTGTCCTCATACGACCCTATGCTCCTTACCACACAGTGTTTATCACCGTTTCTCTCTCTCTCTCTCTCTCTCTCTCTCTCTCTCTGGAAGGGGCATGGGAAGTTTTATATCTATCTTTAATGCTTTGATGTCCTCCAGTGTAAAAGGCATGGTATGCTGAGCCTGGCCAATGCCCAATCGCCTCCCCTTTCGATCTGTGCAGCCATTAACACTATTGCAACCCTATACCCTCTGGCTCTCTTTAGCTCTCTTTCAGATACAGTAAGAACCCTGAGCTAACTGCCAATGACACAAGACACCAGAGCAGCACACATGTGGCACAGGTATCATGGGCAAAGAGGAATAATATTAGTTTGCACCTGTCTTCCCTCAGAGAGAGAGGTAGCGAAAGAGAGCCATCTATCCTATTATAGAGCCACTGAGTCTAGAGAACTGACAGGGAGGATGCCAAAGTCAGAGAGAAGTTAGATGAGACAGCTAGGGTGGGCCGATTATGCTGGTATAATATGCGTGCATGTGTGTGAACACGAAGCTCAGGGGGTCTTGTGAAATAGATCGTGTTTATCTCTGGCTGGCATGTGGAAAGCGGGCCTCTTGCAGTATAAAATACAATCAAATTGCCCTGTGGTCTCCTGGAAAAGAAAAACGTTGTGTTTTATGCGGAAAAACAAAACCAGATCTTATCATTCTTGTTAGTTAATCATTTAGTTTCAACAATACCACTGGAACGCATCCAGAAATAAGTGGGCTTTGAAATCACGATCAGTCTATGTTCATTTAACTCACAAATCATTACAAATCCACTTATTTATGCCCACTTTGAAAAGTGGGTCACACTTTACACAGTACACTAGTTACACGAGGAAGCACTGGGAAATAGTAATGGGCATGTATTTTTTGGGAAAGGTTACTCATGCTTGTAATAACACATCCATGTTGTTATTATTACAAGTCAAGCAAAGACTAAAAGCAGAAACTGTGAGACAGCAGTTTACTGGCAATGACAGGATTACACTGGAAATGTGCAAGACCAAACTGTTCAAATAATATAGAGAAATTAAGGTTTTAGGAAAGCTCTGTGACACACACAACTGTGACACCCAACATAACAGAATGAAAGTATAAGATTGTGCCTCAAATTGGCCAAAAAGTATTCTTCAAAGTAACATATTTTGTGTTACATAGTAACATCTTTAGAAGAAAGTCCAGAAAAGCATTGGGGGAAGAAAATGCAAAAAAATTCATTCAGCTATTATAAAATATGTAGTTTAAAAATGTAATTTATAATGAAAATTAGTTTTGTTTTAAAAGTTCAGTTCTAAAAGTACAAAATTAAAAAAAAAAAAATTACCAAGAAAATGTCCATATATACTGTCTTAATAGAGGCCAGAACCAACCCATGTGGATGAGCTCAAGAAAATAATTACCTCACTAAATAAAAAATAAAAGTTTGGAATGATTTACTCTCATAAGAGCCCCTGCACATATCAGTTTACTAAAGCCAAAGTCTTAATATCCTCCTGATCTGGTGACCCAGAAATCCAAGCACTGGACAAAATTTAAAACAATACTCGACAGGGTTCATCTTAGTACACAGCACACAGGGGACAGATGCCATGTTTGTTGACTCATTTACTCAATGGAAAAAAGCGATAAATCCTGCTAACAAGAAGAGACCTCCTCGTTGTTCATCCAATTTCTCCGCACCCCTGGAGTCTGAGAGGGCCAGAACAGCCCGCAGGCATGTATTGTGGTCCAGCAACTTTAAACTTACAGTGTGAATTATGAGAAGGCGGAGTGGCAGAGATTATTTGAGCTCTCCAGCATCCCTCCAGAGTTTTACTAGGTTTGTTGAGTGGCTTCTATTTCGGAGTGGAGAGGTTCAAGGTATTAGATCTTAAAAGCTGTATTTTTTGTTAAACTATGTTAAACTACGTTTGCTATAAGACATCTGCCTAACTTCTCACGCTTTATTTTGAGGTTACTCTGTTACAATGTGTGGCACGGGGGTGCGTGGTTTAGCGAGGTCTGCGCCGAAAGGCCGAGGCGGGAGTAGAACGGTGGCTAAGTAGGTCAAGTGCACATTAGAAACACCTGTGTCTCGTACCAGTGATTGGTGAGGAGACGGTTATAAGCCACCTCGATGCGGCACAATGCTGAGAGAGAGAACGGCTGAGAACTCGAGGACAGCACACCGGGACGAGAGCCACCGAAGCCTCAAGAGTGAATTCTGAGTTATTGTTGAATGTTAGCGCAGTGGCCCACAGTTTATTTATTTAATAAAAATAGAATCTTCTGAGTCTCAACCAAAGCCGACCCTGTCTCCTTCCTTCCGTACTTGAACCTTGAGACACAATGTAATCACACAAATAAGTATTGAGTAATATTAATTATTAAACTCTTACAAAATAAAGGTGCAATTTTGTTTCACTGCAATTCAATTTTGTGTTTCTTTATGTTTTAATAGTCTGTAATTATTTTTGATGTAAAGTTGATGTTTAATGTTCTTTAAGGGACCTTACAGGCCAAAAGAGCACCGTTAAGGAATCTTTATATTTAAAAAACGTATGTTGTTGCATCTTGACTGATGGCATGTGTTATTGAATATGACTGTTATTTGACAAAACTTGTAACATATAAAGTTTTATAAGTTTTTCTTTTTATATTTAATAAGTACAAGTCTTAAATCAGTATTTTCCCGCCCTTGATTCAGGATGTACTGTAACTATCATTTGAGAACAAAAAAACATTAAAATCAAGCCTCAGAAAGTAGAAGCAAGAACCGGTAAAAAAACAAGGCAATTTCAATCTTACAAACATTGTCTTATGTTATTTGAATAGGTCAGATGGAGGCCAAGAACAGAAGTCCAACTAATTCCTGGGGTGATTCATAAACCCAAAACCTGCTTACAATAAAATTATTAAAAAACTGCTCAGGCTATACAGTAGCAAGAACTTAACATCCCACACCAAGACCTGCATTCACCTTCCTGTTTCTAATCCCAAGAAGATAGCAAATTGTTTGTCATCATCTGCGTATTGCAAATATATGCCTTTATTTTTCAAAAACACTAAGAAAAGCTATTATTTTGGAAACCTTTAGTGGGGCGTTCACCTCTAGACTTGAAACACATGTGATTTCTAAACGTGAACCATATGTTGGTGTCCGGACTGGCTGTATTTATCTAAAATGAGAAACAGGGGTAACATGGAACCTGCTGGCATCTTGGTGCCTTCGGGCAGGTCCCATACGTATGTTATTTATTTTAAAAGCATCTAACTTTCCGTTAAATATGTAGAGCGAGGGGAAAGAGGGCCTTTGAGGAGTAGAGTAAATAAATATATGTGTAAAATAATTGAATTACGAGCAGCGTCCATTTGGACGTTCTCAAGGTTGGTGCAACATACAGTACATTTTTTACAGTACATTTTTATTTAACTTTTTTTGCCCTGCCTATTTGCTTATTGAAACATGGAAACGTCAATGTTTCAATGAAACTGGCATTCGTTTGTTTTTTGTTCCTCTCGGATTATTTAGCTAATTTCCACCTGTGCCGTCTTGCTCATCAATGCATGTTTACACTACTGGCCCTGAAATCAAACAAATACGCTGGGCAACATCCTGCCCACCTTGTTCTTTTTATTGAATTGCAATTGCCTCGTATAAACACTACATTCTCAAAATGTTTTTGATACACTGTAATGCAGAGTTCACACACATCCCACAGTTGAGCGCATCTTTGAGGCATGAGGTGGACCGTCTACCCGCTGTTGTTACTCAGTCTACCCAAGAGAGCCTGGGACAGACGGGGTGTCAATCAGAACTTCTGAGAACTACGACAGATTGGATAAGCCACACAGCATTGTGGCATCATTTGCGATTTTAGCCCAATCACCATATACATGCAACAGGGAAAATTCATTACCAAGCCAAGCACTCATCTGCAGCACGGGTTAACTGAGTTGCTCTGTTGTGTAAAAATCGCTTTATGCAGGAAAATGAGTTTCCACTTTTTGATGTCTTTTTACGATCAGGCCTATAAAATGTAGCGAGCTTACACAGAGGAAACATTTTGCCTGATTACGGTTTCTCTCTGGCTTGGTGAATAAGTGGACCACCGTTTTGGGATCATGTCGCTGAGCCAGATCATGGGTAAAACTGCCGCTCACAGCTGTATAACAAGAAATACGTATTTGTAGATTGGAGACCAATAGTAATAATAATAATGGATTATAAAATGCAGGTTGGATCTTGCACACAAGACTATAAAGATCACTATTGTAAACTTAGAATCGGTAAGTTTTTTTGCTAAGAGTACAGCTATTTTCAGTTACATTACCTACATTCAGTTTTAACAAACAACCAGTAGCGATATGTGCCTGTTCTTCACGAGAAGCAGTAATGGGAAGCCTGGAAAAATATCTCTGCACCCCACTTGACTCTCATCCGCTCTGTTCCGGGCTTCGCCTTCCAGTCTTATCGTCTCGTCGCACCAACGGGTTCCCACGCCAGTTACTGGACTTCAAGGGACGTTACAGTCTGTCGGCCTCACTGTCCAGCCCGTGTCCGCCGGGTGCTGTTCTGGTGTGCTCCGGACTTTGTGCCTGATCTGGACTATCTCCCTATTAACTGTCGTTGGTGTGTTCTCTGGTTAAAATAAACTTGTCATGTCCTTCCCCTGCAGTTGAGTCCCATCTCGTTCACGACACACAAACATATGACCAAAGTTATCATAATGACCACACAAACCCTACACAATATCCTCCCATGCTATAACATATTTCTTTACCTTGTCCAACATGTAAACGTATATCATGCTGACAGAAATGTTATTATAATGTTATTTATATGAATTAGAGGTTATAAAAGATGTTTTTCAAAGGGAGTACATTGGGTCATCTGTCTTCCAAATGGATTTTATAATTTGGTTGATTGTGTGAATAGCAACATAAGATGTGCATTTCCATGTCTCCTACTTTTTTGACATCCCATAGGTTAGCTTGTTTGGAATTGATGTCTTCCAGTAAACAACAAGTAACATACAGCTATGAATTAATTTTACTATTCACTATTTTACAATTCTTACTTTAATTTTACTTGTGCAACTAAGAGGGTGAGAAAGCAAAATAACTTTGTAAGAGAGGAAATGTGTGTGGGTGATCGTGAATTCCCAGTGCATGATGGGTAGTACCATGAGACAGCATATGCATAATTGTACATGATTGTAGCCCCAGTGGGGCAAATGAGAGGATGGTATGACATAATGGCCTGGGTAATTTCTGCCATCCATCATGGCTTGTCTCTTTCATGCAGTAATGGTAGAACAGTGTACACTGCAGTTGGAAACAATATCACTTAAACAACAACATATGCTTTAAAGTCTCTGGAGATAAAAATGTATGCATTTGAAGGACGCTTTCATCCGAAGCCACTTCATTCTCCATTCAAGGTATACTTTTTTTTAACATTATTATTAGTTTTTGTGTTCCGCACCTTTGAATCCACTAGTGTTCTACCAGTTAAATTGCAGAAACGTATAAAAATATAATTATATTGCTTATTGTCACTGTCCTTTTGAAACTTTCATGTGTCAGAATATGCTCCAGGATATGGAAAAAACACCTTTTCTGTGATGCACACTGTTGTGTCCAAGTTGACTAGCAAATTTAAATACTTATATTGGTTAGATATAGGCAACATTCTGTGAGAAACATCAAGGGTGACCATTATTAATGATTTTTGATAAAAACTAAAAGTCATATGGAGATACGAGGTTTCAGAAGGACGGCAGCATTATGTTTACACTCTTCATGTCCACCCAACACACATTCAACACCCTTTAAAGTCAGTGGATTGTCTGTTATTTGGTGTGAGATTTGTTTAGTTGGGCAGATTGAGAGAGCCTGAAAGCGTGTGCGAAAAGCTTACAACCCTGAGCTCGTGATTGAGCAGACACCTGAACTAGGCGCTCTAGTCATAGGGGAGTGGCCATGCATGCTCGGACGCTCCATTGCGTCATCGTTCCCCCGTTTTAGCCTCTCTCAAAAAATCCTGAAAAGAGAATCGGTGAAAAACTGTTTAACGGTTTAACTACAAATTCAGTACTACATACTTCTAAATCTTTGTAATGTATTTCAGCAATACATTTCTAAAATATATAATGTGTTTAGAAACAGTCTTTAAAATTCTCTTTACTCGGACTCGTACCTCTTCGCAACCCATATTTTTTTTCTATCAGTGTAATAAATATGTTTATGAAAAAAATAAACCATTCCACATTTCATCTTTCCATTGATTTCTTGAGACTTAACAAACTCAGGTCTGAGACCTTTTTCCGTAAATGCGTCCCTAGAAGTATATATAACAGAAACACGCACGCCGTTATATGAAACGGTTCTGCCTTTGGCACTGATTCTGAGCACATTACATCTTTATCAGCTCATGCAAACGTCTACCTGCTTTATCTCAATAGTGCTTGACGGCTCCACCCACCCCAGCTCAGAGTCTCTGGGTCTGTATGATGGCCAGAAAACACATGTGAGAGTCTGATGCAAACATTAGTTAAACCACATGAAACGATTCTCTTCACTTCTCATGTTTATGGCCCACAAGGGTTTGGATGGGTTTCTTCAGTAAACAACATTTATTATATCTAACAGAATATATATCTAACATCTAACATATATCTAACAGAACAAGGTAACTGGAGAAAAAAGTCAAAATGATGCCAAAATACATTTGCAGCAGTATATAAATACTTAAACCGTGTAATAAAGCATGTTTGAGCCAATGGCAACATACTCTAATGTTCGATAAATTATTTATTGATATTTTTTAATGATCATATATTTTCACAAAAATAGAAAAAACTCCACTACATTAGAGACTTAAACTGATATTGAGATTATTTACATTTAACCATTTAACTCAGAGGTCACTACAGTGGCCAGCTACAGAGTCTATAAACTTTAAGAATTAAAATGATATGCTATGCAGATAGTTATTTCACATCAGTTTTAAACGGACAGTTCACCCAAAAAATAATAATTCTGTCATCATTTACTAACCATTGAGTTGTTCCGAACCTGTATTAATTTCTTTGTTCTAATGAACACACAGAAAGATATTTTGAAGAATGCTTGTCACCAGACAGTTCCAGGCCACAGTTGACTAACATAGGAACAATGACAATGAAGTTCCCCAGAATGGTTCCCCAGAATGGTTTACTTTCCTACATTCTTTAAAATATCTTCTTTTGTCTTCAACAGAACAAAGAGTTTTATATAGTAACATATAGTCAATGGTGGCCAAGAACTGTTTGGTTACAACTGTTCCTTTAACTAGCCCAATAGTATCATATAGTTCCTATGGACAAAACGTCCCATTAGAATGATACGCATATATTCTTATTCTGTTGCAACTTATTTACATTCTGTGATGTTTCTTCTTATGTTTTGCACCTTTTGAGACTTTTTTAATAAATAAAATATCTACAAAGTCAAATGCCAAATCTATTTGTTAGAAGGGGGTTTCCACATCAACAGATGTGCATGAGTGTGTTGATCTATGTTAAATGTTTTGTGTAATCATATTTTGATTTGTCATTATTACTGTTAATCGAACTAGTATTTTTACTTGTCACCATATGATGAAGAGTAAGACTATTTCTGTGGTCCATGTTTTGCTTCAATGATTTGGTTTCCACTGCCCTGCAAACATCTCAGTGAAATGCATGACAAAGCCAAACCCTGTACCATTTATAGTCATGCTATGTTCTGTAACACGTTACTCCAAAAATCGCTTTTACATTTCGTGTGACCTAGTGATTGTGAGTGAGGCCCTAAACCCTGCTCAATATAGAGTGCAGTTAAAAAATAGACTTTAAAACAGTTTTCTTTCTTCGTGCCAGCAAACATTTGCTAATAGAGCAAATAGCTGTTTTTTACTGGAACTCTGCCAGTTTGGCTACAGTAACCACGGCAATTAAATCCCTAGTGATGTCATCCATGGGGAGCCTCCCTGTTGGCTGCTGTTAAATCACAGATCACAGTTCTGTGATCTTGTGGCTTGGCATTGGGCCTCCGTGGGCTTTGGGTTTGGGGGAATCAAACATCGGCCTGGACACAAACACTCTCACACACTACCAAGCATTTGAAGAATGCCCACCAGAGGTTTGAGAAGCTGCAGAGTGGCTATGAATATACATGCATGAATGTATATCTCACACACATACAGGATGCATCCATCCATGCTTGACCACAAGCCACCGGTAAGAGGGCATTAGTCAATGGTGGCCACACAAATGATCCATTAACACAAATAGACTAAAGCAATTTACAGTACATTAGTTCATTTACTCATCATCAGTCAAAAGCTTTGGCTGGCCACAATTCTGCCGTAATTGCCATAGAATGAATAACTGGGGAAAATATTGAATTGCACACATATTTACAGCTTATATCCTTTCTGTATTTACACTTCATCAATAAGACGCACAGGCTACACCATCTGTGGCTGTTTTTGTGTGTCTGTGGGTTCTTTGCTAATATTGACTCTGTTAGTTTGCTGTGCGCTCTGCTAATGGACTCTGTACATAGAGATCGAAGTCGCATGGGCTAAGGGGAAATGCATGGATTGGCTATCGCACAGATGAGAAAAAAGCACACCATCGTCACTTAAATCTGTGTGCAAGTGTACAACTTGCACAACCGTTTGAGCAGATTGCATGGAGCCTTTGAAAACAGAAACTGTCAATCTCACCTAATGTACCGTAAATAAGAGACATACGGTATAATCATGAAATACCACCCAATTCGCTTTTTATTTCATAGGATATTTAATGGATGGCTTTGTATGAGAAATTGGCCAAATGTCTATGTTCTTCAAATATTATTGGTATCATAGCTTTTAAATATTATTCAGATTTTATGCATTTAAACCTGGATCTTCTTCATGACACACTTCAACAGATTTGACATCAATGACAACAACAAACACTGTTAGTCCTCATGTGTGAGGTTCCATATGTGCTAAAAATGTGTCTACTTCATTGTACAGTACACTTGTCTACTGTTATTAACTATGTAAACTAAGTTTATATAGTCTATATATGTCATCCTCCCTGTCGTCCATTTATGTCGTCATCCCTGACGTTCGTTTAGGTCGCCCGCTTTCAACAAAATCAAACCTCAGGAGTGGGAAAGTCATCCAATAGCAACGTGAAAGACTGACAACATGAAAAGACACATGCAAACTGTGACCAAAATCGAGGTTATCACAAATATATTTTTTGTGCAAATGTTACTGTTGTATTGCTTAAAGAGCAGGTTTCATGAATTTCATAAAATAGCCGCCATTGCAGTGTGTAACGTAGCTCTCCTTCTATTTTAACGATCTGCAAAGTTGTTTATCCAAAAAGTCATCGGTAAGAATTTCAACCTTGTGTCATGTGCTCGTCGTTTTACCGACAATTGCTTCTCAAATTTCAACGCGGGGTTTGCCAACCAATTGACCCAGAAAGACAAGTCAATACCAACTTTATTTGGACCAACAAGCATCTCAGAACCACAACCTTTAAGTATGATAAATACGTGGTACATGTTGAATTGAGTGCTTACAATATTAGGTAATTATGCTAATCCATGTTGGCGGTTATTGTAGACTGTAGTCGTTCTACGTGTCGTAGTATTGTACAAACTGTATCCCTTTATCATTTAGTCACGGTAGCACTTTGCTAAAGTGTCTAACATTTTGGTTTTGTCAAGTGTGCAAAGTTTAGCTGTGGTCACAAAACAACAAAATGGTTTGCCTGTCATTATTTTAAAAACGGACTGCAGCACTATATAATTTTATTATATAAATGTGCGTGCATTTGGAAGCTCTCGCTAACTTGCTCAGTTACTCCTCTCTGTATAATCAAAGTAATGATCAACTTTTGGATCGAGCCGTTGTAGTTCTCCCACAGCTATGACGAAAAAAGATCAATAGAAAACAATGGTTTATGAAGATAGATAAAGTGCTTGTGATATGGTAATACTGATGCCATTTGAATACACTTACAGCGTCTTTGTTTACAAAAACCTTCCTGAGATAGAGGCTTGTTCGACTTGAGGCGCCGCAAGATGGTGACATCAAAGTACCGCGAGAGCCATTAGAAAAACGATTAAATGTTTGGATACTTAATGCATATTTTAAGAAAATAGCACCGTTTTTTTTTTACCTTTGATGCATTTGAACATGTTGTTTGGGACTCTAAAATAACATTAGGACACTCACAAAAACCTTTAAACCTGTTCTTTAAAAGTTAATATGTTGTCATAGTGGCTCAATTAAATTTTTCTGAAGCCACAAGAACGCTTTATGTGCGAAAAACAAACCAAAATAACGACTTTAATCGATATATTCTCCTCTGTCATGTCAGTCTATGGTGCGCGTTCACGAGAGCACTTCCAAGCATGCGCATTCGGTGGGCAGACACCAGCGTTCTAACTGATAACCCGGAAGTGCAACTCTGTGTTTCCTAGAAGACGCACGCTGTATATAAGCTGATCTTCGCAAAATGTCTGATGATTTCGATATTGAGGAAGACTTGCACTTTTTTGTCCAATCTCACAAACCGAATGCGCGTGCGTTGAAGTGCTCTCGTGATGCGCACCATAGGCTGACATGACAGAGGAGAATATATTGATGAAAGTCGTTATTTTGGTTTGTTTTTCGCACATAAAGCTTTCTCGTCGCTTTGAAAAAAATTAATTGAGCCAATATGAGCATTTAGTACTGGACCTGACAACAACTATAACCATGATGTGTATGAGGAGGCCTGGAAATCTCTCGGATGTCACATAAATATCTTTATTTGTGCTCCGAAGACGCCGGGAGGTCTCAAAACATGTTTAACGTCATGTGGGTGAGTAAAAAAAATCACACTAATTTGATTTTGGGATGAACTTACTCTTTAAACCCCTATTTGAGATTATACATTAAATGTAAAATAATGTAATAGTATTGCATCTCTTTTTTTCCCCCACTGTTAATGTGTCATTGGAGAATGAAGAGGTCATGGCAGGTGATAGACAGTCTAGACAAACAACATCATCCCTCTCTCAGTGGTATTCTGCCACAGACGGACACTGTTAACTAATCTCATTTTGACACAGACATTATATAAAAGTGTGCAGAATCTAGATACACCAGACTAGAGCTGCATTGTGTAAAACAGCGGTAACATCCATACGACACTGCGGGATTGAGTGCGTTAGGATTATTGCATATGCACGAAAACCATCCAGGGTGTGAGATATACGTCTGCTCACTGACACCTCTTAGAATATTACTTGCACTTTTCTCCACTACACTCATCATTGGAACCATCACAGAACTAAACCCACACTTTAAAGCACCTTTCTCTCCGGTTCCCATCCTTTCTCTCGTTCACCCTGACATAAACACACAAACAAGCATTTTCGCATGTCAGAATGTTTTCCCATAAAGAGAAAAGTACAAACAGAGGATTAAAGTCCATGGCACATCTCACCAGCCGCCTGCCAATGGGCTTGCAAAGAGACCGCAAGATTTTGAGCAGAATGGAGGATGAAGTGTTTGCTTGTTAAAAGAATCTGAGCCGGGGGAATTTGTAGCGCTTTCCCACACGTGTGTACAAAATGTGCCGATGTGCGATGTGTTCAGAGAGATTTCAAAGTTTTGATGGTTTGCTTGGAGATGGTTTGAATAGTGGAGAGTTACATCTGCATCGGGCAACTTTTTAAAAAAAAGGGGATTCACATTCAGTACTCATTCCAGTCTTACACACAAAAAGTCTTGAATTTTAATGCCACTTGGATGATTACAGTGGACTCACAATTTCAGCTTAAACCAAATGATCCGAAGATGACACATGCCCACTTAGTTTGAATGGGTATGACCTTTGCAGTGACAGTTAAATGGGATGGCAATGGCTTAGTGGCCAATGATCTACCCATTGGCAATTTTTGGGCTACCACAATTTAGCCCTTGAGTGACATGCTTTACCAAAAGTTGCTTAAAATCTCTTTACTGCAAGTCACTTTGGATAAAAGCATATGAGAGATGAATAAATGCAAACAGTTCCACACAGTTTATACCAATGCGATTTTTGTACTACCAAATTTAGCACAACCATACAAACAGTGTCCAATTCATACAGTCCTATTCCATGCCAAGATGGAAAACAGAACGTGACATTTCACAATTCAGAAACCAGCGGACAGCCGTGAGACGCCAGGAAGAGGTGTGGAGCCACCGAGAAAGATGGAGGAAGAGGATGCTGGACGTATCCCACAGCCTGCAACTTGAAATAAAATATCTCTCTTTAATTTCACATATAGACATCAACAGGCATTCCAACACACACTTTCCATATTCTATATTAAACTTTGTGGATGAGTGGATTGTTCCTGTGCTGTGAGACAGGAAACTGGATGAGAGTACATACTCTGATGTTATCAATGGGAATGTGTCTCAGATCCACTTCCACTGGGTTACAGAAACACTTGCATTGTTAAAAAGCCATTGTTAAACAAGAAAGATGTTCATCATTTTGATCGAAACCTCAGAAAGCTCACCTAGAGTCACGCAGTTACTTTTCAGTAGATTTAAAGAAATGGCCAAGAGTTTTTGAAGGTATATCGCTTTGCGTTTCCTGGGAATCGAGTGCATTGGTGACACTGTCTTGCCCGCAAGTTTCTTTATGAAATCAATACAATAGCATAACCTGTATTGAAAGGCAATGTTTTCCCCAATGCATCCGGCACAGTTTACACCACACACCCCAATAAATAGTTCTTTACCTTGTCAAAGCATTTCACTGACATAAAACTTTGCCTGTGTGTAGACAAAAATATTTTTCTTTTAAATTGCTGTTCCATGCATATATGAAACGCATGCAGCTCTATGTTATAGACCCAAATATATGGTCACATGCAAAATATTGAGGACACATCTTAACCCATTCTCCCTAATCTCTCCAAGTGTTAAATGCAGGACCAATGCCAGCCACAAGAGGGCATATTGAAAACATTGTCAACCTCACTGATTTAACTTTGATTTCTGTTTTCAATCTTCTATCCCCTGAAGAGTACAAAAAAGAACAACAATAGCACAGGGAGGCATCCGAAAATGTGCTTTCTTTGTAGCAGATGGAAAGGAACTGTTGTTTGAGTTTTATGTATAAAGTCTTAAACTGACCCCGAATTGTTTTGACTGAGTGACTGTTTTTTGTTTTGTTTCCCAGTGAGTCCAATATAGAAAAAGAAAGAAAATAAGTCAGAATTGATTTTGAAATCTTCACTTCAGCGTTTTAGTATGCTGTTCTGAACAAAGTTTATAAAGTAATATTGGGGAGGTTATGAATGCTGCCAAACATGCTAATCTACATCAATCTGTTAGATAGGCTGTGTGTGATTCTGTCAGTGTGTGCGACGTGCGTACGTGCATGCGTCACATTTAAGTCTATAACTAAATGGGAAGCTCAAAAACTCTCGGTTTTATTTTACAGTATGCAACCCACAAAGACATTAAAAAAGGCAATTTTGTGACCAAAATACACACAATCCCAAACATATACATTAGTATCCATCGTCTATGCAATGTGCATAATGGTTTTTATGAAATCCAAGATGAAACCTAAAAAATATTACCAAAAAATTCTGTCATCATTCAAATTCACATGTTCCTATTCTAAATCTTCTGACATCACAAAATAGCTCTGTGTGAGAAACAGACCAACATTAACTGAATATCTCAACACAAATTTAAAACTCATTCTATTTTTTCCGGTATAAACTTGCCATGTCATGTCATGAATGACATACAAGAACCAGTTTTAAATGAGTACTGTACCTCCTTAAAAAAGTTTGTCAGGTAAGGTTACACTTGAGTAAAATAGCGAATAAATCAGTAGTGTGTGTGTGTGGATGTGTACACTTTTATTGTGTGAGTGTCCCTGAGAGCAATAGAAATACACTAGATAGACGAACTGACAGATACTGAGAAAGAGACGTGAAAAAGAATGAGAGAGAAAGACTTCAAAATGCCAAGAGAGTGTTTAGCAACACTATCAAACTGTCCAACTCACTGTAGAAGTCAACTGTGACATGATCTTAGAGTCCCAGAGCCAGAGAATGTAAATTCACTGCCAATGAAAGAGTGTGTGGAATGAATAGGACGTTTTATTGCGCAATCAGACAGAATACAGTAACAAAACAGGAAAAAAATCTTTAAATAGCTTATGCTTTTTAATACATCACTGAAAGAGTTACATAGTGTCTTACTGTGGCATACAATTTGACTTCCAAAATGAGATAAGTCCGTTTTTTTATTGTGCATTCCAATTATTATCAATCAAACTGCAGTTGGTTTGTTTTAATTTAAGCCATAAAATCTTAAAAAATACAACTAACTGACATGATTATATTTAAAAAATATGATTTTAGAATTTTTTATACGGAGTTATCTCATTTTAGAACAAAACTCTTCATATATATTTAATCCAAAACAAATTTTTTTTAAAGCATTATTTTACATACCTTTTAATGACCTTTTAAATGAACGATTTGTATGTATTTGCTTATCAAACAACAGAACAATTAGGTGAACTGCAAAACGTAAATAGTTGTAATAAATAGTTACAGGATGTTAAGATATAAACGTTTAGAAATATGTGGCTTTGCATAATTCTTATATTGAAAAGTTTATTTTCAGGCTGTTTCTAGACCCCTGGGTTTGTATTCTCGTCCGTAATAACAAACTTCGACATAGACTTAATACAGCAGGCCATATATTTATATAGAGTTTACTCGTGTAGATGAACTGAAGTTATACAATATAGTCATTATATTTTACTCATTAGCGAGCCGATGAGAAGTTCTGCTGCATTCCCATTTTACTTTATTGTTACATAAATATATCTCACTGCTACCTTAAGTGCCCAGACAGGAAATTTGCAAGAGGAAACAGACAAGGTTGACCTATTCATGAATACAATGACCTTGATTTACAGGCCAAAAGCGTGCACAAGCCTGTCTTTACAGCACACAACTGGAAAATAAATCAAGTATAAAAATATAATATACATGCTGAATCCTGACATATGTAGAGTGTTTTCTTGTTGCAATAATTGGATCAAGGCTGCATTTACAAGACTACTGGGATTTTCCACTTTAATAAATAAATAGTCAAACTTAAACTTGACTGTTTGTCTAAGCTAAGCAAACAATGTGATGTATAATCATCAAAAAGTTAATTAATAATTCTACTTGCAAAACCCTTTCAATATTCCGTTGGTTATTGACTTCAAACCATCTGGATAATTCAACAATATCCAATGTGGCCACTACTCCCCACGCACTAAAAACAATGTGCAGAGTGTGCAAAAATACTCTTCCTCCAATTCAATACATGATTTATGATTTACAAATCTTACAATGAAGTAATGCTCTTATTTAAGCACAGAGGCTAAAAGTGAATTTGACTACATGCTAAAAGAGGCTAAATGAATTTGATATTATCACTTTTAAAACACTGCTAGCAATAAAAAAGGGGCTGTTAAAGCTGTAAATTCACACAGATGAACAACAACTACCCTTTAAAGAACAGTGTTTGCCTTCGGTCGAACTTCTGAATCTGTGAATCATTAAAATAACTTCCAAATTTTCCAGGAATTGGTTTTCAGCTTCCAGGAATCATTTATTCAAGGTCTGAAGCTGAAGGACAGCTGTGAAATGTAGCTTAAATGGGACGCACCTTCATCATGTTTATAGTGATGTCCCGAGAACATCATGTAGTTCTGTCTTTTGTCTGCAGGGACGAAGCATCCCTTTTAAATAAAATGTTGGATACAGACCAATATTGCAAGCAAACCAATTACATCTGCAGTTTGGTAGAAAGCAATGAAGAAACATTTTTGCCTTTAAAAAATATCAAGTAACTCTAATGTGTTTTTCACACAATAAAAGCAGAGTTATATAATGACTGTCAGCATGTTATTGATCAAATGAGCTGGAAACATGACGTATCTGTACCTAAATATGTATCAGCTGATTGAACAAAAGCGCTCTAAAATATGAATCAGAATTTAAAATGAGATTAAAGTGCTTAATACTGTGTGATCTGCTGAGTAAATCTCATCAGGCTTTTAGTTTATAGATTTTACAGAAGCCTCGTTCTCCCACACATTTCCAGAGAGCTATGTACCGGAATGAGATGTGTGCTAGAATGAGATTAGAAAAAAACTTGCATCTGTTCTCATCACTTGAAAGAATAGAAAATCTTGCGTTAAAAATGTCTATTTCAACTATTATTAGTTAGAAAGGTTAGGTAAGGTTCACATCAAATGGTATACATGTAACCACAAGGAAAATATGTTACATACTTAAAATACCACATTTGACAATTAACCTTAAACAATAATGATTAGGATATACACTCATATAAATTCAAGATTTGGGAAAATAATGTTTTTAATTTTCAACAGTTTGTTTAAAGTTTCAGAGCTTTTTTATAACTATTGTCACTCAAGAGCCCTCTGGAATTGTACTGCATTGTATTCTATTGTCACTGAAGATGACAAATGATGTTTTCGACAAGTGATTCCCCGTTCTCCACCTATTCCTTGACCACATTTCCCTCAAAAAAATCCACTCCAGATTCCACAAACAGATCCTGATATTTTTCCAGATGGACGAAATGTTGACATCTTACATAAATCATAGTAATTAACCAGGAATTTTCCATAGTCATTTTCTACAGATGAGATGAGGAAGAAAAAGAGGAAGAACAGGGGAAATGGAAACAATCCTTTGATGCGCAGTGGCTTGGGAGGTAGGCCCAAACAACCCTTCAAATAAAAATGATTGATTGATTTTTGATGACTTGGGAAGGGTTGTTGCACATTCATACATTCAACTCTCTGACAGAGTTGTTAAAAACAAGAATAAAACTTGTACAAACACCACTGAAAATTCAAACAACACGAAATGGGACGCAATGCCAAATCCGATGTCACAAAAAAAATCAAAATGTTTTCATAACAGAAACATGGTTTGTCCAGGGTTTTCCTATACCCACGCCCTCCGTAGACCTTTTGCAAGATCCAGGTACACTGTATCCCTTACAAAGGGCCCCTAAAGACCACTTACCCTCTCAACTTCAAAGGTTCAGGGGATAGCCGGGCCTCTGGCAGGGTTCAGACAGACGTTTAATGTGGATGTACCCCTGCCATGACTCTCCCACCCCCTTTCACTCTTACATAAATCACCTGGCAGGTTTTCATCCATCACCTCCACATGTTTGCTCGCAGATGTCTGGACACCGGTCTACTTTACATTATAATGTACATTTAAAAAAGTACATTATTGATGCTATTGATGCTCAGAGTAATCAGGGTGGAACCTGTCTACATGAATCCGGATATACAATCAAAAAAAGTGTTTGATGAAAAACTAGAAGCTGCTCATCCCCACCGAAACATTTGAAAACAAATCCATATTGTGCATAAGTATAACAACGCTTCAACATGTGTCAGTCATTTATTTACTTCCCACCTCTTTGAAATGTTTTGGCAATGTAGAGCAACTTTGTGTAAAGTGCATTGCTTTGCGGCCCCCCAAATAAAAGCCTTATAATCTTAAACTTAGAATTTTCATTAAACCAAAGATATATTCAGTTTTACAATGCTGGAACATCAATTATTTTGTTTGGTGGTCTTATTTTCCTGATGTTTGATTGCATCAAATCTATGATAAATTTCTATATTTCATAAAATGCCACAAAATCTGTGACCCCCCTGGATCCATCTTGGGGCCCCCAGTTTGAGAAGCACTGTGTAGAGCAAAGACACAGGGTTTTTAAATGGGCTTGTTGTAAAAGCGAGTAAAAATGTTTTGTGAATGTGCAAATGTCATCGCGTTCCACTGTCAAACAACAACTGGAAGGCAAATATTAAGTCTCATTTGAAGAAATGTAATACAATCAAACTTAAGAGCAGCCTAAACAACTGTGTCAAATTTTTATTTGAAAGCCTTTTCACATTAATGTTCCAAAGTAACAACTGTGTTTTTAAATTTACCCACTTTGGAAAGTGTTTTTGAGGCCATAAAGTGTGTTTTGCATAGTTCACCCAAAAATTTAAATTCTGTCAGTCTCATGACATTTGAAACCCTATGATTTTCTTCTGCAGAACACAAAAGCCATTTTGAAGAAAGTTGGTAACCAAACAGCGAGAGTACCCATTCACTTCAATTGTATGGACACCAAATCAAAGCACGAGAATCGGTACCGTCGCTGTTCAGTTACTAGCCTTCTTTAAAATATCTTCTATTGCGTTCTCAGACAAAAAAATGGTACAGGTTTGAAATGTAAAGAGGGTGAGTAAATGATGACAGATATTTTATTTTAATGTGCCAAAAGTATGTACTATCACATGCGGAATTCATCAGTTACATAAACGGAACCATTCAGACAGGAAATGTTGTGTTTAAAAACAACATACAATAAAATGCAAGGGTCAAAACTGTGAACAAAAACTGAAAATGTGAACTGCATCTTAAAAATATAGAAAATAAAACAACATTCTCATAAGTGTAAAGCAATAGTCAAGAGACTACGAATAAATGTAATAGTGTAGCCAGTGGGGTAGCCAGAATTTTATTTTTGAAGGGGAAGGTCTGTAAATGAGGGGGCCATTATGTATACGTAGATACATAGATGTATGTAGATATTTATAGGTACTAAAATGATACACCTGTAGTATACAGCTCATTTCACCGTTTTAGCAAACATAAACATAGCCTAGCGGCTCTTCTGGTCCTCGCGTCCCCCATATTTAACGTCTCTCTCGTTTAACACACCTGATTTAAATCACCAGCGCTCCATGAATGAACTGTGTTCCGCTTGACATTATCCCTAACGTTACACAGTGTTCACTGCTCTCTACTCTCTGCATAAATTTGCTTCTGAAGTTAACATCAGGACATGAATTTGCAGCGTCTTCATACACGGACAAAACGTACTAAGGAAGTTTGAAGGGTTATTTAACCACAATCATGAGATTTGCGTAACGTTAGTAGTTATGAGTAGTGCACTTCAATGCCCTTTATGTCCACTTCGCAGGGCTTTTACGGGCGAATAACAAACCTTTGAAGCGGTGAGCGACGCATACAAAATATGCATAGGGGAGTCGTGAGGACCAGGATTAAGAACGTCTCGGTTACGTATGTAACCTCGGTTCCCTGATGGAGGGAACGAGACGTTGTGTCGAAGACGACAGATGGGGTTCGCCCTTGAGAACCAATCAACTCTGACTGCTATAGAAAAGGCCAATGAAATTTGGCGAATGAAATTTGCATGCCGGGCTCCGCCCCGGATGTCCGGTATAAAAGGAAGCCGGCGTGCAGCATTCACTCACCTTTTGTTCTGAAGAGCCTGAGAGCCTCTCACGACTGCAGCAGAATACGATACGTGTTAGTGGCATAAGGGACACAACGTCTCGTTCCCTCCATCAGGGAACCGAGGTTACATACGTAACCGAGACGTTCCCTTTCTGTCGGTCTCTCGACGTTGTGTCGAAGACGACAGATGGGGTTCTCTATGGAAAACGCCACAACGCTGTATCGCGTCACAATCTCTAGCGAAGCGACGGTAACAGGCCTGGGCGTGTCAGCTCGATGCTTTCGCGAAACTGTAACCTTCCAGTGTGGTGGTCGGGGGGTTCCAGAGCTTTCTTGGAGAAAGATGGGAACAGCCCTGACTGGTAACCTTTCACGGACGGAGGCCTTAGCTCTCTACTGGCGAGAGGCCGTCCGGCTCGGGTTTACACCGGGTAAGCGCAACTTCCTTAATTAGGGATGCGCTGCAGAGGCCACCTCCTACCTGTGGGGAGGAATACGGTGGATAAGGTATGGTCTCGTCCTTGGAGGAGAACGCATGGAACGTGCGGGCTAAGTAGTTAACCGCGAGGTGGAGGTCCACCTGGGGAAGCTCATGGGTTACCAGGAGTGGGAACCATATCATGAGGATACATCAGACGGAACAGCCCACGGGGGGGGTGTTACAGGCGTCCGGTAGCACTAGGTCCGGTTAGAGCCAGGGGATGGCTCACATGTTATCCCGGCCTAAGGGGGAAGGCTGCTCTGCCCAGCCAACCCCCAGGTGGTGCTTGCTTAGTGATAGATAGAATGCCTATTCTTAACCAAGTGGTTGGGTAAGAAGGGAAGCGGATAGGGTACCTGTCCTTAGCCAGAGTAGGGTAAGGAGAGAGGTAGATAGCACACTGACCCAGCCTCCTAGAGGGTGGGGTGATGCTTTCGCAGGCATACGCCCCGCCGGATGCCAGTCCTACATGTTGCCACGCAGGACGTGGCTGACACCGGTTTACGCTAGGGTTGTTTTAACCCCTGCGAAGGTGTATGGGCGTAGCCCAACCCGCAGCTCTACAGATGTCTGCTAGAGAGGCGCTTCTGCCAGTGCCCAGGAGGTGGCTATACCCCCCTCAGTGGGCATGGGAGATTCTGAGATTGGAATGTCGTTGTAACGGCATCCACGACTCAGTGCGCCAACCTCTGCTTGGAGACAGCCTTCCCCTCTGCTGTCCTCCAATACAGACAAGGAGCTGGTCAGAGCTACTGAGGCCCTGCGTGCGGTCCAGGACACAACACGGATGGGGTTGGGTCTTCCTCCCCAATGGGGAGCGCCTGCAAGTTCACCACTTCGCCCCGTAAGGGAGTAGTGGGAACTTTTTGGGCACGCATCCGGGCCTGGGTCTCAAGATAACGTGAGAGCTACCAGGGCCGAATTCAAGGCAATCCGGGGACACGGAGGATGCTCGGAGGTGCCCTACCCTCTTGAAGGAAGCGAGCGCCATCAGGAGGGCCGTCTTACTCGGGTGAGGAAGATCGGAACCTCCAAGGGGCTCTTGGGGGGCCCAGAGGCCCCCCCGAGGACCCCTTAGGGTCCCAAGAGGGTATGGAGCGGAGATGAGGCGGGAGCCGCCCTCTCGCACCCCTTAGAAACCTGGTGACCAGGTCGTGTCATCCTAGAAACTTTCCATCAACTGAGTTGTGATGAGTGGCGACAGCGACTACATACACACTCAGTGTGGGAGGGGAGATGTTAGTCTCCAGTCTCGTAAGAAGGACAACACAATCCTGATCGAGCACCTCAGTGGGTCTTTCTCATTGAGAGAGACACCAGGACAAGAAGCGGCGCCGTCTAGAGGCGTGTAACCGCCCAGTAGATGGGGCCCTAGCCTGGGTGATGGTCTCCGCCATAGAGGGGGAGTAGCCAACTCAGGATCTTCTCGTCCCGTCTAGAGACCAGACATGGTGTTCCAGAGGTCTGATCTGGGATGCCAGAACGTGTCCTTCCCCTGAGAGAGCAGGTCCTCTGTCAGGGGAATGGGTCAGGGGGAGTCGCTGTCCAGAGCATCAGCTCTGACGCCAAGTGCGGTTAGACCAGTGCGGTGTAACCAATAACACTTGGTGCTCCTCTTCCCCGGCCTTGCATAGTGTCTGTGCAAGGAGGCTCCTGGGGGGGGAAGGTGTGCTTCCGCCCGTCCCGCGGTCAGCTGTGCGCAAGGATATCCGTGTCGAGAGCCTCGGACAGGGAGTACCAAGCGGCCTACGCGGGGGTGGAGTCGCCACTCTCTACGAGGCATAAACTGACAAGAGAGCGCGTCGGCTGTCTAGTTCAGTTTGCCCGAGGTGAGTGTTGCCCACAGGGAACGGATCACCTGTTGACTCCACCGGAGGAGGCGTCGAGCAAGTTGTGTTAGCTGCTGTGAGCGAACGCCACCCTAAGATCTGATGTACGCTACAGCTGTAGTGCCGTCCTCGGACCAGCACGCGCTTGTCCCGCACGAGAGGCCGCAGCCTGCTCAGTGCAAGTAGCACCGCCCACAACTCCTGGCAATTGATATGCCAGCGCAGGTGGGGTTCGCCCAATGCCCCGCCTGCGTGCCCGTTACACACTGGACCGCACCCCTGCAGGGAGGCGTCCGTCGTCACCACGACTTGCCTCATAACCTGCCCTGAGGGACCTTAGTCCGTCGAAAAGTCATGGAAGACCAGGGGTTTTGGTGCGTCGGCCGCAGGGCGTCATCACCATGCGCCTGCTGCCGGTGTGCCACGCTCTCCTCGGAACTCGACTCTGAAGCCAGTGTTGGAGCGGTCTCATGTGCATCAACCCGAGGGGTCTCACCCGACGAGGACGCCATGCCCAGGAGCCTCTGAATCGTTTCAGGGGGACCGCTGTCTGCCTGAAATGTTCCAGGCAGTTCAACACCGGCTGGGCGCGTACTGCGGACAGTTGCGCCGACATGGTGACAGAGTTGAGTTCCCTACCGAGAAAGAGGATGCTCTGCCCTGGGGAGAGCTTGTCCTTTCCTCGGTTGACCTGGATTCCCAATCGATCTGGGTGCCGGAGCACCAGGCCCCTTGTATACATAACAGATCTCACGAGTGTGTCAGGCCAGTCGTTGAGATAGTTAAGTACCCGCACACCTTCCTCCCCTCAGGGAGAAAGGGCGGCTTCCACGATCTTCGTGAAGACCGTGGAGACAGGGACAGACCGAAAGGGATTTCAGGTCGATTGCCACGAACCAATCCTGACACCTGATGGGTGTCAGGACGCGCCTCTGCGTGAGCATCCTGAGCAGCAGCTTGTGAAGGTGCTTAGTTCAGGGTACGCAGACCTCCGGGGCGCAACCCGCCGTCTTTCTGGGAACGATGAAGTGCGGGTTGTAACCCACCGAACATCTTGGTTTGAGGGACGAACTCGATGCCTGTTGCCAGAAGGGTGGTGACCTCTACCCGAAGTATGTAGGCGTCCCTAGCCTCAGACAGAGGGAGAGATGATGCCCCAAAACTTGGGAGAGTCTCTGGCGAACTGGATCGAGTAACCAAGACGGACCGTCTGCCCTAGCCACCGAGACAGTGTGGGCAGCTCTCGAGCTCCCAGGGACTGTGACAGGGGGACCAAGGGGACGGTCTGCTTCACCATTCCCATGGAGGGTGGTTCGATGGCTGGCGGAGCTAACCCTGTCGCGGGGAGGGGGCCCCGGGGGGAAGGTTGGCTCTGCCTACTTACCTGCCTGGCGGGACAGCTGCACGCACTGTCATTGAGAGTGGTAGCAGCTGTCGTGTGTGTACGACCCTACGCCTCGCCAGGGCGTGGGGTCGGGTTTGCCGGGCACAGTCCAGTGGAGTGTGCGATCGGCAGGAATGAACTCCCAGGGGAAACAGAAAACTCTCTGTGAGTAAGTGGGCGCCAGGCCCTGAGAAGTTGCTCCCCCTGGGGTCTTCCCGTCAGTGTCACTTCTCGTGAGAAGTTAGCTGACGGGGTGAGGTTTCCCCCTCGACCTCGACTTCCGGGGTGCCACCTGCGGGGGCACAGTAACCGGAGCCGATGTGGAAGGGGTCCTGGGCTGCCGGGAAGACATGACGTGAGATCTCGGAGGCTTGAGGGCGGCCGAGTCGCAGCGTGGTAAAAATGTGGCTAATCGCCACTGTCTGCTTCTTCACCGTCAAAAACTGCTGAGCGCAGTCCTCGACGGTGTACCAACAGCCCACCCTGCGAGACGGGTGTAACAAGAAAGCGGACTTTCTCGGTGTCACTCATCTGCGCAAGGTTCAGCCGGGGGTGACTCTCCTGGACCACTTCCGTGGACATCGTCCGACCCAGGTCCCGTGCCGCCACCTTGGTCGCTCTCCGTAGAGCGCTGTCAGTGGCGGCACAGAAAACCTGCATTATACCTGGGTCGGCCTTACCCTCGTGGAGCTCTCTCAACGCCCTGGCCTGGCGGACCTGCAGGATGGCCATGGCGTAGAGAGAGGAGGCAGCCCGGTCCGCGGCAGTGCAAGGCTTCGGCACCATAGATGTCGAAGTCCTACACGCGTTGGACGGTAGGCGTGGCCGATTCTCCCCAGGCGGCAGCCGTCTGCGGCACAGATGCACCGCAGCCGCACGTTCCACCACCCGGGGGATCTCGACGTAGCCTTTGGCTGCCCCACCCTCGAGGGAAGTGAGGGAGCCGGAGCTGTTTCGACCGGAGCGGTCCGTGGAGCGCTCCTAGTTTTACACAGCTCCTCATGCCCCTCCGGGAAACAAATGGCACCCGGGGTGGGCGCGGTTTGCACCGCGCTCCGCCCCCCAGGAACCACGTATCCCCGGATTAGCATGGCTGACATCACTTCTGCTTCCTCCTGAGCTCGACCCCCCTGGGGGGGGAGCTCGGATTCGTCAGAGTCGGATGCCAGTCTCCCTCCGATGCTGCGAACGACATCTCATCTACGTCACACATCGTTTCCGAGTGCGTGCCTGAGGATCCGAACGGTATGCCACCGCCGGTTGGGGAATGTTCAGAAGAGCGAATCGGGGTGCGATCGGCCCGTGAGCACTTGGCTGGCGGGTTTACGTTCGCAGAGTTCCCCATATCACTAACGCTGCTACGTGGGTGGTCATCGGGGCCGTAGCCACAGATGTCACAGCCCGGGTAGCAGACGAAATGGTGGCTGGTTCCCGTAGGAAGACAGCCCCCCGTGACCGCAACTTCTGAGTGACAATCCGCCCGCAGTGCGGGCAGATATGTCAACGAACGCTGCTTCAGTGTGCTGGACGCCCAGACACCTAATGCAGCGATCGTGTCCATCCCCCTCCTCGATGAGGGTGCCGCACCCAAGAGAACAGCGGGACATGCCGCGCTGGAAATTGCTCAGTCCTGAAAAGGACCTTTTAGAAATAATCTCTATCTCGGGAACCGCCGAGACGCCCAGGAGAAGGTCGCTGCAGGAAGGGACGATCCGCTGCTCTGCGTCGTAGATCCGGCGAAGTAGAAGAAGAATTCGTTGAATTATTTTTGTTCGTAGTCATGAGCGAGGGCTCTGAAGAACAAAATGATGAGTGAATGCTGCACGCCGGCTTCCTTTTATACCGGACATCCGGGGGCGGAGCCCGGCATGCAAATTTAATTCGCCAAATTTCATTGGCCTTTTCTATAGTAGTCAGAGTTGATTGGTTCTCAAGGGCGAACCCCATCTGTCGTCTTCGACACAACGTCGAGAGACCGACAGAAAGGGAACCGCAGTAGCTCGGCGGCTACCAGTCAAACCATTGTCTTATCTTTTACATGACAAGGCGGAGTGTTCGAGGAAACGTTTTTCTGTTGAGAAATGTCTACAAGAACACTACAAGAAGTTAAATGCAGTGTAATCGTTATCTTTAGCAGTCTACTTCTTCTCGCTCATCTTTACATAATTTATAAATAAAAAAAACTGAATATTGTGCGCACCCGCCATCGCAGCGTACAAATTAAACTCTTGGCGCAAAAGTCAAGATGCTACGCACAACACGTGACCTAATTAAACCAATAACTTTGAAAACAGTGGGGCGCACTGGTTGGATGATCAACCAGAGTAACAAATCAACAATTCCTTATTTTTTATTTGAAGTACGATACAGTTTGGCAGGTGCATTAGACAGAGCCGCTTGTTTGTGTGAAGTGCGTTTGTCATTGTGCTTGTTCGTATGTGAGGTTAACTATTGGTAAACTAGTGGTTGCTATTTAAACTTGTTTTCCGGCTGCATCGAGTCCATTGATATAGAGTCCTATGATATGTACAATGTGGGAAGACATGGAAGGAATCACAAAAGCGGAATTCTACTATTTAAATATGTCCTCTGCTTGTTCTGCGTGTCTATGAGTGAATGAGTTGCACATTTGACCATGTTACAAGCGTGGCACTCGTGGATTTGTCTGTATCTTACTATACAAGGACATGAACTTCTGCCACAGAGTTGTTCTAAGTTTACGTTACGAGAATTTCACTGTTTGAGTGAAGCTACTGTCATACAGTCTATGGCCGTTTCTCAATTCCATGAACGGACTTGTGTTCTTGTGGAGACCAGTCTGCGAGGCAACATCAGAAGAACGAACTTGGATGGACGCACCGCACTGACTTCTGGGACTTCAAGCGGATTCCGTAAGCGCGCAAGGCTGCATTCGATGAGAACAAATCCGGGTACTTCCATGCGTTCTCTGTTCTTGTGTTCTGGAGCATTGGAACGGGACTTATACGGGGTTATTGATGATGTAGAGCAAAACCATGAGGACACAAGACCGCTTTTCTATAGTATACTTTACTTGTGTTTTTTTTAAGATGATAACAGACGTCTACTTGAGCTACAACTGTTTGGCCTGGGCTAAAAAGCCCTGTACAGTAAGAATGGAATTTATGTAAACAGCCTTTAAATTTTCCTTGGACAAACTGACAAAATCGTAAAAAAGACCAATCTTTGGTATACTGAAAGAGTTCTGTATAGTTGCTTTTATAATGTTTATTCCACAACATAATGCATGTGCAGTTGCAGATCATTCAAAGAATTACTAAGCACTGTAAAAAGACATGTATTTAAAAACAATGAACTATATTAATATTTACAGTAAATTTTCCCTTTTTATTCAACAGCGTATCCATTCATTTCTGCACTCTGCACGTTGTTCAGTCAACAAAACGTTCACATCGTAGACTATAAACACAGTCTCAAGGCAGTTTGTGGCATAGGCACGCAATTTTGAATCGATTGATTCGAGTTCATGGACACAAATTTTCCCTCTTTTTCATGACAGTCAGTATGACTTTCAATGCACAGACCGCTTGTGTATATACATGTATACATTTATAACCTGATATCAAAAAAAGTTGTACATATTTAAGGAAGTGGCTAACCAACACCTTACCCCACCCCAAACCCCTAAATCACAGCCGCAAAGGCTAATTTAGCTAAAATGCACACATTTTACGTGCTGGCAAAGCGACGATATACACTATAGGCCCGCCACTAAACCTAACATCACAGAGGCAAAGTCAAAACATAATAAAATGAGATTGTAGGAATTCTCTCGAAAGAGCCCCCTCGTGGAAAGTTACGAATTCCCATTAGATTGCGTTGATACTGTACATATGAAAGATCCCGCATATTAAAATACGTTAGATTGAAAGGAGTGTCGAGTGACATCAAAGAAAGGAGAAATGTGTGTCTATGACCACGAATCAATAGATTACGTTTCTTGACAACGTCACAAATTGCTGTGAGACTGTGTTGCTATAAAAGGGAAACATTTTGACAGACATACACAATATACACATAAAAGTTCGTTGGCATCAGGCATTCTCTCTAGACTCAGTAAAATAGGTCCCCACCATCTGAGTTCAATTCACAGCTGTGAACTCGCTGTCATTTCTGTGTCTCCTCAGCAAACAGAGAGACAGTCCAGACCGATGCCTACAGAGAAATGCACACTCTTCATTTCATCACACTATCACTCCTCATCATCTCCACATCTTTCAATATCTCAAGGGCTGAATTCAAGCCTTCTGTCACAGAGACAAATGTTCCAGAGAGGTAAAATGATCAGATGTCTCTTCTGCGTCTCAAGGTTCAAGCTACCGAGGTCTCGGCCAGGGTAAATAAACTGTTCTTCCTCCGCTTGTATTTGCAGCCCCTGGAGAGAACACAAGAAATCTCCCACAGCCACGATCCTCCGGCGAAATAGCTCTTACTTGGCCCGAGGGTCTGGAAGCAAACCAGAGGAACACGGAGGGAGATGGGCAGATAGGTGAATGTGTAAACGTTCTGACTCAGGTTTCCATAATCCAAACAGCCTTCATTTTCAAATCCTACAATATATAGAGATGATTAAGCAGTGATAATACCAGTCTGGTCTTTACGCCCGAAAGAGCGCGGCTAGGCTCCAGTATAAGTATAAACGACGTCTAGAATGTGAAGAAAATTTCTCGCTGGAATAAAACACAGCTGGAAGGCTTTAGTGTGGAAAAACGTCCAGCACTTGGCACCTAGACTGGCGCTACCCTTCAGCCTGCCAGCCCGGTGCGGCACGGCACGCCAACCTAAACCAAACCTACTGACCGACTTCACATTTTCAACATCTGACTGCATCCACAAGCTTCTGCATTTCTTCACCTCCTTCACTATGTGTTAGTGTTACAATTTTGCCATTAATCTTACTTTTCGTTCACACTTTCTCTAATTTTCTCACTTTCAGCCGTCCCATAACCCCCCTCTCTCTCTCCTCTCGCTGTCTATCGGAGGCCTCCTGTTGGTATGTGTGAAATGTGAATTAGCAGACGGACTCAACCGTTCCTGCTGAGCTCAAAGAAAAACCCAGACGGGGTGAAACCAGGGGGGTGTGGGTGAACTCTCACTCTCTTTTTTCTGCCCTGCTCTGTGTCTATATTAGATATAACCTAGTTCCCCTCACCTGCTGGGACCACCATATTTCACCTATTTAACTGTGTGCCCACGCCCCTAAAAAAACACTCCGTTGGTCTTATTGTTTCTTTTAACCTACATTGTGACCTGCGTGTCAGTGGAAAAAAGAACACAGGGCGCTGTGATGCTGAGAAACATTGTTTGCTCAAAATTACATGCTTCTGGGATTACCTTCCAACAAAGCTAAGTCGATCCTAGTGTGCCCTCATGTCATGTAAAACCTGCATGACTTTCTTTCTTCTGCAGAACACAAAAGAAGATATTTCGAAGAACGTTGGTAACCGAACAACGCTGGACACCTTTGACTTCCACTGTATGGACAATTTCTCAAAATATCTTTTGCGTTTACACATACACGTATACATTTTGAATAACATGAGGGTGAATAACTTCATTATGTGAACTGTAAAGAACTTTTTCAAAAAAAAGGAAAAGTTTACAAAAAATGCCCTTCAAACCTAACTATCGAAAAGATCTGCAATAGTCAAAAGCATATTCAAATTTTAGATTTTAAAGGGTGAAATTTCAGAGAATAATGACCTTTTTTGTTCTCAAACAAAATTGAATATGGTCAAAAACTCCAGTGGATATTTTTTATGGTGCTTTTAATTTTTATAAGTAGAGATTCTTAAAAACGCAAAACCAAAAAACACTAAGTTGGGGAATTCCAATATTTGACTCATATCAAAGTAAATTATAAAATGTCAAAACCGTCCCACCCAAGAGTCAGTACAAAAGGTAGAAGCGAGTGTAGGCGCGTGAACATTTTTTTATATATTTAAAGTGGGAAATTTACTTAATATCTTCATAGAACATGATCTTCATTTAACATCCTACTTATTTTTGGCATAAAAGAAAAATATATCAGTTTTACCCTTACGTATTGTTGGCTATTGCTACAAAATTTCTGTGCTACTTATGACTGGTTTTGTGGTCCAGGGTCACATATGTACAATCATGCTTTTCTCATTGTCTCAGTTTGTAGATGTGAAAGCAATCATGCAAATAGTTGGCTGATTCACCTCGTTCTTTCAAAAAGGCAGATTCAGTCCCATTTTGACACGTCTGACTATATATTTCTCTGTGTGCCCTGTGCAAGGATCACAGCTGAAACCTTTAGTGACCTCCACAGCGGCCACAACAACAGCAAGCCTGCAGGACACTCTCCTCCATAACATCTGCTTCCAATATTGCTCATATCATCCTTTCATTCACTTGCTTGCTTTCGCCAAGGTCCATCTGGACACATGGGAGTGTGGGTTTTGGCTTGTTGCATAACACTTTGTGTGTGGTGTCAAAAAGTCCCCTCCTCCATTGACCTCACCCATGTTTAAAGTTCATTCTTTTCTTAACTGAAAAGGCAAAAACATGTATCCCTCTAGACTAGATTATTTTTCAAAATATCGATTTGTGTTCTGATAGGTTACAAACAAAAATAACATTCATACGCTACAAATAGTGACATATAGTATAGGAATTGAGGTGTTTACTTCAAATCATCATAATGTATAATGGACCTGCGTGAGGTGCTGTGGTCAAATTGGAAAGTGACCATCTACTGGTCAAACCCCTCTATAAAGACACATGACTTATAGCAGACGTTGCTTTACTCAGGCACCAGACTGCATCTTTGTGACACTCCTGGAGGCATTCTTGAAGAAGCAAGGCCAGATTGTGTTTCACCTTTAACCTTTGACTTGTTCCATTGAGGTGAAATGTCAAACGAGTAAGAAGAGGATTAGGATGGGACTTAAAATCACAATTAGAGAATGCATTGGTCATTCTTAATGCATAACCAGATAGATCACAAGTTAACATTTTAGATAAGACTGTCTGTTGATCTACAAGACATTTTCAGTTAAATTACTTTTTTTCTCCAATTTTTCCCTCTTTGGGAATGTACTGTACTTCTCTTTATGCCCTGAAGCATAAAAAGAACACATAAAAATGCTGTGTTCAACCACACAAACTACAATTGAAGAAATAAATATTATTTTTCCTGTAGAGTCTATCATCAATATTACATTTTAGTGCACTGAAACTGCTGATTCACCACTGCCCGAGATGACCCACATAAGGCTGTCAGGCCGTGCCAGTTCCACTGAATATCTCACACCCACGCTGGAAAGACAACACACATTTACCGAGTGAAATTCTTGGGACGTACATCCAAAAAGGAAATCCGAGATGGGAGAACTCTAGGTTACACCAACACTCAAAATGCAGATGGACTCAGAGACACAAATGACAGAGAAACTCTAACATTCTGTGACTCTATGACAGTGTGTCAGAAATCTTGCATTACCCATAAGAACTCTGCTCTCCCACAACAGAGCAGATGGAATTAGCATCTATCTCCTTCTGTTCAATGATTTATTACAGGTTCAGAAAGGAGATTTTCTGGAGTTTTCATTATGTTTCTAGAATTGCTAATGTGATCTGCTTTTCAACACAGCCTAACTGGCAGTATATCAACATATAAATCTGGTTTAAAAAATCAGTTGAAGTTTATTCGAACTCTTACAATATTGATATCAGTGCATTATAATACGTTTTAACGCCTTGATGCATTTTGTTGTCATTTGTCTTTACTGTCTGTGCTAATGTTTGTACTATATTTACTTTGAAGCTGCTTTGGATTGAACAAGGATACGGAGCTCTGGAGGATGACATCACGCAATCTGAACCCCCCATTTTGGTAGGCTATCAGGAGAGCACTAGACCGGCTGTGTTATTGGTATTGATAGCGGTCAATAAGTCATTTAAAAGCAGGCTGTTTCGATTTTTAGACATTTTTTTTTGTCACCACTATCTCTTCCTCTCTGAAGTTATACTGCCAAATCCTAAACAAGACACATGTAAGAAGCACTTGCCTGGTACAGCTGTGCAATCGCAGTGGGCTCCTAACACAACCCCATCGTGTCTGACCACCACCCATGGCTTCAATGGAGGGTCATTTAGTTTTTTGGGGAATGTCAAGACCAGTGATATGTGTATATATATGTGTGTGTGTGCGCGCATGTGTGTGTGGAAGCATCATGGAGACAGAGTAATGTAGTTTGGGACTCTAAGCCAGTCACTCAGCAATCGCTGTCCCTTTCTGCAAATTACAGGGTTGAGTGGTGTGAACACAAACACACAGACACACCGCACTACTGGCACAACGCAGGCACACACTTAGGTCACTTTCCAGTCAATTTCAACTTTTTTTCCAGGAACTCTGTGTTTTGATACTTACACATCCTAAGGGGTTTTTACACACAGCGGGGTCCAGAAGTCTGACGCTTGAAATTGCTTGTACTTTCCATTCTTTTTATTTAAAATAGAATTACATTTTAAGTATAACAAGAGAAATAAAAGTTTAATTTAAATATAAAAATAATTATATTTTCCCCTTTTGCTTAAAGCATATCATTAAATTTCCATTGCACTTGTCACTACTTAGAATGTTTGCAAAATGTAAAATAAATGTATTAAAATGCAGACATGAGTAAAAACAGTGAGGTAAGAAATGAAAAAAGGGACACCGCAGGGTCAATGCCACAAACTTGGCTATTTGTTACCCTGTCTGTGAAATCCAGGATACCTTGGATACACGATGCCATTGAAGAACCTTTTGGTTCCATAAAGAACCTATAACATCTGAAGAACCTTTCTGTTTCTAAAAGGGTTCTTTGTAGTGAAAAAAGGTACTTTAGATTCTAAAAAAAGTAAGAAAGAGATGGTTCTTTAAAGAACCTTTGACCGAATGGTTCTTTGTGGAACCAAAAATGGTTCTTCTAAGGCATCGCTGTGAAGAATCTTTTAAGCACCTTGACTTGTAGTCTAATCTAATATTGATACTAGGATACTAGGGTTTTGTTTTGCCTTAAATGGTTATATGTTAGATTTTGGTAATAGTTAGTATAGATATTTACGTGCATTATGCAAGTTTTATGCCATTAGTGACACACAACACAATTTAGTGTATTTGTTTGAGCAGTCATCCATAACATCATCATGTTTAATTTCCAGCATTAAGTAGTAAAAAACATAGTATTTAAAGAGGGTTTGCATACATCCCACTAACACATCTAAGGCGACACATGTAGTCACATCACACAGCGCCTGCTCTCAGCCAGTGAGGTGTCTCTCCTCAGTGCCCTTAACGTTAAGTTGAATTGACCTCGCATTAGGACTGTGAACACTGAGTTATGACTGTGGTAATGGTGTAAGCAGCATTTAACCACTTCCTTCACTGCACACTATAATTACTGACCATCCTCATGGGTCACACAGTGAGGGGAGTGACAGAGTACAGAGGGGAAAAGTACATAAGAAATAACATACGAGCGACATTGAATGAAAACAAGAATGGAAATGAATGAAGGGAGGGAGGATAAGAGAGAATGAAAGTGAGTGAGAAGCAATTGAGTGATTGTGAAAGTAGTGTGGTTTGTCAGCTGGGTTTCAGGCCAGCACAGTTTTTCCCTGTGTCTCAAATGTAGAGTCTGTTTACGGAAGCCGCGCCACTCGGCGGCCATGTTTGCTACGCCTCTGGGCAGTAATTTACGTAATAGCAAGTCCACAGTCCTATTTACTTCAATAGGGAAGGCAGATATTTTATTAAACAGCATATTTAAACCTGACATGAACTGTACCACAACTTTGGTTTCATTGTAATGGCAGTGGCGCATCTTGTTAACACTAATATCTTTGATGCAACCAAGGTTTTTAAGATTCTTGCGAAGCTTTTCTTTAGTAAACCATTTTTGCTTTTTTGACTGTATTGTCTATATATTTATTTCAGCGTCAATAAAAGTTAAAATTAACAAACAGAACGAATTACCTTATGTTTGAAAACATAATATTTGAGCTTATATAGACTGTTTAGTACATACTGTATTAGATAAGATACCAACACCATTAAGTCAGAACTTTCTACATAGATTGTTTGGTGCAGAATGGCCTAATGCCATTCAAACTTCATACATAAAAAAAGGTTTTGATTAGGCTGCATGTTTTCAGGCAATTACTCACACAAATATAGTGCTACACAGACTAAGGATGACAAATGATACTCTGTGTCCTTTTGGTTAGATATAAACATGACCACTGCTTTTAAATGTTCAGGTCGGAATTTACTGTGAGCCCCGATTAGCATGAGCCCCCACTGTTCTCACACGCGGTACATTCTCAGACGTGACCTCAACTACAAACCCGTGGTTCATGGCTCAAGACACGGCAAATTGTACAGACACCTGGAGAACCGAAGGGCCACAAGACTAAAATGACTTGCGTGTGAAGACACAAGGGGAATTTAGATGGATGAGACAACGTGTCTATCCACAAAAATAAAGATGCTGAGTTGAGGTCTCACATTTTTCGTTAGTCAACATCATGGTTGAAGTCAATTTACTGAATGACAAACTGTGGCAAAACATTAAGTAAATACAAGTAAAACACTGGGAAACAAGACAAATATGTCTAGAAAAACATTATTTTATAGGACTACAATTGAAAATTGGTCTACAGCTGTTTCTGTCTGGCAAATACAAATAATACAGGATTTGCCAAATGCCGACAAGATGGTTTGTTTCCTATTTCTAGTTTTGGCTAATCACACCATTAACACACCAGGTTTATTTAATTCTAACTTTCCTAAACGTTTTGCTTTCGAGCAACAATTCTGACATTTAATAGAAATGTACCTCAGCAGGAAACATTTTAAGGATCTATCTTTCTCCCACTTGTTAAACTGTAATATGGTGCCTTTAAAAATCTGAATCAGCTCAATTGTTTAACTGTCTTATTGTATAAAGAAAACAGCTCACAAACATGGAAACTCAGAATCTTGGGCTTTTCGAGGTAATTATTATTTTCCTAATATCCTAAATAAAGTGTTGTTTGTGGTCAATCACAGAATAATGCACCTTTATCATATTTACAAGGATAACAAATGTGTGGATGGAGAGACTCAGGGGCCATGAAGAATTTCATAGGGAATCTCCTGATGGATCCAAGCTCTATCACAAAAGAATATTTCTGGTGTACCAGAGCTGTTGGGCATCCAGCTTGGAGCTCCTGCTTGGCACTAACCAGAAGCAAATTGAAACAGACAGGAGGTTGAACCCGGGACATGTTCACACTCTCCTGCCTACCATCTCTCTCTGATCTCCCCTCTGCCTCTTTCTCATCCGCTGACATTTGTTATATCTCTCCATCACTCACTCCACCCATCCCTTTCCATTAAGTATCTTCTCTTCTACTTTACTGCAATTTTCCTTTAAAGCTTCTGAATGATATTGATCTTTGTTGACCTTTGAAAAGCTCTGATGATTATGAACATGGATATACTGACTGATGTGCTTAGAAAATAAGGTAGTCACTTTAAGTTCACTCCAAACTCAAGTGGAGCCTTATGCTGTAAGAAATTCCATTAAAGTAAAAGTAAAGAGGCTCATTGACCCAAGACTGCAGATTGGCAAAGCCCACAGCTGACCTGTCACTTTCTCTACAATTAATTCTGGACTGTACATTAATAACATCTGACATTATATAGCAATCTAGGCATAGTTACATTCTTCTTAAAATGAACATGTAAAAACAAAATATTTATAATGCCACTACATAAATGGTCCATATGACATAAAGGTCCAGTGTTTGAAATTTAGTGGAATCTAGTGGTAAGGTTGCGAATTGCAACCAACGGCTCACTCCACCTCTCCCCCCTCCCTTTCGAAGCATTGCAGTGTCTGACACAGGACTAAGATGTTGTCACATTTTCGCTTTTTTGGAGAAGATAACATATTTACAAAAAGCGCTATGTAGAGTTTGTCCGTTTAGGGCTACCATTGAAACAACATGGCGAATTCCAGATAGAAATAGATTTCTGCTCATTTCTGAAAGGTGCATTTACACCTCTGAAGGCATAGCTATGTACAGGAATATTATATTGCATTTCTGTCAATAGATCTTTCAAAAAATGACACACTGGACCAATAATTATACTGTGTAATAATATTAATACAAATACAACCAACTGATTAAATTAAACTATAACAAAAGGCAACACTTTTAATTTCAAGAATAAAATAGAATAGTATTATAAAATCTATTTAAATCTTAAAATTATAATGACTCCTTCATTACATCCTACATACAGTACAAGGGAAGTTCACCTACTATAGGTTAGAGTAACTGTTGGCTCCAGACAGAGGCAATTAGCATTCTTTTGGCTCCAGTGTTGATGTGGTCTAAGAGCCTAAGAGCCAATAGAACTAATGTGGTGGAGATGTATGCAGTTGGAGGTTACTGTCTGAGTAAGAGTTGAGAGGAAATGGGTCCATTTAGAAGAAACTGTGTGTGCTGTAAAACCACTTGGCCCTAAGAATATCCAACCCCACATTGTGACCCCAACACACACACATGCGCACACACTTGCACAACTCCATTAAGAGTAGAATTTATTTTCACATAAATGCTAGCCACACTTCAAACATCTCACAAGAATTACAAAAACCAAAGAAAGTCCAAAGATTTCACCACCATAGTTTATGGAGGCCAAAGTATTTTGATTATAAACAATGGCTCCAACTAAGAAAAATATCGGAGTGGTTCGACCACAATTAAGGCAGTTAACCGGAAATATGTAGATGTTGAAACTACAGAAAAAAAACATCCGTACACAAGCCCACCCAATATTTATTTAGAATATCCGACAAAATTATTGCAGTTGTTGTTACGGATTATTTGTATGTGCGTTTTTAACCCAGTGCACACACATACACACAAACAACCTAGCATATCACAGACAGCAATTCATTTTGGCAGTGAATACATGTCAATGTCTACCTCTTACAAAATTACGATGTAGCAAAACTGAGATAGGAATGCTTTACTCAGAACAGACCTGATGTTATTCCATAACTTTTACATCACCAGTCACCAAGGGATGCTTTAAGTCTCCATTTACATTCTTTCAGTCATTCACACAGACACACATTACATACCCTAAAGTACAATGTGTAATCTAAAATTGGTCATAAGGGTCAATTATTTCTGAATAAGTACGCGATTCGTTCATGTATGTTTGGTTGGATAGGACAATATATTGAAAATATGGAATCTAAGGGTGCAAAAAATCTAATTATGAAAATCACCTTTAAAGTTGTCCATCAGAGGCGCATTGCAGGCCATTGAAGCGAGCGAAGTATTCAGGCAATTTCAATTTGATTTGATTTAATTGTAAATTTACGGAAGAAATTGACAAAATATCTTCATGGAACATGATCTTTACTTAATATCCTAATGATTTTTGGATTAAATTAAAATAATACATTTTTGACCCATACAATGTATTGTTCGCCAACAAATACTGTATACCCGTGGTATACACATATGACATGAATACAGTACAGTATTAGGAAATGTTTATATACAACATAGTTGACAAAGCTTTAGAAAAATTGGTAGTAATATTAGAGTAGTAATGAGAAATATTAAACTGTATTTTGGCTATAGATTTATGGTAAACAGGTGAACACACAAAACAACACAAGATACACTCATTCAGTCACTATGTAATGAAGGTACAGTGTTACTAAAAAGTCAACTTCAGGCATAGCATGCGACTGCCAAATACTGTAATTTAGACAAATTTATTAACTTAGATTTAATGAAAGATTGGGGTCATGCTTAATGATCTTCTTCCTGCGAAACTCAAATGTATTACATTTTTTATGCAATTTGCCAGTAAATGGATATTGTCCTTTACCTTCCTGTAATATGCAAATTTTTAGAAAGGTATCTAAAAAAAAAATCTATACAAAAGAATCTATACAACAAACGTTAAACAAAAGAAACCGGATTCTTCTATCTTCGTACGTTATTTTTTTATCTCCTCTGAATTGTGGGTAGGTTTCTTCAAAATTGCATCATTTTCATTAAACAGGTGAGATAATTTTTTTTTTGTGAAAGACTCCGCCCCGATTAGATTAAAATGATTATTAAAAACAGATACAATATTTACCTCAAAAACTAAAATATATATGTTCTTTCCAAAGATGTGTAACAGCGCCACCTGTTGTACAACAGTACAAACACCGTTTGACTTTAAATGACGAGATAACTCGTCAATGGCAGGGAAAGAGTTCATAAATTATAAATTACTACAATTTAAATGGTTCCTCACACCTACCTAATATTTTCAAATAAAATATTAGGACTTAAGATAACTTGTTGATTTGTATATTTTATCTGTACATTTGAAAGAATAATATTAATAAATTATAAGATATAAATAATTAATAAAATGTTGATAAATAGGGCACAGGCCTATACAGAAAGATTTTATTATTATCACATCTAGCTTTCTACACTGCTGGCATATATGATTTTGATCTGAATTTTATTGTTCATACCAGAGGGCTCTCAACTTATGTTTTACAGTTTGTCAATTAATTAGATCAGAAGCTTTGTGTACGCAAATACCCTCAAAATCCCCCACAGAGCCCCGCCACACATCAAATCCCAACTCAACCCCTGTTAAGGGAGGCCCTACTATGGGATACCATAACTGAGTAATTCTTAGAAGTCTCAACAATTCATGTAAAGAATTCAACCCTACCCTCCACCTTTTTCCAGCTCCTTCATGCCATTTCTTTCTGTGACCCATCTGCTTAACCTTCATCCTAAATCACTCCTCTCAGGACAGATCTGTAGGATGCTTCAGAATCTGACCCACTGGCTCAATGTACATAAGGTTGAATGAGCCACACGCACGTGATGTTACTCTGGGGCCAAGTACAAGATGTGAACCGAGATATGATGGTACTTAGAGCCTAAACATTTAAACAGACAAGCATGACAAGAGAAAGCTACCAGTATTTACAGCATGTGAACCATAGAAGGGCCTCATCACTGCATGAACATCATGGAAAGAAAACAGAGATCTCAGCAATGCATTGTTGGCTAAGCTAAGGCTCTGCTTACTGTTTGGATGCAATGGAGCTCAGCCAGGGCGTGAAAATATAGGAAACAGCACATACGGCCAGAGGTTTGATCACTGTTTGATGCTTGAACACAAAGCAGGCTTGGAAGCAGTGACTACATTCGTTCAAAGCCCCAAAGCTGGAAATTGCTGAAGAGTTTACACATAGGAAAGGAAAGTCAAATAAGAGTTCTCTTTAATATATCAATTGTTTCTTCTAGCCAACAATGATGCTACGTGGAAATGTTTGCTTAGACATCCTGCTTTTCATAGTTTACTACTGCAACTGAGAACCTAGTAATCTCATGTGGCTCTTTAGGAAGAAAGATGAACGTCTCGAACCGTGCTCAGATTTGCCAGCATATCTGGAATGAAATGCCTAATTTTAGAGCAACCCAAATTCCGTCTATGTAGATAGATGTGAAAAGAGCTCACTCTTTGTAGTAAACAGCACAGTAAAATTGTTCTTGAGGAAATATGCTGGGTGACGTTTTCACATCTGGAAGCTGCTTGTGTCCATAAGCCCTGCGTCCCCAAACATGTGAGACTGCAGATGTTGCTATGGCTGCAATGCCAGCACATAAAGCTCAGGCACTGAAAACATGCAATATTGCATAACGCCTAAAATAAAACTGACATCACACCGTTGAGGCAGAAATGGATAATATCACTGGTACGCTTGAGACGTACTGACATGATTCAGAACATTTAATACACTATAATGTTAACACAACTTTTACGATTTTATTAAGTTTCCCAAACACAGAGCTACCGATGAACATATGGCAACCACTTGCTCCTCCAAAAACAGAGATGAAGCATAAGAGAGAGTTCATTTCTACATAGATATATGACAGCCGTGGAGACGACTGTAAACCATTGTCTGTCTTTCATCCTTCGTATCCTTCTGTAACCTGGAGACTTTTGACCTCCACTCCGACCCCTGACTTCTGGTGTTGCACAACCGTGTCTAAACTTTGAAGGTTACCGTATGGAGCATCTGGCAGTGTGCTCTCAGTCCTCCTTCAAAAAAAAGAACCTAAACCAGTGTAGGTTGGATTACTGGTCGGGTTGGTGTGGATAACCGGTTTCAAGAGTTTTTGAAGACCAGCTAAACCATCTCAATGCCAGTTGGGACTGTCTTAAAAGTCCACTTGTGGTGAAAATTAAGTTTATAATGTTGTTCATATGTCTATGTGGTGTTGACTTTCTTTCTTCTGCAGAATATAAAATAAGTTATTTTTAAGAATGTTGGTATCAAAACATAAGCAGCCCTCGTTGACTTTATTGGTTTTGTGTCTATACAATTTAACTGAATGGGTACCGCCGTTCTTTGATTATTCAAAATATCTTCATTTTATGTTCTGCAGAAGAAAGAAAGTCATTCGGGTTTGAAATGGCAAGAGGATGGGTGATTTATGACAATGTAGATTTTTGGGTGAACTATCCCTTTACTGTATATCATTTAATGCAAACCATGTGTAGATTCAAATTCAGTGTTAATATGACTTATTAACATTCATTTACTTACCAATTTTCAACTTTTCTGGATGAAGAGTCCGTTAACTGTAAATTTAAGTGAAAAAGCAAAAGGAGCAAAGCTTGGGGAAAAGTTTGCCTAACGTGGCATGACATTCGCATGACTCACAGTAAAAGATGAATGAAGAGAATTAAACAAATGTTTTGCTGGATATGGGAGCAACGAGGGTACGAGAAGGACATGACTCTTGTTGTTTGCGTGAGTGAGATGAGAAGCAGATGTTAGCGAACGCGAGCTGGAGAAACATGACGTCCATTAGACAAGACTTCCCAATCGCACAATGACATGCGGGAGGCCCTGCAGACAACATCGTAAAGCTAGACGTGCATCACTTCTTCAGTTGCGTGATGCATAACTTGGGAAAAACCAAATTGCAATTGGTATTCGTAAGATACTTCTCCGCAACATCCTGCTGAAAAGCTTGGCATGACTTTACATGCTGGTAAATACGGGTTGATGCAGGTTAGTGCTTGTTTGGTGCTGGTTCACATTATGGACAAGTATCATGCCTTTAAAACAGAAATACCAGACCAGAATAACAGACACACAGACTTCAATAAAGTCTCGATAAATACCTGATTTTGGTGAGCTACAGTCACATGCAAGTTTGAAGTGGTAGCTAGCAAACAAAAACAATCTCTAGCGTGATTTATGATCATGGCTTGCCCGGGTCTTGATTTGACTGTCGTCATGGGACAAGTCAAAACGTCTAAAAACTGGCAGAATTTTACTGAAGGAAAATTTTGTTCACAATGGACATTAAGCGGCCGCATGCAAACATGTCATATTATCAAAGACTACAGATGTTGGCTCATAAGAATCTTTAAGCATTCTCAAAATTAGTCTCAGACAGCCAAGACGGCAGAGAAAGCAATGCATGATTTTTTTTCATTGTCAACCTTTGACGGCTTCCACTTCCAACAATGAGTACAATCAATCAGGCAGTTGAATCCATGTAAAGGTCAAGCTTAAAACTGAGGTGACAAGTTCCTTGTTTACTGAAGATGATTGTGTTCTCCAAATGAAGCAAATATTACACTTGTGTGATGATTTTATTCTCTCTTCATGTAAATATATTCGGAAATCTGGCATCATGAAGTTCAAATGAGACTGAGCAGTCACCAGGAATTTCAAAGTTCATGAGAACATTCTTTATCATTCATATCGAAACACAAACCCATTTCAACCATTTCATATCATTTCTCTTTTAGTGGAAATCTTATTTGTGTGAAAAAAGAGGCGTAAAGCCCAAGTGTCAGCCAGCCATTGTGCGTGAGATTATGTGTGGGAAGAAGAGAAAATGGGGCTTGGTTAACTTTTTGTCGAGGCAGGGGACTGCTGGGAAAATTTTGCAGATAGAAAGTGTGTTTTGTTCCTGGCCAAAGCAGGCGTGAAATTTGGTGTGAAAAGCATAAGCCACCCTCCACAGTCATCTCCTATGGAACCACAGTTAATCATGACCGTCACAATTCAACACACATAATGGTCTGATTAATACTTTTTCCTCTGACTTGCACTTCTGTGGAATTGAAGAGGTTGAAAGAGAACCTACATTTTTGGTACATCTGAAATGTACCACCTACACACATTGTGACATGCTATTTTCTAGTTGTTGTGTTTTTACTGCACCCGCTAACCGTCTTTTTTTACCACTTTGTGGCCTGCCTTGGAAAGTAGCATTTGCATGGATAAGCTCTGCCTGTGAGCACACACAAACTTTTAAATAATCTTTAGAAATGGTGGGATGGTTATGGTCAAGCGAGACGGGCGTTCATGTAAACGGATTTGCCGTAACTGATCTGTTTCATCCATCGTCTTACTCAACAAAATGAACATCAGAATCAGTACTATTGTATCCAGACCACCGCACGTAAGAAATCTTCCTTACTGGAGATATTTTTTACAGAATATTAAGCCATTCTTCAGCTCGCATGTTTTGATTTATCTGTGTCTAAATCCATCCAGAACAATGAGATCAGCTTTGGCTGGCTCAAACCAGAGAGGGGAAGAGAGAGAACCGGCATCAGTAAACTCCAGTGACTCAGTGAATTTTAGATCGTTGACTCCTCTGTAAATCATTACCGTAGTTGGAGGGCATCGCAGAGCTCACCTTACAACACAACAAAGATAAGCGAGCAATAGATAAGCTCTGACTTTTACAGTAAATTCCCATGACAATGATGGAGTAGAACATTATTTTAAAGTGTCATGTACACTCATTAAAATAAAGGTGCTTCTCGATGCCATAATAGATTTGTTGTGACTAAAGGGTTTAATAAAGAACCTTTACATCTGAAAACCTTTTCTGTTTCACAAATGGTTCTTTGTGGAACAAAAAATATTTTTCTATGGTATTGCTGTGAAGAACCTTTTGAAGACTTTCATTTTTAAGAGTACAATAACATAAATAAGTCTGTTGAGTAGCAAATATAAAAAAAAATAATTGTTAGCTTTAAAAGAGTGAGCTGACCGTATGAATGTTTAAATGCGTGTGCAGCTTGAAGCATTTGCGTTCACATACATCCGCTATATAATAATTCAGTACTTCATCTTTTTTAAACAAACAGTGTTTTAGGAGAGCATCGTAAAGTAAGTTCACCAGCAGTTCCAAATCATTCACATCATTAAGATAAGAAGTGCCATGACATTTACATCCGAATGATATTGAATGTACACGGAATGGAACCCAAACCTCAAAGTGCTGTCACAAACCCAGGATTCAGTCAAAGTGTTGTTTGTTTGCCTGTCTCTGTGTGTATAACTTGCAAAAGGTCAGACAGACATACTTTTTAAACAATGGATGAGAAGTTTACTTTATGTTGCTTTATAAAAGGCCATATTGCAAAAGACCATGTTGACACAGGTTTATAGTGTCGCTCACTACTGAAACTGACTCTATTTGCATTACATACTATGCAGGGAAGCAGTTTAATATTAACATGAGTACCAACATAAATGTGTCGCTTGGTCTGTGGTGTCAAAGACGACAAACACCAATGTCTACTTAAAGGGGTCATATGACAGGGCTAAAATGAATATTGTTGTTGGTTTAGATGTAATGCAGTGTGTATACATGATTTAACGTAAAAAACGCTGTATTTTCCACATACCGTACATGTTTCTATCTCCTCTTTGCCCCGCCTCTCTGAAACGCGCTGATATTTTACAAAGCTCATCGCTCTGAAAAGCGAGGTGTGCTATGATTGGCCAGTTAACCAGTGCATAGTGATTGGTCGAATACTGCAAGCGTGTGAGGAAATGTAATGCCTCTTACCATATTTGGTACATCGGGTTCCAAAGCAATTGTACTGACAGGTACGCCCACCTTACTTGAGTATACATTTGGGCGGTCTTAGTTAAGTCATACCACGAACTGACGTAGATTTGTGGGGGTGTGGTTACATGAGGCGTTTCAGGCAGGTCTGGGTGTGCATTCGCTTTTAGATAGAATGCATCTTTTGTTCCCACACTTTAATTATTGCAATTTTACGTGTCTTATACATGCATGGGCAACTTACACCAAAGAAACAGAAAAACACGTATTTGCACCATATGACCCCTTTAACTTTATCATCTCCCTCTGTTGTGTTTACACTCACCTGCCAATTCACATGCATCATGGATTAACGTCATCATATGGATTAAATGATGCATATGTGTTGACTGTGATAGAAATCATTGTATATGCTCTTAATTTTGCTGTTTTATGACCATTATTGTTATCACTAAGTTGTGACAAGAACTCTTGGCTCAACGATACATTTCACATTGACAGTATTGAACAATAAAACACAGACTGGCTAATAAAATTGCTGAGGACATTTGTCAAGAGTGGTTGAGAGTGCTCAAAAATTGAAATTAAAACACTGCTATGACTTTTCAGCTTTTCCCAACCATTCTTTCTACAGTAAACACAATGATTGAAAGGGTGACCGACTTTCAAAAATAAGTTTTACATGTTAAAGTGAACATGTGTAAGACAGGAGGGCAGGAGGGAAATGGTGCAGGCCTCACAGGGTGAGAGGAAAAGCAAATGAGTGACAGAGAACATCACCAGATGAAGAAGAATGGATGAGTGTGTATGTTGTTAACATGGAGGAGTGGAGCTACTCTGATGGCATCTGACCTATGATACAGTCAACATGTGTTCCATCCACAAATACATCCAGCACTCTATTTATCATGCTAATGCTGAGATCTTTTACAGCGGTTACCAATCTGAAGGTCTGAGACCACACATTTGGGATTTGAAATCTAACATGTCACCTGTAAAAGAAAGCTTTAAAATAAGTGTAGTACAAAGAATAAAGCTGAAGAACGCCTGATAACATCAACATTCTGAAACCTTGCTGGTGTAAAACAAAACTTTGGACATGTCGTGCATTCTAAACGGTGACATGCTGAATACTCTTCTACTCAACCGAACACTCAAGTCAACTTTACACTTAAATTAGGCAGATAAACTTAAATCCAGTAGAAGAAAACTGCAAAACAGAAGTAATTTCCAACTACGCATACCTACAAGAATTTATTATTTACTCTCGTACGCATACGCCCACAAAATTCGATTTCGTATGACCTCACCTTGATGTAATTCACTAGTAACCGCTAGATACAGACGAACCCATTTGTCTCATTTATAGGAATCTGCCTAACTGTCTGGTGTTGATGTGTTCCAGATTGACTCTACAGTACGTAATTCTGACTGTGAGATAGGACACAGGTGTCCAGCAGTATGTATGTGTATGTGAGTGTGTGTTCATTCGTACACATCACGCAAACAATCGTCTTACAACACCATTAGTCACAGATTCCAAACATGCTTCATCTCATTACTGGAAACTGAATAATGTTCTGTCTATAACGGTATCAGACACAGTACAGAGATGGATTTGGATCCCCTCACAATGATCGCTAATGCACCATGAATGAGAACTCTGACCAGCTGGATGAAGGCCATTCAACTCCTCACGAGGAAGCAATATATCTCCTGACTGAGATTTTGCAACAAACAAAAGCAAACCAGCTCGAGGGAAACATTGCAAAGCTAGATCATAAACAAAAAGATAGAAATTGAAAGCTAAAACAAACCATATGCTCATATAGCCTGCCTCAGTTTTGCCTCATTATACTAATGTTTTTCTAAACTCATGGTAGTTTTTAAAAACAGGTTTAACAATGTTATGAGACATTCAACTATTTAATTTAAAACATACATCATTGTTAGCATTAGCATTAGCATTGTTGTTGTTTGTGATAGCGTGTGTCAAGATTGTAAACATAGCTTCGTGTAGCCTACCATGCCTATTGTTAGCTCTTTCCGAAGGCAGAGTATTGAATCCTTTAAAGAAAAGCATGTGCTAAATGTATAAAATAAGATTTTATAATGCTTACCTTGATTTTCCAAGTAGTAGAACATCCTTGTTGGTTTTGGAACAATGTTCAACTAATCAGATTTCAGGCTCTTCTTTTGGGTTGAGCCAGGTAGAAATGTTTAACTAGGCTATTTAAAGTCCCAGTGAACCAGAGGTTGTGATAGTTTTTTCTTTCTTATTCTGACACATTTCCTATTGAAAAGGAATTTCAAAGGAGAAAATTAGTGGGCGTGGCTTGCGTTTTTCAGCCCGAATTGATTGGATGTGTAAAAACAGCCGTTACATTTTGAAATGAAACTGGCAGCAGACTGACTGTTGAAGGGGAGGAGTTAACGGATGCTCCGGCCAAGCCGTCTAGTTTAAGAAGATTAGGAGGGTACGTGAATTTTAAAAAGAAAATGACCCACATTAATAAGTAATTTACTATGAACGCTGCAATATTTCATGAAAAAATTTTTTGTCAGTTTTTATTTCACTGGGACTTTAAGCACATGCCTGAGAATGCAATAAATGCTTACTGTTCTTGAATTAATTCTCCATTGTGTTGTCCAAAAGTTAAGCGAAATCATATATAAACATAAAATGAGATTTTAAAAGTGATCAGAAAATACTTTGAAAATGCTAATTCACATTCCAAAAGGCCTTTGCTTGCATCCTGTACAGAAGATATTACTTGTGACAACATTATTATTGCAATGTGTAACTTTCTTTGGTTAAAAAATATTTAAATCAGCACGTAGACCTGCACAGAAAACGGTGTACTTGCCTGATTCACATTGGTAAACTTATAATAATCTTAAAGTCATTAAGTTGAGTGTCATTTAAAGGCGCAGTTTGTACAAATTTTGCAGAAAAATATCCATAAACCTCTAGGCCAGTGTTATATATTTTGTTTAGCTGAGTACTTACAATATCTCAAATGTTTCCAACTAATTGTAAATCTTGAGTAAATCGGCATTCATAGAGTGACACAGGGCTGTGCAGTCGCCTGTCAACGGCGGCTATATCCGTGTTCCCCTTTGTTACCGCCGTAGAAACCACATGACAACAGTGTCCTGGACAAATTTGGAAGCAGTGTCTAGCGTCTAGCAAGCCACTAGCTTGTTTCGAGCAGTCTCTTATTTATGGTCTTATTTTTCGTTCCCGTCTGATTGATGGCCTTCAGCGGTGGAGTTGAAGAAAACAGATCCCATCATTTCACGCTTCTTCACAGCGTCATCAAGCTACGGCATTGTTGATGTTTTGATCGTGCGCCCTCTAGCGGCGGTTTTTTACAAACTGTTGCTTTAATGAGACATATCTATCAAACATTTTACTTTAATAAAGCAACACTTTGTAGTTTTTCGACCTTCAAATAATGTCTCTAAAATTATTTCAGTGGCAGAACGACTCTGGACGAATTCATAGCGGCCACAATCACACTCTAGGTGCGTTTCATTTTGCTTTTGGTTGATGCGAAGTGGACTTTCAAGGGTGTTCTGCATTTTAAGTGAAATTCCAATCCGAAGGGAGTGAACATGTTCAGTTCAAAGGGCACTGCGAACTGCGTAGGGAATCAGGGAACATTTGATACATCATTTCCCCGGAATAGGAAAGGGAAAATCACCCAACTGTCATGATTCATAAAAACAATGGGCAAGTTTACATACTGTATGCCTTCTGTACATTGTGAAAGTTCATTTAATTATTGTTTATTATATTAATATAATTTGCTTCACGTAAATATATTATTTCACTTTTTGTAGCTTTGTTATTATGAAGGCTGCATACTCGAGGTGATGAATATATTTATATTTTATTGCGCATTATATTTTAATGTTTAGTAAGTGTGTAAGGATTCATCCCTTTTGTTATTATTATACAAACTAATGTTAAAGTAGTAAGCAGCAGCATGTTATTTTATTTTATGTTATGTTATGTTATGTTATGTTATGTTATGTTATGTTATGTTATGTTATGTTATGTTATGTTATGTTATGTTATGTTATGTTATGTTATGTTGTTATGTTATGTTATGTTATGTTATGTTATGCTATGCTATGCTATGCTATGCTATGCTATGTTGTTATGTTATGTTATGTTATGTTATGTTATGTTATGTTATGTTATGTATGTTATGTTATGTATGTTATGTTATGTTATGTTATGTTATGTTATGTTGTGTTGTGTTATGTTATCAACCTGAGAAATGTTTATTGCTACACCACATAGGGAAAAAAGCGAGTTTATGTATATTTCTTTTAAATTTAAAAGTATAGTTACAATATTTACTTATATACTATATATATATTACTTATAATCTGCGTAACCGTGCTGTTGCCTTCCTTTGATTACGTAGCAGGGGATTCCAATTAAGGTTTTTTATTTAAGCGAACTCCACTTCAACGGATATCCCATGCTCAGGGAGTAGGGACCAGTGAACACTGCATAGGAACCCTATCAAATGGAACGCAGCTCCAGTAAGTGCTAGCCAAAACTCGTTATTTTCTTTGATTTGAATTGCAGTAGAAGATGTGTTCGTTTAAAAACTTTGTCACTTCATGTGACTGTGGGTCCCATTTCCTGGCATCAATCAAACAATCAAAGGACTTCCGCTAAGAGTTGAATCCACCTCAGGTATGCGTCCATGTGATGATCAGATATATACCAGATGCATACAGATCAGACGGAACAGGAAGACCCGCTACTTACAGAAGATCTTCAACAGCTCTCCTTATACGGAGCCCGAGCCTCATACATAGTTAATCTCAGTTTACATTCATCACACGAGAACTTACATTACAGTTGTGCCATAATAGTATTGAATAGTTTTGTTCAATCTCATCTCTAATGTTGTGAAATAAACAGCGAGACACTAAAAGCATGTATCGACGACTGACTAAACTGATGTTCTGTGCTGTAAACCAGAATTACATAATTCTAGAATGTTACATGATGTAGCAATAACAATAAATAAGCTTTTCCTGAACGCTGCTGTTAAAGTGTCCCAGTGAACAGTATTCATTTCTAAAAACATAATCAGAATATTGTGAATTAAATACTGTATTTCACTACTGACATTTGAAACCAAGGTTTTTTTTATTTTGCAATACTGTTTTTTATTTCAATGAGACTTTGTATTTATTTGTTAATTTCTAGAGATTTTAGATCAAATCTTTCATTTCTGAGCAGCTAGCATAATTGTTTTTTAATCAGGTTTCCCCTATCTCTGATTGGTCGGACAATTAGGACAAAATTCATTGGTTTAAGAAATGCTGGCAAGACATTTAAACCAACAACTTCAGAGCATTTTTCCACTGGGCCATATACACTATAAAATAATAGATGTTTTAAAATGCACCATTCAATTTAAATACATTTCCTTTAAAAATATTTACACAAAACAAAATTCTAATTAAATCCAGGCATACATCAGGAAGTATGGACACAGAGCCTATTTAGTAAAATATGACACATTTACCTCTTACTAAGAACACAGTGTACATATGTTAAATTGATCATCCCCCCACCCCCATCTGGCCTAAACCATACACACACACTCAGTGTACACATTGGTAATTGTTCACAGCAACAAACGCAAACTTGTGCCCATTTCTTACAAACTGTTTATGATTTTATGATTAATATGAACCTTAAAAAGCAGTCATGCTTGTTTAATACCAGCTTGTGTGGCAAAGTGTTCGAAGTCTGGATACATAAACCACATGGATTTCAACTCAAAAGCTGATCATTTGTCTACTGTATGTTTATAGTGAACATCTTTGAGGATATGAACCATTACATTTGACTTATTACCCCAGGCCCATCCTCACCGGTTCAAACAGGATACGTTGGTAAGAGTCAGGCAGACAGAAAATGACAAAAACATCTTAAAAGCTGTTTTAGGGCAAACAATATTAAATCAGATTAAGTTAAATTAAAAAAGTTAATAAAGATGTTTACTTTAACATTCACAATAAATGAGCAACATTAAATCAGATTCAGCAGACGTTCATTTTTTTTGTATATCTGATAACAAAATATAATTTCCCAGCCAAATCCCAACATAACCCTTTATGACAAAAAAGGAGAACAGCCTAAAGTGGGCCAGTCCTGTCATTTGCAATTAAAGGGATGTTCTTTGGATTGCTTTCGTATTATGTCTAAAGCCAACCGGAAATTCTGGGATATTGTTTTAATGCTGTAAATCTGAGAAAATTCAAATTGAGCTGTAGGATAATCTCTTAGAAATAAGAGTTTGATTAATTCCTGTAAGACCCACCTACACATGTGCCTTTATGTGAGAAGGTAACAGTGGTTATAAATGCTGCTGTGCCTGGATTAGTGTCTGAAATGATTGCCACTGTTCATAATGGATTTACCACAAAAATTGTGCTGTGGCTTTACACCCCTTATCCGCACACACAACACTTTCATCTTATATGGAAAGATCAAGGCTTGTTGTCGCATTTTTAATCCACTGAATATTGAAATAAACCTCATCTGTTTCTGAATCTCTTGACTAATAGACCTTTCCACCATTTGAACAATTATGATACACTAAATAATTCAGGTGACAGCAACAAAAGAAATGCACAAAATTCAATAGATCTTTAATTATTTTAATGATTAATTATATGATATACATAACTATGTCTTCATAGGTGTACATAATGAAGCGTTATGTTTTTATTACCTTAGAATGAGCTATTTCTATCTTGTAGCGTCTATCTGGCTATATAAGACCAGTTTTTTATTGCACTTATGCTTTTTGTTGTTCCAATTGCAACCATTGGTTCCCTCATCTGTAAGTCGCTTTGGATAAAAGCGTCTGCTAACTGACTAAATGTAAATGTACATCCATGTCCCCTTAAATGGAATTTGCCATGTTGTTTCTACAGCACTGTTGCCCTAAACGGACAAACAGCTCAACGGAGCGCATTGCCGTTGGTTGCAATTCGCAACCTCACCACTAGATATCAATAAAATTACTCGTTTCAGCAACTTGTTTGACTAAAAATGGTTATTTATAAATTGTATGAACACTTCACTTGCCCTAACCTGAAAAAATCTGGATGTGTAATTTGTTTTGTTATTATTCCGTAGTCACATTATACTTTTCCGTTTATATGCACGTGAATGCGGCAGAACAGAAACACATTTAACAAAAAGAGCATTTCGCTGCATTCCAAATGTGTGCAAATACAACAGATTTAAAAAAAAAAAAAAAAAATCTGGTTGCTGCCCATATACGCAGGGCGCTGCATACATTTTGCATTCTTAAGGTCTAGTGTGACCATAGAATTATATAGCAGACCTACTGTATGTCTGAATCTTTGCTAGGATGACTTAATTTATCGTAAAGGATTAAGGGGATCTAAATTAGTTCATCATTTACCAAACTCCTCATTCCAAACCTGTTTGACTTTATTCTGTCGAACACAAAAGAAGATATTTTGAAGTACAGTATATGTTGGTAACCAAACAAAATTGGTCCCCATTATCTTCCATAGTGTGGACACATTTCTCAAAATATCTTCTTTTGTGTTTCACAAACGAAAGCATCATATACAGATTTTGAACTATGTGAGAGTGAGAGAATTTTTTTCGAGTTAACTATCTCTAATCATATTACATTACAATGAATACATGAATGGCCCCGTGACCATTCTCTCATGTATTAAGCAATGGTTTATGACGACACTAAAAGTTGACACATTGCATGTCTACCATCATCGTTCACTTATGGATTCAACTTTGACATCTTTGTTAGTTGTGCAGATAAAAATGTCCCCAACCTCCTTCTCTCCCTGTGATGATTCCTGTGCATTTCTAAGGTTAGATTCAGGAATGTGCTCCATTTCCCTAGGAAGTGGAAAGCGGAGCCCAGCCCTGCCGCCCCTCCTCACGGTGGGCCGCGGAGTGAAAAGAGCCTCTGAGCCCCTGGACATCCTTCCTTAAGGGTCCGCCCTTCGATTCCCATCCACACCACAGCAGCTCGTGATTGGACAGCAGCTCCATAATTTACAGTTCAGGTACAGTGCTCCTCTTGTACCTATAAGTCATATTTTGGTATACAGTGTGGTTTTACCGTGTGCCAACGGGTCTCATAAAGTCTTCCACATACAAACCTATAAATCCATTAAATACAAGTAAACAGTGGATGTAATTCCGTTCAGTATCCCAGATTCTATTTGTTCGACACTGAGGTTGATTTTATACAAATATCAGGTCTGCACGAGTGTTTGCCTCGTACTCATAAACCCAAATTACTGATTATTTCATTGAAAGCAGAATCTAATATTAGACAGCAGTGAAATCGAAAAGGAATGAAACACACTTGCTCCTAAATCAATTAATAAAAGTGAGTATAAATGTCAGGACTCGGGTTTGCCTGCACAACTTCTAGGCGGCCTGCAATCTGTTTCTGTTTGCTGTGTGGACCGACCTCCCAATTTTAACTTTGCCTTGACACCACTCTCTATCTTCATTTGGTCAGGGTTCGGCCCGAGGCTTGACAGCCCGCTGTGTCAATGACTCTGTTAAATAAAGCTGTTTTGCATTATTCTGCTCTTGGGTCTCTCTATAGAACCTGACAATAAAACACTAGACCTGATTTTCAAAGTCAGCAGTGAACGCTAATGGCTGGCATAAGTGCACAGCCTGAAGAGAAAACCCATTTGGGTATTATATTTCAAGCTTATTAAATGTACGGTCCTCATTTTTGATGACTGTTGGTATCATATATTTTCAGTTTTTAAGTGACAGAGAATGCTATGTTTTTGATTCATTTTGTGAACTAGTAACACATTTTTTTTATTATTATGCATTTGGCATACATTGCATTTTACTATACATTTGATACTAAGTATGTGCAATCCCTGCGCCATGCACTGACCACTGAGCTACAGGAAATTAAATTTCTCCAAACTTCTTCAAAATGAAAACAAAACAAAATACTTCTGTACTTTACACCTCTAGCACAACGCAACATGCACAGAAAAAATAATAGATCTTTAATAATATATTTCAATAAAGAGCAAAGACGTCAGTTTTAGGATTTTCCAAAGTATAACTTTTGACAATATGTTGATTTTAGATCAATCAATATAGTTTAGTGCCTAAATTATGTTTTTTACTTAAACATGTACCTATAAATAGTTCATTCAGAAAAACTGAAAGTATTTTCGGAGCGGTCTCTTCATTTTTCTGTGGCTGTAGTTTTGCACACTAGTGTAAATATTACCATTTATGATCAAAGATTTGTTTGTAGCAGCTGGCTACAATATAATCTACTACATACAAGTATAAGTTACGTGGGCAACATTTCTGTCTGAGATGTTCTAAAGTGATGGTCCATTTAAGAATCAGGACTTATTTTGGTGGCTTGGATGGCAGTGAAATATAGTGTGGATGCCAACATACTGTAAAGTCAGACGTGGGTTGGTAAGAGAACTCCCTGTGCCTGTGGCAAGAGAAATCCAACCTTACTCAAGTTGTTGTGTAAGACATGCTAGAGGTTGCCCAACTGTCATCCCAGAGCCAAACATGACCACAGAAACATCAGCTTCTTCTAGAATTACTTTCAGTGGCACCACTGCAACCCTTCAACAAAGAGCTCAAAAAGCCTGGCCTGAATCTATAGCCACAATCCAACACACCATCCTATGCAGTCATTTTACTTTTTTTCTGTAAATTTAAAGGGATAGTTCACCCAAAACTATTTTTTAAACCTATATAGATTTCTTTGTTCTGTTAAACGCGAAGAAAGATATTTGTAAGAATATCAGCAGTTTTCAGTTCCTTGACATTATCCACTACCATAGTAGGGAAACAATTGTATATTTTGTTGTTCTGTTGAACACAAAGTTAGATATTTTGAAGAATTTAGTTTAGGGCACCTTTGACTACCATTTCATTTTCCCTACTATGGCAGTCAATGATGTCACAGAATTAAAAAAATGCTTACATTCCTCCAAATATCTTTCTCTGTGTTCATCAAAAGAAAGTAATTTATAAAGGTATGAAATGACATGAGGGTGAGCAAATGATGACAGAATTTTCATTTTTGGGTGAACTATCTCTTTAAGAATGATTTGCAGAAATCTCAGCATGAGTTTTACCTGGAATGTAATGTTTTACTAATAGTTTTACCAAAACATTAAAAAGAATATTTACTCAACCTCATGACCCAACAGTACAATTTGTAAATCATCATGATAAGTTTTTATCGGGGTAAGAGAAGGAGCTTAACAGTCATGGTCATTAAAAAAGGTGTTATAAAGATTCTTCGAATATTCTTTTTGTGTTCTATGGAAATCGTAGCATTCAACTTTGGAATGACATTGAGGGCGAGTAAACAATGACAGAAAGTTCATTTTTGGGTGAACTATCCCTTTAAGGCCGAAAAGACATTTACAGTGGAGAATGTGACCACCGTTATATGCCAAAACTAAAAACAATGATCATGGCGACTGCACGCAGCCAAAATATGAAGTCATAGTTTTGCTCCTAGGAAAACAACATGGACACCCACCCATGATTGAAACATCTTGACAGTACTAAAAATGAATTATTCCATTCCAAGACTTTCTCATTTTCTCTCCCTTTTATCTTCAGTACTAAAGTAACATATAAAATGCCTCATATAAACGTTCCTTTTGAAACGTTTATGTGGTATATCCTCACAGAACATTTGGAGAGCGGCACATAGATAGCAATACAGAACCACAACACACTTGCAATAAGAAACCAAACCATTTTTGTTTATAATGAGCTTTTATTTAAAAGCACATGTATTAGAGCTAGTAACATTTAGCAGGAAAACATTTGCTATTATTTCTTTGTACAAAATGAGACAATACAAAAATACTAAATGAATTTTGATACAATTGTATGTGTTTATTCAACAGTTATTAAAAACGTACTATCACAAATCTACAATATTTTAGTTACCTAAATACAAAAAATCTGTCAATCAATGCTTGTAAAAGCAGCACTTTGTAAATAACACAGGTCATGACACATTGCCTTTTAGATTCATAGTGGATATATCTAAAAATGTTGAGAAATAATATTTTACATAGTTAATTTTAGTGATTTATACATTATTTATATATTTCTGAGAGAGAAATAAAACGGTCTGTTGAAATGATAGGACGGACTATACATTGGGAGGGATGTGCAATACATTTGGAGCTTTAGTTGTGTTGTATGGATGTGTTTTCTGGAATAATCAGGCAGTACTGTACAGCTGTTAGTGGGAACAGTAGACATTATCAAGACAAGAACATAAAGGCTAAGAATAGGCATTTCGAAAAAGTCCACAGTTTTCTTAAGTTCAATATTTCTTCACATGGAAACTGTCCGCTGCACCTGGAGCAGGTGCAGAAACAGCGACACCAACACGTTCACAGGCTCGCACGGACACGGACAAACACACGTGAAAACACATGGGATAGAATACACCTGTGGAGGGACCCCACATCCCGTCCCCCACCAAAAAACGCTGAGGTATGGGCAGCTTGACTCATGCCAGGATAGGCAGAGGGCACAGGTGGCATTATGGGTGAATTATCCAGTAACAAGAGAAAGAGATCTTACCAGCCAGCGGAAGATGCTCATTCGCTATTTCAAAAAGAAAAAAATGTGCCAGTGGGAGTCAACCCTAACGACCGTGGTGACCTTACGCCATGCTCCCCGACCTCTAACTCCGCCCCTGCTTTGGCGCCGGCCAATCAGAAGACAGCGAGGACGCATGGCTCAGCCATGCCTCCAGAATTTAGGTGGAGACTGGTGGTGGCAATCGTGAAATCGTCCTTTAAAATCAAAATAAATGTTCAAATCAGCTAATCCAACCACCCAACCACCCCCTAAACCCTGTTACTATGCTTCTTCCCACTTTGGCCAGGATCAGCTTTGAAGGGTCATGTGTATCAAACTAACTTCAGGGGTATATACTTAGGGGTGTCATTTTGCTTCCCAGGAGGAGCTTAGTGGCACGCAAATGCCCATCACGTCTGTAACCCTTCATCAAGCTACTCCTAGCTCCACTTCTCATATAGTGGTGACATTAAACAATGAACTTCGATATAGTGCTATAAGTTATTCTTTATATTGTTAATATATCTGTGCTAATTACATCGCAGGTAAAAAAAGAATCATTCCTATCTATAAGGAATTTGTTGTCCTATATTGTTGAAAGGCCACAGAGACAAAGGACCGGAGGATAACAGGACCAGAAAGAGAGCAGTCCTGGTCACGTGACCAGCCTCACATTCGCCCTCTCCTTCCATTCGTTGTCGTTCATCTACGCTGTTGTATACAAATTCATAACTTTCCGTCCCCCAAGTTCTATCAGTTGGGGTGGTTAACCCGAGCTCGAAAATCCCCCCGAAATTCACAAACCTGATCCACGTTGTTTTAAAAAAGAAAGAAAGAAATCAAATACTTTTTGTTTGTTTGTTCGCTAAGTTTTGTGTGTCCGTTTGGCTGTTGCTTTTCATTGGGCTCAAGGGTTGTGAGGTCATTATAAAGAGTCAACGGGATTGTCTCTGTTCCTACATTCTACTGTCAGATGAGAGAGAGAAGGTATCAGCTAAGCTGGAGCTTCTCTGTCACAGGTGGCTGTTCTGGTTCTTCAGGGGATGGGGAGGTGAGGGAGGGTGAGATTACAAACGGATCTCCCCGGTTCCCTCACCTACACAATGTTGTGGTGGTTGTTCCTCTCTATGATGTCAGAAGAGGGGAGGAGCTCTTTCTTGATTGGCGAGGGTGGTGGAGTGGTAGTCGTGGCTTTGGGTTTGAAGAGGTCCGATATATAGAAGACCTAGGAGAGGAAAAAGAACGTGAACGTTAGATGATTCATTTGAGAACCAAATATGATTACAATAAACCAAAACAGACTTTTTTTAATAATTTGAAATGGTACCATTCACCAGCCTTTATAATATGCCTTAAGACGTGTGTCATGTGTCATATATTGATAAGAAAAGTCAACATCCAACAAACGCCTTTAAAAACAGAGAGTTAGTCCAAAAGATAAGAAGAAAGCCCATTAATGAGTCAGCTTTTATCTTTCTTAAGGGCGTGAGGTCCGTTTGAACGGTCTCACATGGCGTGGGAAGAACTCTAGGAGGCAAAGAAGCCTGGCAACCCTCTGATGACATCACCGGCAAAACAGGAAACCAAGACAGGAAGTGCACCCATGGCATCAGGCTAGGCTTCTATCCAATGATTTGCAAATTGCCGAAAATAAGTCTGAGTCACAGAAAGAAGGTCTGGATGGTTTTACGGTAATACAGGCATAGGTGAGCCGTCTACGTGCTATGAATATATCTGAGGCATGCAGAACAGCTCAGCTGTATTACAGCAGTGTGGTACCACAGATTCCAGAAAGCCTGCCAATGCGTAAACACATACTCACACACTCTCAATGTATGCGTGTGTGACGAGTATGAGGCCAGTGTGTGACAGGAAAAGAGGTCAGTGTTCGGGGTAGCTAACAGCTAAATTGTCCTGACACGTTTCCGACGCTGCTGTCAGCCGTGGCACCCTGGAGCTGAGGTGCTGCCCTTGTGCAATGCCAAGGGGAAAATAGCCCCGTATGTAAGCGCACACAGATTTACTTACAGAGCAAAAAAACATACTAGTATCTTTCCTATTTGATTCTGTGAGTGACAAGCGTGACGCAAGCAAGCTGTGTGATAGGTCTAATGGGACAAAAAATGATGGGAAAAAATCTTTGAAATGGCTTAAAATGATATTGAAAATATTTTCATTGACAGGAACCGTTATTTCGGACAGTCTGTTTTAGGAAAGATTCAAAATGTAAGAAAGTACAATAGTTATGGCATGTTTTCCGCATTCTGTTCATTAAAAACAAATAATAACATTTAAATAAATAGTTATAATTAATTATAGTTATACTAATAGTTATAATAGTAAATAGTTATATTTACTTGCATACATTGCATAAAACAACTTTATAATATATAAAAATGCAACAGGAATATTTGACTATTAAATTGAGTCGGAACGGACAGTTACCAACTGCTTTTGCTAATAAAACTTTAAATCTATTAAAACATTTCTGTCCTAGCAGATCACAAAATTAGTCTAATGACAGTCTTTTGATTCCAAAATGTTTATATTATTTATACAATACTAATATTTAACACATTATAGTACATATTTGAACACTACTATTTAATACTAATATTAACATGTTTATAAGTGCTATGTGTGTGTGTGTATAAAGAGAGAAGAGTGATCTGGCCGTGGGTAATACATAACTTTCTGGAAAATCTGTCCTGCAGCTGTTTCTTCAACATCTACTTAGTGAAAGAAGTTACGCTTAAATACAAAGAGCACTTTATCTGAAGGTTACAGCAGATGAGTTCATTCAATAGGGCCCCTAGTGAGTATCTTCTACCCACGAGTGGAAGTACGCCAGAGAAGATCGTGAACTTTCCAGACCGACCTTTACATTACATGGCAATGACATCAAGGACCAAGAACCCCCCTAACTCATGCTTGTTAATAATTATAAAGACATTTACGGTAATTCCAAGTGTGTCAGTGAATATAGGATCAGGAACTGCCAAAATTAAGCTTGCGGGAATCTGTGTCAATGGGAATTTTGGGAATGTGATCGTGAGCCTGCTAACATCTGCTATCGCAATGTGGCATCAGGCCGGAATTCGGCTATATTGTACAACGTCACTCAGTCCGATGAATTTCAGCTTTTCTCACAATAGGCTACTTGATGCACTATAACCTTTGACCTATAATCACAGGCTGCTAATGGTCCTCTGTCATGGGGTGAGCACTTCCTGTGTCGTCGGCCTACGTCTGAAAGTGCTCTTCTACAACAAACTCGGTCCATTGTGCTTAAATGCTCAGTCAGCACCAGGAAGCTGTTTTACGTGTTTGTCTAAGCATGTGTGCGTTTTGACCTTATTGCCGTTCGGTTAACAGTGTATTAAGGTACAGCTTAGATGCATCTTAAGGGTCTGTGGCTGCCCCAATGTCGCATGGATTTATTCAAAGACTTAGAGGGGATGCGTTGCCATTCAAGTTTTGAAACACTTTACTCAATTGTTGGAATTAAAATGGTTGAAATTACTTTGTACACAAAAATATAAGTGTGCCAAATTCTGCCAACATATGTTTTTTATTTGAAAACTAATTTAATTACAAAGATGTATATTTTTTAATTGATGATTTGGACCAAACAGTAGAGAAAAAGCAGCCAATAGGAGTCCATAAAAATGAAAACTCCTTAAATACTGTTTAAAGGTAGGTGTGACCTCAAGAACCTTTTTTTGGCTTTTTATATTTTAAGTCCTATAATTTTATAATTTCTAGTTGTGATGAGTGTACTTTTATTTAAAAATGTGGAAAACAATATAAATAAAGAATACATGTTTTAAAACTTTTGAACGGCACAGTATATTATTTATATTTTTGTAAGTTTTATAATGTAAATATTTTATTTTAGAATATGGTAATGTTTTATAATGTTTTCTCCAAAACATTCATTTAATTTTAGGTGACCATTTCCCACCCCTTACCCCCTAAACGATTTTACTGCGGTACCTTTAAGAAATCTATATGATATTGTATTTTTTTATTATTGTAATTTGGTTTCAATAAATGATCTGTGTGGTTTGGAAGATGTGCTTTTGCAATCTTCATCTCAACATTATTTTTTATTATAATGGGTTGACGTCATCTGCATTGCAAGCTAACTTCACCACCCCAGCAACCCTCCTTCCAGACATTTTATCAGACAGGAAATGACTTCAATAATTTGTCACCATCCATTCATTGTGCCTGTGTGTCAATCGCTGATTACAACATAATACACCAATTCTATCCCAACTTCACTGAACCTCAGTTCTTTCCCTGACGGCAGCATTGGATACAGCTCAACTGTGAACAGGTTCATACAAAATCCATCTGCGTGTATTCACATGTGTGTGGTCTTCCACTGGCCTGGGTGTGCCCAATCCTCAAAGTGCCAAACACAGCACATGATTATGTGCCAGAGTGTTTTGTTTACGTTATACGTGTGTCTTAAACTGCAGCTCCAGGCATTCTGCCACATCTGTATAATAATCGTGGAGACCCGTTATGTTTTGGCCGCTGTCTCTCCTGCGTAACATTAGCAACGTTTTAATAACACTGTTAAAATGTTCTTTCTTAGTTCTTTCTGGCTAGAGACGGCCTCCATTTCCAGGGCGACACACAGAGGACCGCGGCAGCCAATGGTGAAAAAGAACCTGGCCCAGGCCCGATATATGGGAAGACGTGATAGGCTATCAGGACACCATCTTGCCCCCCAATCCAGACCAGAAGCACTTTGGGTTGTTATCTCAGAAGGAACCGGAGACCGTAACACTGAACATGACCCCGGGTGCTCCCAAGGAATGGTGGGATACTGCTAGCCAGGAACTGTTTTGGAAAAGCTGTTTTAGCAGCTTCCAGCTGTTCCCACCACCGCGCTGCTTTCTGCCGGAAACCCCTCCGCGACCAAGCGGCAACCAGGAGCCGATCTCTCACACGCTCTCCATCCATGTCAGCGGCTTCGAAAGTGGGCCGTGTTTGATTACATGAACAAACATCCCATGCCACTCTCCGGCAGGAAGTACTGGAGGAAACGCTGTGGCAGCAGCCGAAGGAGAGTTTTGTTGAAACTTGAATCTCAGGGGTAGTTCTGGTTCTGTATCTGGCATTTCAACACATGCCAGGCTGCTTGCCTTCAGCGATCGTAGCAGTGACAGTGAATCTCTACAAAAGTTTAGATATAAACCTCATTTTCGAGGTTCCAAGAAACCGATGGCCGAGTTAAGCTCGCGCTCCTCGTTTTTAGATTCTCATTGGCGTGCTGACATGAATTGCAGAGATCGGCGCTTTCTAGACATCACAGTTCAAGAGCAGCATCCACGCTGATGTTCTTTAATATGGAACATGCATTAAGTCAGTAATCAGTTTTTGAAAGACGGCCAAAACTCACGGGACCTGTAACTTTCCACATCTCTTTAAACCCAGCCAGTTGGACACCACCCCAGAGCGCTAACAATCTTAAAACGTCTTTAAACACAACCCCTTCAGGCAGTAATCAGCACCTTAAGCCAAGCTTAGAAGAAACGCTACTTCTCTACATCGCGAATTTCCGGAGACGGCTTGCTGAGAGGAGTGAAGTGAGTTCTGAAGGCTTTGGTGCCAGCCCAATGTGTGATGTATGGGGACATAACTTTGGCATCTCACCATGAGTTGAAGTTATGTACCTTACATTACCTCTGTGTGCTTTACGTGAGCTTTGGTTATTAGAGATACTCTAATTGGGTCTCTAAAGCGTTCACAGATGTGCGTGTTACAGCACAGGGGGAACAGACTCCAAATGTGGGCTTGTTAAAGACAAGTACATGTGCGCTTTGATTCGCTCTCGATTCTGTTCTCTCTTATTATACTTATCTGCAATAGACCAGTATTCTATAGGACACAAACTGTGTTTTAGAGACAGCAACCTATACAAAGGGGCCAAAGATGATCAAGAGGATGAGATTAAGAATGGATATATAATAAACAAAACGAACATGAAATGACTAAAGATGTTGATCTTAATGAGGTCATAAAAAGATTGGCGCACGCCTAAATTACTCTTGAAAGAAACGAAAAGCCAATCAATTACAGCAAGAGAGCACTGAAAACTGATCCGTGTCCGTTTTTAAAAATAACAGTGTTGGGTCTACATGTTTTAGAACTGAAATTAAATGTTAAAGAGGATTATGATATGAGTGGAGAAAGATGTTTGGCCAACATCTGCGTACCATCAAAATATGGCCCTGTCACAACCACTTAGAATGAAGAAAGACATCAGCAGATCTCATTTCTGGGGCATTCTGGGAATTGTTGTGTATGACAAATAGGACACATCATAATCTCAAAGAAAAACATACAACGTTTCCCGATATTGGAAGAATTGAGGAACATCTCTTCTCCAATTTCATGGTCGGTAAACCCTTGCATATGCAGATAAAACAGAAATAACTCAAATAAATAAGTTGTTATTTTTTTCCATACAAAATAGTTTTCTCTCTCTCTCTCTCTCTATTTTTAGGTCACTAAGACTAAGTTTTCCCAGGCATGATCCAGCATACCAAAGCTTTGCTTACTGCAGGGAAAATCTGGCACCAACGGGAGTGACATGTGCCACAATTATGAATGTGTAAAAATCCCTTTTCCGCAACCATCCCCCTTCGATTTTCATTTGAGGGTGGATAATGGTGCAATTCAGGCAATATGCTCCTCATTAGCAAGAAAACGATTGTGGATAATTTTGTGGATAAGGGTGAAAATGAGAGAGAGGGTGGGGTTCTGAGAATTCCTGTATCTTTACTTCATTCCAAAGACCTCAGATTAACTCGGTTTCTACTGGTTCCAATGGGAAAGTAATCTAAAAAAGGCTCCAAACAAGCTCAATTATACAGGATTACCGCTAAACCATACTGAAAACAGTAAAAGAACATCTCATGTTTTAAAGAAAACATTTTGTAATTCTACACAGAAAACAAAAACTGAATTACCAACACGTTTACGAGAGGAACGTTCAGTTCTGCTAATGTCTTAACAATGTGTTAAAAGTTTGTTCACCAATATTAGAAAAATACAATGTTGTCATGACAACAAGGTCAAGATCTTTTTTAAGAGGTCATTTTAAACCTGTGTGATTGTCTTTCTTCTGCAAAACGCAACAGAAATTAATGTTGGTAACAAAAAAACATTGGTCTCCATTGACTTAAACACATAAAAAACAATGCAAGTCAATGGGGACCAATGGTTTTCTGTTACCAACATTTTTTTTAATATCTTCTTTTGTGTTCTGAAAGAAAGAAAGTCATACAGGTTTGAAATATCGGGGATGTAAATAATGATTATGATTTAATTTTAAATATGTTCTATTCCTTAAAATAATATCTCCCAAAGTATACTGTTATATGTTGTGCAGGTTCAGTTTCTGTCTATGCTTTGAAATGACAGGTAAATCTTATTTAAAACATCCTGGAATAGATGAGATGAATGAATTAAGGTGGCTGAGTACTTACTATGCAGTATGCCACCAATGCTCCCTGGGCGAAACCAGCCAAGACATCAGTGGGGTGGTGCTTGTGATCGGAGACGCGTGATAGGCCAGTGTAGAAGGCCATCATCAGCAAGGTGAACTGGAGGAGAGGCCTCAGAAGACGAGCGCCTCGCCACGTGAACCGAGACTGCAGGTAGAACTATAGGAAGAGAAAAGAAAAGCAATTTGAACAAAGGAAAAAAACGTTTAAGCTTATAATGCATGTTGTTAGATAAACGTTAAAATCGTCCTCAAACATGATTCATTACCTTAAGTCAAAATAATAAAATGATTTTTGAGTGATTTATGACTGGGACATTTTCTTTATTTGAGATTTACGATATTAATAAATAAATAAAAATCCCCTCTTAGACACCAGAGGCTCATGAATATTGCTTTCTGGGAACAGGAAGACTCATTAGGGTAAGAAAACAACTGAAGTGACGGTTAGAGAGATGAGCGGAGGATGGGGGTCACGAGGACATACTGTCGACGACGGTCCCACAACACATCAAGTCCTGAGACCTCTCAAAGCGGGTCAGTCAAGGACCTGCCGTTCATCACCCACCCTTAATCATCCATCACCAGACGAGGAAGAAAACTTCCTGCTCAAAACCGCAGCAGACAACAGCGAACTCTGAACACACCCTTACTCACTTATACTGATAAACACACGTCCACGCACTCAGACGAGGCCCGAAACGACAAGCAATAGCCATCTTGAGCTTTGAGCTTCCCACTGAAGGTGCGTACAAGGTCATCGACTGCTTTCCTGAAGCGCTCTCTCAGCGCTCCGAGGGCATTGTGTGCGTACAGAGGAAGGAATCCCTCCCTGAGGATGTTTGGGAGTTGGAGTTTCCTTACTGGACAAAGTTTTAAAAATGATGTGAGGTTGGGCGTGCCTTTCTTAAGTGGATTGACAGCTCTTCAAGTCTTAACACGGAAGTACACATGAATAAAAATGAATTGAATTCCAGTTACTCATTACATTTGCGTGCAAGCAAAATATTCATTAGATCATATCTTATATACATTTCTTATTCCTTATATAAATATTGCTTCATATTCCATGTGGATAAAATATAATATGCAACGTTTTATTACATTATATTTTGAAGTCCCTGCCGATTACTATAGGACATGGATGCTTCCCGTCCCTAAAACAATCGCTAGATATGTTCAGACTCACTCATTTACAGTATGTCTGTCTGCCCTCTTCACAATTTCAGATGATTTTATCTGCCAAAAACACCCCCCCAGAACGGAAAGCTGATAAGCATCATTGCATGTGTTTGTGCCTCAATCCGATCAGAATCACATACACGACCTGCTGTCTCATTATTTCTAGCAGGAAACCTGTGAAAACTTGCCAAAACCCAACATTCGCATAAGTCTGCAATGATTTCTCACTGTGAGGCCATTGCACATGAGCTGCTGAAATCAAGACTTTTGCTGAAGGTCATTTGAGGTAAAAAATATCAAATCGACGTTCTATATGCTTCAGTTTGGCCTCAGTTTTGGCAACAAGACAGCAGTGAGAAAATTGCTAAACTGAAGAAACTGTGGCAATTTCAACCACAGAATTCTATATATTTGGCATTCTTGTGCATAAAACGTTCCTGTGGACAACTTACAAACAAACATGTCAATAATGTCTTTGATTACAACTAGTAAATGGAATGAGATGTTCTTTAACCACAGCATGAGCGTATGGAGTCAGAGGTCTGGCTCTCGCTTGACTGTAAACAGAACTGCAAAAGCGCATCTCAATTATGATTACATAGTATATACAGTATACATATATATATATCAGATTTTCATGAGTTTACTCTAAGGGTTTTTTTCCCGTTCAGTCTTGTTCTGAATGTGCTTGCTCATTTTTATTGCCATTTGATTCATAATGTTTCTCATACTTGTCACACATGACAAATGGTGAACAATATTTTGTTTTAGTTCTCATTGTTTCCGAAGCCTTGCAATATATCTTCTCACAGCAGGTTTCTGTCAGAATAACCAATGCAGCTGGTTTCTTGATGCTGATTTAAAGGAACAGACTATTTAATCCAAAATAGAAAAATCTGTCACCATTTACACACCCTTGAGTTGTTCCAAATCTGTATACAGAGAGTAGACTTAAACAGCTTCAAACAAATATAAATGTAACAAATCACAACTATAAGTTCTCCTCACTAATCTAAAACATTTACTCCGTAACATTTCACCAAATCAACAGAACAAAGACATTTATAAGCAAATTTTCCTACTTTGGTATTCAATGGTGGCCAAGAACTGTTTGGTTACAAGCATTCTTCCAAATATCTTTCTCTGTGTTCAACAGAACATACAAATGCATACAGACTTGGAACAACGTGAGGGTGACTAAACGAAGACAGATTTTGTTTTGGTGAACTGTTCCTTTAAAGTAATAAAGAGACTCCAATTTAACGTAAACAAGAAAATTAAGTGTCTTAACTTGAGTGATAATCCCGCTCTTTTTTTCAACACTGACCACTTCAAGATAGCACACAATGCAAGGAATGCTATTGTTGTTTTACTTTGAACAAGTGACCACAACACAGCCGGCACGACCAGGGCCTCTGGGTGACATTAACACTTGCAAGGAAAACAAAACAAAACTATTGACGCACCACCCTCTCAACCTGCAATGATGTGTTTTGTGAACTAAACTACAATTATGTTTAATCCTCATCTTCTTTTAACAGCTCCAAAAGCACGGTGTTAACATTTTTCTCATGTTATGAGAAATACTAAATACTAGTTTTGAGCTGCTTATTAATGTTAAATAACTGTTATTTAATCAAATAGGCGAACAACACTAAATATATAAAAAAATATGCTGAAATTGCTGATAAAATGATAAGCCCCTATAGTCCACTCGTTTTTTTAGGTTAAGACTTAAAGGAGACAAAGGGAGTTCTGGTGTACGTTGGAGTGCGAGAGGTCACTGAAGGGTGACGTCTGACACATAAGAAGCCTTTCTGATTCTGAGAGCTCTTAAGATGCAAGCCAGCAAGTCTGTGGCTGGAGATGTGGAGATTCTCCAGACTCTCCAGTGGCTTTATTCCTCATGGCTCTCCACACGTAGACATCCAAGAGCTGATAAAAACAGCAGAGCCCGAGGACACTCGGAGCTCATATAGATGCCTCTCAGCGTCTCGCTATCAGGGGTTAGATAAGACAAACGTGACGCAGACGTTACCATCACAGCGGTGTGAATGTGTCTCTCTCATCTCTGTGCTCTGTGAGGTGGTGTGTGAGTGGCAGACGCTGTGTTCTTAGATATTCCAGTGTCTTCCGAACCCAAAACACATACACACCCTCTATATGCCCACATGAGAAGCAACACACCCCTGTGCAGATAACATGCGCTGTCCTGCTGAGTTTCTCCATCCATTCCCTCCCTGCAGTCGACCTGGGTTGTCCCAGCAAATGTGATAGAGAGGTATCAGATTGGACAACGACAAAGGTCTTGGCAGAGAATTATGCCATTGGGATCTTAATGGCATATGGTCGGCCACATAATGACCTGGAAAACATTTGTATTACCTGTTTTGACAACAGGATGTTAACCTGGATCAGAACGTTTTGTTGGTCCTAAAACCAAATTTCAAATCTATTAAAATCAGGGGAAACAAAACACATTAAACAGGGACGGTTCAACAAAAAACAAACAGAAATTCATGATTTATTTACCCTTGTCTTACGCAACATGTAAGGCTTTCTTCTGCAGAACACAAAAGAAGATATTTAAAAGAATGTTGGTAACCATAAAACACCCCATTGACTTCCGCTGTATGGACATAAAACCACTGAGACATTTCTCAAAATATCTTCTTTTGTGTTCCACAGAGAAAAGAATAATATACAGATTTTGATTGACATGAGGGAGAATAAATCATGACAAAATGTTTGTTTTTGGATGAACTATTCCTGTAAGAATGATTTGCACAAGCCCCACACAGTTTAAATGCAACCCTACCATAAAGCTACGTCTTTCCAACGTTTTGATGAGAGCGGTACCTCCCTTTCATATCACTCTTCGAGGTTTTGTGCATATTTCTAAAGTGTATTTGCGCCACAATCTTGCCAAATGTGGTAGCAAACAGCCTTTCAATACCTGACATCATATCCAAAAAAACACCCAAGTCATTGCAGTGCCGCCACATGTTAATGGCCACAACATGCTGTGAAATAAGTTAAAAAGAAGAAGATGATCCCGTCAAAAATCAACCACCATCACTAAACCTCTCTCATCGTAACAATTTTTGCGCTCTTTAAATAGTTCCGCTGGCTTTCACTACGTCTGTGGCCTTGTATAATTTCTGTGCCTGTTCTCTGGTCACTATAGAGAACTTGGAGGAGCAGCCTCTTCTGTTAGCGTGCGGTCTGAGAGGCGCGGTAATGTCTCAAGGCCAAATCCGAAATCACGGGTATGAGTGTGGAGGTCAAAAAGAGGCTAGGAAATACCCAAATTGCTACCCACAAAAACTCACATTCACTTGACCTCCAAAACAAATACAACTCATTGAGAAATTTTATCCTACCAATATATTGTTGAGCTGCATGGACGATGAGTCACTAAGAGGCCTCATAAACAAGACAAATTCTTCCATGGAACGTGTTCTCTAGTTGCTGGTATATGGATGGACTTTTACACCACATCTAGGCGCTTTTTTGTGTCTTGTGCCACAGTTCAGAATGTATGCCCTATTGTTCTTCAATGTACTAGTCAATTTGACTACAGTAACATAAAGTGTGGTACTAGCAAAAGGTCACTGTGCAATAAGTAAACCGTGCTTGCGTCATCTTGACAGTCTCATTTGCTGGCTTCTCTGCAGGATGCAGCTGGCAGAAATAATTCTATGAGAAAGAAAAGTCTGGGCAATGAGTAGCGGCCCAGCTTTGACCTTGATCCTCAACTATTATTCTTCGATCTTATATGTATATGACCCCAATGCCTGAGATATAATATTGTGCTCATATACAGCCATAGAGCATATTACCAATTGTAAATAGACAGGAAGCAGGCCATATGGACCCCCCCGCAAAAAATCACGTATTCAAATACCTTCTAGGTTATTTCTCAACACAATTGAGTGAGTTGAATGCGTTTAGTCGGTTGTTTATTTGGTATAAACTGTAAAAAAAAAACTTGACCTAAAGTTAACGTATAAAAGTTAACTGGCCTTTGCACAGATCGTGTCTGATGCATTATTAAATTAGCAACAGAAAATCTTCCCTGCATTGCATGAACCAAGGTTGCCAGGTCTGTGTAAACCAAATCACCAGCCAATTAAAACTAGCCCAATGACCACCTAAAATACATATTTGCAGTCACTGTTATACATTACATACAATCTTGAAAATATCTGTATAGTTGTACTCATAAACACCGTTTATATTCATAAATAACTTCGTCTTACTTTAACAATGACAGCTAATGAACAAAATCCTTCCTCCTTCGAATTTACGGATTAAAATCATTCTGGAGAAAAATAAAACAGACCTGGCAACCCTAACATGAACTATGATAAAATGTGTATAAAACTAAACCTAAAAACCAACACTGGTGTGATTATGAGTCTACCTAGACAACTTTCTTAAATTTCTCTTTTCTCTGGCAAAGACTCATTCGGTTTATTAATTCTGTATATTCTCTGTGCTTCAATATCTCAGTCTCTTGTTTTTTCTGAAGGTCAAAGCAGTCAGAAATAATCACACAGACAAACACCCTGTCTGTTAACATAATAGTCTTTTCACCCGTTTTTTCAGAATAAATCAGTCTGATAATGCGGTTTCAATGGCGTTGGCAAGTGCAGGCAGCACATTCTGAGAGCAGTCTGGCCAGCGTTTCTGATAACATCTGAGGGAGATGATGAACAATTTGCCCATCAGCATTTGAGAGAGACAGCCAGAGACAAAGCCAGGCTCTAAAATTAAGATGGTTTTCAAACCTAAAAATCCCCAAACACCAAGTGACTACGAGACATATTTAGACGTCTGTTTTTAAATTGAATAAGGGACCTTTGGAACAACTTGGGGAATTTAGCTTTAAGGGACCTGCTTTTCGGGACAGTATTTTCAGCATGAGTAACACCGTGTAACACTGGCTGACATCTATTTTGCCTTGTGGCTAATCACAGTGGTTAAAATGCAGCGGGTCTAAGTGTAGAAACTAATCGCTTTGGTCACAAAACACTCAGACTGGCCGGGGGTCTGGTTCTTAAAATACTGTTTCCTTTGGTGAAGGAAGTGTTAGGTCAGTTTTTTGGGCTTTAGACCCAGCCGTCAAAGTCACACATTCATTTTATTGCCGTTTTGAGAATTTAGAAAGAAACTAGCGTTATTTTTAACAGATTGGGTTTCATTGGTCACGCACAAACTGGTGTTATTATAGTATACTAAACCTAATACCAAATCAAATCATTTAAAAAATAAAATAAACTGAATATAATAAACAAATTTCAACACCCTTTCTATAAGAGGCTAACCTGTCTGTCAGTAAGGGACAGTATGTTCACACATGCACACGTTGCATCTTTTTACTGGTGCGAGTCGAAATCGTCCTTCTATCATTGTCCTCTCTCCAAAAAATCTCTCAAAACACCGAGCGAGAACATCTGGGCCACTCCATTAGTGAAGCGCCAACCACCGTCCCCCTGAGAAAGTCTGAGGTGGAGGGGCCCCTGGAGATGTTGATGATGGAGATTCGGGAAGAAGGGATTAGAAAGAAAGGAGACGGGAGGGAGGAGTCATGGGCCTTGCGCATGAAAAGGAGAAAGTTTGAAGCCTTTCAAAGAGGCTTTTCATACAGTGAAGCTACAGGACGCTATGCAAAATCTGTCTTTGTGTGTGTGGCTATAATGGAGATTCTGCATAATTAGTGCAAGAAGAGTGAGACCCTTTCAAACAGAGAAGAAAAATAAAGCATGAGCGAGAAATGAGGGGGAAAAATTCTGAAAGAAAGGAAGTCTATACAGCTGCACAAATAAAAACAGGTCGAGTGTGTCCATCCGGGAGATGGACAGGGAAAATAACAGTGACCCACATATTTTCGCAGAGAAGGGTTAGGGGTGACAATGTCCCCGTCTCCAAATTACCAAACACAACAGTCAAAAACCGAGCATTAATAAAACTTCAACAGCCTCAGAGACCCAGTGTATGTGTGTAGCTGACAAAGTACTTACCGCCAGGTACAGCATGGTGTACATTGAGAACGAAGCATGTCCAGAAAAGAAGGATTTTCTGCAGAGAGAAAGAAAACATTTTATTTAAAAATGTATTTTTGAAATAATCTGAATTATAGGAGCGAGATTTAAGATGATTCTGTTTTCTAACTAAAAGTCTATTGACTCAGAATGTTCAGTCAGCTGGAAGTGACTATTATTTCCCAGCCATGTAGGCCACTTCTGTTTGCTTGGCATGACAACTTGATTCTAATTAGATTTATCACACGGCTCTTTGGAATTCTTGATTCTGATTGGTCAATTATGGCATCCTGCAGTCAAGTATGTAGACTATGATGCTACTAACTGACTGTTGACCAAGACAACTGATTCCCTACACATGACATCGGATAATAATTTCTACCTCAAGGCAACATTTTATGTCAATTAAATTAGTTTATTGGTTTTATAGCTGTATTCCGTAACTTTGCCTCTCTATCGCCACCTCGGTTTATAACGTAAAAATGCAGGCTACCTTACATACTTATCTTTATACGGGATAAGATCAAATAACTACATTGATAACTGACATTTACCGCAAAATCTTACCTGATATCTCAAATTATAAAGCATTATTACATTGTAAAAAAATGCACAAATTTCAGCTGCCTTAAATTTGTAAGTAAAAAAAAATTGTGTTATAAATCATTTATATTGAACTGACATAAAAAATCTTTTTTTACACAAGTCATCTCAATTTAATTTAAGTTTAATTGACTCATAAAGCTAATTTGGTTTAACTTAAACATTTATTTAAGCTTTTTAACTTAAAGCAGCGGTAACATGCCATTTCATGCATTCTGAATTCTTTACACTGTTAAACGTGCTGGCCTCTCAAGCTTAACATGGTCAAGTTATCAAAAAATGAGTTTAACGTATTAGTTTAACGTATTACAGTTTAATGCTAAAATATGCCGGAAATGAACGTGGTAAGTCAAACTAAGCATTTGTTTGTGTTTTGTTGGCAATCGTGCATAATGTAAACAACACAAGCATATAGTGAGTCAACAGTTATGCAAGGATAATGCGATGATGTATTGTGTGCTGTAGTTGCGCTCCCCCCTGCACGCCTCCAGTAGCATGACTTTTTCCGGAAATAATCGTACAGCCGTATGTGTCTTTTATAATTTTGATCAAACTAAAGACTCTTCGAAGATACGAAGTATGCAATTCTACTGTATAGGAACTCAAGATTAATATGAGATTGGCAGAAACTGCGTGTGTTACCTCATCTTTCCGTTGTTTTTTTACAGTGTATAAGCTAAGAGTTGTAAAGTCTTGAAAGTTTTATATACTGCTCACAAAAAAAAGTTACGGATGCTGCAAGAATTAGAGTATTCCTAAACTATACTGCACAATTATATTTTACATTTTATTCATACACATTTGTTTTGTTTTCCAGACATTTTAATCCAAAACACATAACGAAAGGCAAGCATTAAATGTGCTTTTGAGATCATCTCACCTGGCCTCCTGAGCTTTGCTGTCATCTCCACGGCATGTGTAGTTGGTAATATATCCCAGAGAGCAGTTGATGGTGGAGAAGTCAGGATTGCACACATCTATGAAGTGTGGCCTCATGCGCCCAACCGAAACCTTGGCGATGTCAGTAAACGATTGGCTGACGGCACATCCGAAGATGAACACGCCCACTTGTCTATAGAGGGTGGAGACATATGGGTTTCCCACAAATGACTTGGAGCCCTGGTTCAGGTAATGGATCCTGTAGCATTCGCCAATCACGATCTAGAGAACAGTGCAATTGTAAAATAATGATTGATAGTTTTTAATAAAAAAACTAAAAAAACTCTGTTTCAAAGTAGTGAGCTGCCCTTGGATTGCTTAAAAAAAGTTAATATTGAAGTTAATTCAATATTACAAATATGAAATATTATAAAAACAGTAATGCTTAAAATGAATTCTTTCTCCCAATATTTGAGTGTGCCAAGTTCTTTTTTGCTTATGGCAGTATTACACTGCTAGCTTAGCGACATGCTAACATAATACTACTGAAATCAATTGTCAGATGTGCAGATTTGCTGCCTAAAATGACTTCTACAATTCATGACAGGATGCTTTTTAAAAAACAGCTAAGCAAGCAACAGGCAGCTAACTAGAATCTGAAAAAGAGTCAATAACAACATATTGTGGTGCTAAATCAAATCTCAAACATGAATGTGTTAAGTATCATCACATATTTGGTGTGGTCAGGTCAGAAACATGCAGGGTGAGGTTAGTAAAACATGCCAATGATATAAGTTAAAAAAGCACAATGCAAGACAGAAACGATGGAAACGATGGAAAGAGTAAAAAAGATGAAGAGAAAGAACAAGACTGAGCATGGCCAGCCCATTGTTGAATGACGTTTTAGTGATATGGAACATATGATGTTCTTGAAGGTTATATGGTGAGCAGTTCGACTTAAAACGGAGGTCTGCATCATTTGAAACCACCAGGAGGTAAATTAGATCAGAGAGGCGTGGGTCATGGAGTACATAAACCATGTCTAATGAGATACTCTCTATCTCTTGCGCTCTGTTTTTTGTCTCTGTTTAAACTGTTGATGAGGGCCGTTGTGGAGGCAGTTCGTTTTCCCCGAGGCCTAACCAAACTGAGACCGGAGACACTGCTAATTAAATGCAGTTGTATGAGGATTGCCAACACGCACACATATATATGCGTACGCAGTCCTTGTTTTAATCAGGAGATTTGCTGAGCATGGGAACATGTCTATCCCAGACAGTGAGGCAAGCATGTCTCCATACGGGATCTCCATGGAGTCATGGTTTGGTTCTCTGCCAGCGTTTAGGGGCTTGTGCTTTAAGACCACTTCCCTCATCTCCTCAACTTTATTCCACAAGGGGTTTGTCATGTCAACTTTTTTCTTGGAAGCAGTGTTCCACGACAGCTAAAGTTTGGTTCTCGACTAACATGTCCTCAGGACGACGGGCGAGGACTAAGCCTTTCACAGAGGCTAAATTCAACACCTCTTATTCAACATTCAGCAGTGGGGTTATGTTTGACCGCCCATTCAGATCTTTTTAGAATTAGATTCGGTTTTGTTGAGTTTTTTTTTTAAAAAGGTTTTGCATTCACAGAAGTTCAAAGAAATGTGATATTTACTGTAGTCATATTTGCTATTTTTCTATGTTAAATTGACTGATTCACTCCATGATTTCAGTCATATTACCCCAGCCCTTTTATTTCATTATTGCAATGAAAATTTGTGGGGGGAAATATGTATAATTATCCGTAAATAATTCCTTAAAAACGTATAGATTTTTTCAAAATTTTACGTGATCACATGAGTTTTAACATGAACATTTTCCATGCGTGTTTCTGCATTTGTGAAATCCATGTGGTTTTTCGGTAAAGGATGTTAAAGTGACAGCCCACCCAAAATATGAACATTTCGTCGTTATTTACTCACCCGCTTGTCATTTCAAACCTGTATGACTTTTTTTCTTCCGCAGAACATAACAGAAGATATTTCGAAGAATGTCTGTAACCGAACAATAGCAGTAGCCATTTTCTTCTATTATAAAAACATAAAACCAATGGGTACGGATGTTGTTCGGTTACCAACATTCTTCAAAACATCTTCCATTTGAGTTCTGCAAAAGAAAGTTGAGGTTTGAAATGTCAATTCTGTTTTATTACAGAATTATTTTTGGGTGAACTATCCCCTTAAAACATAAGAAATTAAATATTCCTCAATAATAAAACAATAAAATTGCATTTTGTTATTACTATTTGTTTTTATTAAGCAAAATGTATTTTTTTGTTTTAAAAACTGTTGTCGAACTATTTATTATGATTATTTTTATGTTATTATCAAACTGAGTTTCAGTCTAAGAGGAATGGCTGTTTATAAGAATTACTTTTTTTTAAAGCGCAAAAAACAACACGACACACAAAACCAGCAATTTATCAAAACACATGCAAACATAACACACCACAGCAAAAAGAAATACAGAAGAAAGAGAGAGAAAAAGAGAGTTAGCCCTGACCACGATAAACCCCTTGATGTGAGTTGACTGAGTTACTTTAGATATTTTAAATGGAGAGATGAGATGGGGAGAGCCGGTTAATGGATTTAAGGGATCATGAGTATGATTTTGTCATTATTTATTTCTACAGTTATTCCATATTTACTAATCTCTTTGCTTTAATGGGGGATGAAGGGTATGGATTGGAGGTATATATATAAGAGAGTAACTTACAGACAGGATGGCAATTAGAATGCCAGCAGCACCGAGCACGGCATCGCTTATGGTGTCCCCGTTTTTATACGGGTACTGGATGGACTGGTCGCTGCAGTAAAACCCGCGATGGTACGGCTTGATTGTGCTAGTTTCAATTATCAGGAAAGGCAGGCCAGCTACAGCGACACACGCACACACAAAGAGAGAGAGAGAGAGAGGGGCGAGAGAGAAAAAGAGAGAGAGTGTTTAGGTCAGTCACAGAAAGACACACGCAAGTAGCAGCATAGCACAGCACAGCACACGGCAGCCGAGGAATATGGGAAATACCAGGCACGGGAGGGGGTGCGACATGGTACTTTGGTTTCGGAGAGAGTGTACTACCACACTTAGCTAACGTCTGCCTATGACTGGCATAAGGCACTATAATTTAAATGCAGTCTCCGTTATATCACGGCTATAAACGTGTCGTGTATGAAATGTAACCCTATAAAAACTCTCTCAGAAGACTTAATTTCCCATGCAATGGCCCTGCTCGCCTGGCCCCATGTCCCCTGTCTGAGGCCCCTCTGTGGGGCACTTACGCTGGCAATGGGCAGGAGGAGGCCCACAGCTGTCAGCACAGAAGACGGCACAGTGCTGTTTTTATAGGTGTAGCGGATAGTGTCGTCCGAGCAGTAGAACCCACGCTGGTATGGCTGCACAGTCGATTTATGCAACACCATCGAGGGCAGCATGACTACGCAAAAAACACACACATACCGCCAATGGGTGTCAGGATACACACTCACCTGAGAGGGTAGGACTGTTTAACATTACTTAAGGTTGCAAAACAAAACAAAACAAATCAAGCGTTAAAGACCCCGTGAAATCAATTAGTTCTGGAGAGCAAATGATTGGACAAAAATCTGTGTAGTGCGTTTAAAATATATGCTAAAATTGAAATGGTAAAAACTGTTAAAAGTTGTTCGTATTCAATGTTCAGAAGTATGCTAACTCATACATCAAAGCAAACAGTTGTGTTATCTCAAATTTTAATTTCATAGGGTCTTTAAAGGAAATGGAAGGAATTGCGCGATGACAATTGAAAACATTGTTGAAAGACATTTTATTGTTCACTTATCCGGCAAATAAGCTAAACATGAAGTTATCTGTTCTTTATCTAATGTTTTAAACAAAACACTACCTCAAAGTGCTGATGCACTTTGTATGATGTCTCGTATTGTGTATCCAATACACATAGCCTTCAAATAACAGTTTGCGCATTTCCCACTTAAGTAATTTGTGCAAAGCAACAAAGTAGCAAGAGAAGCTTCCCTTTCCCTTCAGCCTTGGTTTAGGGCTATTGTCAGTGCAAAGTAGCTTACAGCTAAAGACAATGCAGCCTAATGCCACTAAGCAAAGCTTTTTTGCAAACAACATTGTATTTCTCAGATAACTTATTTAACAAAGAAGAGACTTTGTATTGAACATCAAACATATCAATTGGTTCAGTGTAGTTCTTAGTGACACAGAGGCAACATAGCATCAGATTGCCCACCATCTTATCCAATTGGAAGTGCACTTAAATGCTGTCTTGGTAGACAGCTTACGGTGTGTTGGAATGGAGCTACAGAATGTGGCTTTTTCGTGTGCTTTTTGGAAAAATTGTGCTTTTACCAAAACATTTTCACAATACTTTGGTTTGTGCCTTTCTGTTTTAAGTAACACGATGGAGACACTTCATGGTTCAAAGACAAAAACCACACACACGTATACTGTTTTCCCTGTCTAGGAATTATCCACAAACATACACCAGTTGCGTATATATCGAAACCAGTGTATTTTTTTGTAATAAATGGGTAGATGCCAGGCTGGGAGCTCAGCCCAAAATGGCCGACTCATTAAAATGTCACACCTCCTGCAAAACACACGTCAACTGTCAACGTCCAGCCAACAGCAGGAAAAATAAATACATATTTCTAAATCAAAGCAAACTAAACATCAGACTCAAACTTGTGGTGGGACTTTGAAAAGTTCCCCTTGAAGGATTGTAAAATGTGCGAATAGCTAGAAAAACAAAGCTTCGCTTACGCTGACCACCCAAATTTCTGGAACGTTGTTTGGAAGGAAGGGGGCGTTGGGTTTTTGTGGTTAGAGAGAGCGAGGCGACAGCAGTCTCGGTAGCTGGTGCCTTTTAAAACGCATACATGCATGCAGTAAACCAAACCTTTAAGATGTAAGATCAGACCAGCTTTGGGAACCGGCACAATGTGTAAAACAACGTTCCTTGGGCTACCCTCAGGGCCTCTTGGCTTTTCTTCAGCAACAAAAATCTAAACCTGTAACCTCAAAAACGACATGACAATGCTCTTAGGTAGAGTGCAAAATAACATTCAAACATGCTGAAAAGAAAATGTTGCGGTTTTAAAACACAAAGTGGTGTACAACGTCAAGTGCTACACCTCACAAGATCAAAACGTTCTCTACAGCTGTACCCCAACTGGTAAAGCACAGCGCAAACAACTGCGAGGTCGTGGGTTCGATTCCCAGAGAAACACATGAACTGATAAATGTATCCTGAATGCAATATAGCAAATGGCTTTTCCAGAATTAAAGGCGTTAGACACTTTCTACACCTGCACAAATAAAGACGCAAGGCTTCGGGCGGTACGAGTTTTCTCACAGGTGCTTGAGCGGCGGATGTTATAATCAAACGCTAGATGAAACATTAAGGAGGCTTAGCCAATTCAAACCCACGTTATGAGAATGGGTGGAGGGAACCCATGAACCTAGGTTACACCGTCTGGAAACGCACACAGACGTGGACGCACATTCCTCCCCGGCGCTGCTTGTGATCTTTTCAGACCCACTTTGACCACAAGGTCAAATACACTTAGCGGGTCTGGAAAAAACGAAAACCTAGCGATCAAATTTCATCACATGTGCAAGCATGTTTGTGATTAGACAGCAGATGTGCGGATTCATTTCTGTTAAGGTGTGTGTACATGTGCCATATGTAAAAAGCCGAATGGTAAACAAGCCTAAATCACGGGGTGTGTACCGGAGCAAAATTGGCACAGTTTTGGTGGTCACCATAATGTAAACTCCTAAAACCTAAACAAGTCTGAAATGTTCACGCTCGTGTGTGTGTGGATCTACACATTGCTTCCATCTGTTTGTGAAAGAACGTCTGTCTGTGCCCAATGATGTTGGCTGAGAGCCCTCATCACGCCAGCGCGCTGTTGTTTCTACTGCCCATGTCATCACCATGAGAGTGGTCTGGTATGCCGGCCTCTGCCCATTCTTCTGTCGCACTCTCTTTCTCATTCTTCAGCTTTTTGGATCCATTATAATGGGCATCTTTGTGGCAGCTACTACAAAGAATCCGAAGCACAGTTTTACTTAGAACACTTCTCAGTTTTTGGTGAGAATTCACTGGATTCTAGAACTTAACGCTCTTGCTTCAGACATTTTAAGCTGTGATGCTCATGTGGTAGACTCAGGCTTGAATCACATGTCATGCATTTCTCTCTAAAACAAATAAATGATATCCAAACATATAAGTTCAATAATTATTACTGACCCTCATGTTCCAAATTCAAAATAACTATAGAATTTTCCTTTTTAGGTAAACTTATTCATACACTATTACAAGGTAACTAACTGTTAAACTAACTGAGAAAAACACTAGTCTGTTGTCTGTGCAAAGTTCATTAAATAGAAATCAATTCTTATTTACGATGGACCCATTGCCATACCCAAAGACTCACAGCTACAGAGTGATGACTTACAAACACAAAGAGAGACCAGTCCAAGTTAAACAGCTCAATATCCTTGTGGCAAGGAAGCCATGTGTAAAATCCTATCACTGTGTGTAAAACAACAGCATGAATATTAATATTTTTCGCAAAAACAAGTTTGTAATACAATGAACAAAAGCCCTTCATAGTCAGAAAGGTGTCAGTGTTGAGGGGCGCTGGGTTCAATGTGCACAAACTCTCTATTCGGCCCCTGACTTAACGCTCAATAAGAGCATAATGAAAAACAACCAGGGGCCAAAATGGAGCACCGCACACATACAGAAAAACTGTCAAAACTGGGTAGCAGTGTGCCGCATTGTGGGGAAAATCTTTCTATTTGCCTTATCAGATGTGGACATGCAGCCTTTTCGGATATCGCACGGCCAGAAGTCAGTAAGTTGCTATTGGCAACCAGATGCTGATAGGGGAGAACGGAAATCTGTTCTAAAAACTGGACGATTGTTATCGGGCCCAAACTACTATTGATGGCCGGGTTATGCAGGCATGTAGCCTGAAGGAAAAAAATGTGTTTCATTATCACAGTCATAGATCTTACATGCGCTTGTGTGAATATGTGTAAAATGTAGTTTTGAGGGTTAGTTTCGTTCAACTGGGTCATGGCACCCAGTTAAAGCCAATGATGCTTTTTTTGTGCAGTCTGATGAAAGCACATTTCAAGATTAAAGAAGTCATCGCCTTCGGCATAAAGATAAACTGAGTAATCGACTGTAACGACACAGAGAACGACGGCACATCAGTTTATACTTATATTTAAGCTAAAAAAGTTGTTGACATATCTAGAATATTTGAACATTTGCTCTTCAGCGACAACACAATAACCTTAACATTTGACCTTTCTTTCAAAGCTAGACGTAACGGCTCTAAAGGAAGTTGTGGTATTGACAGTGTGATGTAGTGAAAGTAAATTGCATTGAAAGCAGAAGATCTCATTGAGAATTAAATACCGATCTGTCAATGTTGGACAAAGATACGACCGAAGAAGTCAAAAAGCCTTGTTAAAAGATGTGTATGGAGGAAAGGTCTTCCTGTCAGGGGCCATGGCCCTGAGGACGATACAAAGGTCAAACTCTCTTTCTGAATGAATAGGGCTTACGCACAAGAATATAAACACAGACAGCAAACTAGAGAACCCCTTAAAGACACAAAGATTTTCATTTAAAAATATATATTTACTTTATGGTCCATGTATGAAAATTGCATCTAGTGGTGAAGCTGCGAATTGCAAGCAATGGCTCACTCCATCCCTCCCTTTCGAAGCACTATGGCGGATGAGACTGGAATTAGACGTCATCATGTGTTTGCTTCTTTGTTGAAGGAGATACCGTGTTTACGAAACACGCTCTGTAGAGCAGTTCGTCCGTGTAGGGCTACTATAGAAAAACATGGTGAATTTCATGCAAGGGGACCCGCACTGTATTTAGACATTAATCGCCCATTCTAAGGTAATAAGAGCATAATGCTTGATTATGTAAGGTGCTTATACACCTCTGAAGACATAGTTATGTATAACACATTGCATTTCTGTCAATAGATCCTCCTAATAATTACACACTTGATCTTTAATATTAGGTAAGACTGACACTGCAGCTACCACTGGTACAGATGACAACTCATCTAAAGGTTATAGCGTGACTGTGTCAGTGCAGTGGAGATCTGAGGTAAGCAAGCAGCGAGAACGAACACAGAAATGTGTCAGAGTGTCTTTCATTTCCACCAATCAGCAAATGCACACACGCATGCCAAGGTAAATTCTCTGAACTAGAAACCACAATTGTACATAACCCACGTGCCACATAAAACGCATGGTGGTTGTTATGAAGTGAAAGCTAGCATCTTTCGGAGTTGCTCAGAGGGTCTTGCAGTGGGTACCACAATTTAGCTCTTACAGACATAATACAATGACTGTGAAAACTATTCTTGTAGCTTGACTGGTAAAGCCTTATTTTAGCAGCGCAAAAGTTATGGGTTTTATTCCCACAGAACACAAATGCCAATACCTTAAAGGGATACTTCACCCAAAAATGGATTTGCTCATTTACTCACAGTGGAGTTTCTTTGTTCTGATGAACACAGATCTCAACCCCCATAGTAGGAAAAAAACAATGGTAGACAAAAGTGCCTCAGAACTGTTTGCTGTCCTACATTCTTCAAAATCTCTATTGTGTTCAACAGAACAACAAAAAAATGATAACGTAATTTTTCCTACTATGGGAGTCAATAGGGGTTGAGATCTGTTTGGTCATAAGGATTATTCCAAATATCTTTCTCTGTGTCCATCAGAACAAAGACATTTATACACATTTGGAACAACTCGAAGGTGAGTAAATGAAAAGTAAAGTGTCACTTTAAATGCACTGTATGTCACTTTGAATAAGAGTATGTGCCAAATGCATGAATGTATATGAAACTATTCATATAGTGTAAGGTAAGCCCCTCTATATGAGGGTCTTGCACCTCACCGGGCACCTTTTACACAACATCCTAAATGAATTTAATAATAATCGAAGGAAATGATTTCAGATAGGGTTTACAGGAAGTGATCAGTGAATGACTCAAGTAATGCTGATTCATTTCACCAGTAACTGCAGGACGTTTTGCAACTCTTGGCTGGAGAACATGTTGGTAAGACACCCTTCAATACGAGTCCCTACAGGACACAATGAGTCTGGGGTAAACTCGATTCGTAACACCTGTTACAAGGAAAGACCTTTCCAACTGTTCTTCATCCACAATGGCAGCAGTCAGGACTACACCTTCAGGTAACGCATGACAGTACCCAAGAATAGAATCAATTTAGTGTAGCATGTTGGCGGTCAGGGATACAATTATGTCCTCGGAGGCCATTGGGGGTTAGTTGTTTAGCTCTCAGCTCCATTGATGGCTTTATCACTGGTGATCTGCCGAGGGCTTGTGGCCAAGACCTTCACACAATGTGAGAGCCTGTGGAGGATGCCGAGTGAGAGAGAATGGGCATGCAGCCCCTGTGGGAATCGCACTGTTGAGAATGACTGGCTCATGGCCAGCTCTCATGAGACTCTCATTGGCTGAAACACTGAAGGCCAAAACAAAAGAGAGAGCCCCCCTGCTGTGAACAAGGGAACCGTTAGTAGAGGGCTTCATTAATTACTGGGAGAAAGGTAAATGGAGGAAGGGAGATGGTGACTGGAGGAGAGAGAGTGTGCCTCTTGAAATGCAATGGAGCGTCACATTAGGAAGCTTTATATTTAGAACAGTGTGTGTTTATGGGTGTGTGCGTGTTTGTTGTAAATCGGTGTTGTGTATACCCAGGAATCGATAGTGTGATTTTGGTGTCACTAACGCCATGTTTTAGCCATTAAACTACGGAAATGCTTTTGAGATACAGGAAGCATTGGTGGGTAAACTGGCAAACAGTGTCACCCATTTTGAATCAATCATTTCATCAAATCAATCAATTCTGTTGTTATTTCTTCACCCTCATATCGTTCAAAACCTGCATACGACTGTTGCTTCTGTGGAACACAGAGGAAGATATTTTGAGAAATGTCCCAGTGGTTTTGCGTCTATACAATGGAAGTCAATGAGGGTCAGTGCTGTTCGGCTATCAATATTCTTTCAAATATTTTCTTTTGTGTTCTGCAGGAGAAACTCATACATACATGTCATGAGGGTCAGTAAATAATAAAATAATTATAGTTTTGGGGTGAACTATCCCTTCAAGTCAATTGTTTAAATTCCCAACCCACCCACTTTTGCCCAATAAATGTTGGAAACCTGTATTTTGGCACACCTCTTGTGTTTGTGTGTGTGCCATTTATAAAAGTTTGTGCACTTGCTGACTGGAATGAGACCGCACTGTTTGGGATTCCTCCCAAGTCGGAGGTGTATTTCGAACTTGATTGACATTTCCAAAACGCACACAGATCCATTCTGGCAGCCAGACACATAATCTACAAAACTCACGCAGACTAAACACACACATGCACATACACACACAAAGAAGATTAATGTTCTCCGTGACCTCTGACCTGTGACCTCTGGAATGTGTGGTCTCTGTGGCACTCTGCACATCTACTGCCCACATTGGGCACAGAGGCATTGACCCACACTCTAAACCCTGACTCATGATCGATCATTCACAGCTATTCATATTAGAAATAGACTAACACTGACGACCACAACGGCACGATCCAATACATACCAATGTGGGTCAATCCAAACCTACTAACCCTTTTCTCATCTGACCTACTCAGTTTGATCCAATCGATACTCTCTTTCTGCGCTGCCAACTAGGGCACATGTTCAACAACACGGCAACTTTTTGTTTGATGTCAGCAAAGGCCAGATGCCGCCGCAAAGTGACACAACTGCAGTCCGTCAGAACAGGTTTGATGTATTCAGAAATGTGAGCCAATGATATTCCCCTATGGGCGGGGCCACCAATCGCATGTGAAATATCAAGCAAACAACAAACAAAATGTAAGCTGTTTAAAACTCAGAAAAAGGTGCAAGATATCAAACAATTTGTGGTTTATCAAGCCTGGTTTGGACACGGTGTGAGAGGAACTGTAAAATTTAAAAGGAAAACTAAACACGCGAATGTTTGTTTGGTTCATGACCTAGAGCTTTTACTGTATGGCAGAAAGACCCCTGCGGTCACCATGCACATCTGTTTCTCTCTCTGCATCGTTCCATTATTGTCTGTGCAAGCTGCTGAAGTCAGCATAGCTGTGCACATTGGCAATCCTACCTTTCTCACTCTCTCAATACATCAGATAGGCTCTGGGACCGGGCCCCAGCTCAAAACATGTGCTTACGCACAGCAATTTTTACTCGCCAGAGCCGTGCCCTTTTACACAGGCATCTGAGCGGGCAGCCTGTGGTCTTGATACCACAAACGTCAACACCTTGCTAAAGAAATGACCTTATTAAATTCACTATTACTTTACTTTCTGTGTACTGCATGTAACGCCTGTTGCAGCAGGTTCTTCCTGCCATTCGTCTGCTCTTTTGTGTTTGACCAATGAAATTAAACAAGATTCATGAACTTACTATGAAATCTGAGGCCACACAAATTCTCATCTCACATTATTTGGAATAGATAGTAACTGTGAACCTCACATGTCCCAAACATGTCAAAAGTGTTTACTAAAGGAGAATTATTAAGAAAGCATCTGTTCATACGGTCCTCTTAGAGTTTAACAAACATTCCCCACTGAAATGTGTATTAAAAAGATAAACATATCATTGCATAATGGAAACGTGTCAAAGCTGTTCTGTTATTTTACCTTTTAGATCGCATCCCCACCCATCCACACAGCCTAGTAAATCATACATTACACTAAAAGAAGATTTGAGAGCACATACATGAGATTTACGGCGTTTTCTTTTTTTGAGAAAACAAGTGTTTCGGCATTTATTTAAATCATGCAGTAAATGGGCTCAACATGTCTAAATAAAAGTCTGGAGATTTCCATAAATCAAGCAGCAAAGGGTTGTAATGCGCCAAGTGTGTCCCGTTCATTGCTGGGTCTGCTTGTTTTGCCTTTAGGTGAGGAAATGTTGATCGTACTGTAGAACTGCTACCCAGTTCTCCAGGTTCAAAGGTCAAACTCAGTCTTTTTTCTTCCCACGGAACAGTGCAATTAAACAAATGAACAACTTCTCATCTCAGCCTCTTTTTAGCATTTCGTCAACGAAGCCAATAAATCGCAATAAAGCCCTGTAGCTAGGAGGAGATGCCTTTTTGGACAGAAGTTCGTTCCTTTTCCCTTCATCCATCTTTTCGTCCTTCCGCCCACTTCCTGGACCCTAAAAGTCAGTCAAACCCTGGAGGCGCATGAGTTTAGGGATTAACCGAGCCACAGCAACCTGCCTGTGAGCATCTTCGGTGGGGTAAAGACTGCTCCGTTCTCCCACCCTGCCCTGAAGCTCATGAGAAGCAGACGGTCATGGAGTTAACACTATAACTACATTTTCTTCACGTAGCAATCAACACTTCACCAGAGAGCTGCATTTAGATTTGTATTTTTGTGGTGTGTGTGTGTGTGTGTGTGTGTGTGTGTGTGTGTGAGAGCATATACCAGGATTTCATGGAACTGCATGTGTTCCAGATTATGTGTGTCCATTACAGCATTCTAATTTGTGTACATATACAGTATATAAACATGTTTGTGTGGACTGTAGTTGTCATTGTGGGCGTGTACGTTTGCATAAAAGAGCAACAATAACAGCAATGTGTAAATGATCACTGCATTGTTCTCCTGAACTACTCCACCCATCAGGTAACATCACCAGGCGTGAGAAAAAGATTACCTTTATAGACAACTAGACGTATTTATAATATAGGTATATTTTTATACATCTCTATATAGATTTGTTTAAAATTAAGTGGGAAAAAAACTGAGAATGGAATTAGGAGATGCAAGAGTGGCAAGCAGGATTAAAATTCACACAGTGCTTCTATGAGCACCAAAGCTCAATCGATAAAGCGAGAACCATAGTGTACATTCCTTCACCTCAGGGCTGTACGTAACTTTTTCTGCACAAAGCACCGTTGCTATAGAGGTTTAAAGTTTTGTTGCACGGGCCAAACAGTTGTATCAGAAGTAAACATCTGTTATCATCTTGAAAAAGTGCAGGTCATCACATAAATAGACAGGTAACTGAAAAAGGACATTAACGTTATACAAATGAATAAATTAGGGCCATATAATTTTTGTTTTTACCAAATTAGTTTTTTTATTTTAAATTTTCTGAGTTCTGTATTTTCAATGTTTCACTATACAGTAAGTAAATAAATTTGTCCATAAAAATACTGTATCCTATAGTATTTACTAGAGTAAACTTTAGTGAAAATTCTTGTGTATTATAGCATATTTGAACCTCGCTATAGTACATTTTAAAGTATACTAGTGTTTACTACAGTTTATAAATTTGAAACAAGGTCATTATTTTATCATCTGATTCAAATTAAGATGACTTATTATTATAGTTTCAGTTTGTTTGACAGAAGCTTCACTCAAAAAGTGAAATGCTCGTAAATTAAACTTAGAACAACACTGTGGATAAAGTTCATGTGTTCATAGCCTCGATACGAATCCACGAGTGTCACGCTTGTGACAAGTTAAAGTGTGCAACTCATTCACTCACAGACACGCAGAACAAGCAGAGGACATATTTAAATAGTAAGTTAGAATTCCGCTTTCGTAATTCCTTCCATGTTTTCCCACATCGCGCAGATCATAGGGCTCTAGATCAATGGACTCGATGCAGCCGAAAAACAAGTTTTAATCGCAAAACTTAATAAATAGTGGTGCACCATTAGTTAACCTCACACACGAACAAGCACAATGACAAACGCACTTCACACAAACAACCCTATTACACTATTACATTTATTCGTAGCACAGACCGGATTTTTCCGTAAATATAAAATTTATTTGAAGAAGCAGTTGTCAATGAGGGTAAAAATGTAATTGAACACAAAAGAAAATATTTTGAAGAATGTTTATAACCACACAACATTGGCCTGCTATTGTATAGATAACAAAACCACTGTGACATTTCTCAAAATGTATTTTCTTGTTCCACAGAAGAAAATGTCGTACAGGTTTTGAATGACATGAGGGTGACAGACTTTAGGTAACTATTTCTAAGGGGACAAATTCCTAAGGGGATCACCAACAATTTTTTAACTAGGCTATATTTAAGGTCCATTTAATAGTGTTTTATCTGGCTATTATCCATCACATTAGAATATTAGCTTTAGTGACACAGGCCTTATTAGCATATGAATGTCCAGAAGGTGACTGCCCTTCAGGGGCCAGCTAGGCTTACAATGAGGAATGCAGAGCACCCTGGACTTAATCCATATGACCCAGAAAAAGTTAAAAGAGGGAGAGAGAGAGGTTGGTGTGTGAGGGTGGCAAGGTCATCCTTGGTCATTGGGCTTTTGGTTCTAGATAAGGTTTAACACATGCCCACACAGGATTTTTGTAAATCCCATTTCAGAAAACACAAGCATGATTTTGAACACACACACACATTCCAGAAAAAAGTCACATTCCTGTGTACACCCTGGAATTACAATCAAGTTGTGTGTGCCAAGAATGAATGTTCCGTGGTGTGGATTAGACGAGCTATGGCGCTAACAGCTTCTGCCGTTGACTAGCTGATACTCGTACACACACAATGCCTCATTTGCCGAAACAATGGCTGACAGGATACAATACAGACCAGCGAGAGGAAATAGACTACAATTACACAGAGAATAAACAAACACATCATTTGTGCGTTTACCTCGTAGATAAGTATACAAAAACAGCAGGGGTCCTTCAAACTTCGTTCCATGCTTGCGGAGATCTTGCGCTTGCAAACGGAGAGCTTGCCACCACATATAAGACCATACGAATCACAATACTGAAGTGTAGTTATCATGGTTTTTGGTGTGTTGATTACAATTTTAGTAAATAAAAAAAAAAGAGTAAATTTGTGGTTACAAACAAAACCAAAAACGACGGTGACTACAGTTAAACCATAATTGTAGTGACCGTAAAGTGTTATCATGGTGATGTTCTCCTGATAAATAACACACATTGAAGCGAATACCTCTCACAAACTCACACCCTACACTTAAAGGCAAAGTTCACCCAAAAGAAAAAAATATTTCATGCTTTATTTACCCACATCATGTCACTCCAAGATTTTTTAAGAATGTCGGTAACCAAACAAGCCCATTGACTTCCATTGTATGGACAAAACCAGACATTTCTCAAAATATCTTCTTGTGTGTTCCAATGAAAAAAAGTTGTAAACACGTTTCGAAAGGTGGTGATTAAACAATGACAAAAAATGTTTGGGGGGGGCTGTCCCTAAACATAACCTGCACAGTACATGATTCCATTATTGGCAATCAAGGATGATCTAGCTCACTTTTGAGATTTTCAAACAGGGATGACTACAAACTAAAAACCTCCTTGTGTGGACGTTTTCAAAGTATTAGGTTAAAGTATGGACAAACCTACAACTCCCCCCACACACACAGTCTAAACAGCCAAATGATGGTCACCCATGCTCATGTCTGCCAGTGTAATTGCTACCTAAACCAAGCCACTTTGTCATATAAACTCTTCGAGCGTATAATTAAACCATATGGCATGCAACCTCAGAAACCAGCCTCTCTTTCATACACACACACACACACTTAGACATACACAAACACCCTGACAGGTTCTTGTACAAATATTCAGACACATGCTGCACTCACACATGTGCCCTTATACCAACACAAACACACAGCGTGGGCACTATGTTTTGACAGCGTCGTCATTACTAGTGGTGAGGTCGAGACGGTGTAGTCTACAACTGCGTCTGAGCCCCAGACGACTCTACTGTACACTGAGAGCGCTCATATGGAACTCATTCCTACATCATACTGTAACCCCTCCAGCCCTAATGCTGACTATTAGAAAATACAGCTCCCTCCGGGTCTGAGCGGCTCTTTACATCACTTTCCAGAGATTTGCGGAGGCGCGGCAGCCATTAGCAGCTTCTGAGGAACTTTGGAAACCCTGTGTCAGGTTTCAAAGAACACAGCTTGACTTTACGTTAGAGGCAATGTAGGTTTTTTGTATCATCTTATGTGGCAAATCATAATGTAATGGGCATGAAAATTGACCAAAAATGTTTTTGTTGTTTTTTCAACATGATTCTCAAACAATTTCTACATCTGCCCTAAAGGCCTGCCCTAAACTGTGGGAAGGTCCAGATGCTCAAAGGAACCAAGCAATGTTTGCTCAAAGCCACAGAAGCACAGCGTTTAGACTTTTAATGGGAAATGATCCTTACCAACAAACAACTTTCCGTTTGATGGGACAGGAAATGACACTGTACCATCAAGTTGCCACTGGACCCGTGGCTTAGTGGGTAGCGAACATGCTCCGACACATTGGCTGTTATGGTCAAAACTCAGGTTACGCTACTTTGAAGATCTGCTCTAGAAAATGCGGGATGTAAGATACACAACACAAGTTCAAATATTTTGACAAAAAGTCTGTCAACTGGAGCATCTTGAGAAGTAGTTCATCCAGTTGAGCTTCAAGAAAGTACAGCTGTGTAAACATCAGGGCGTCACAACAGAAGAAGATAATGTACTATTACTTCAAAAAGACTTTATCAGCCTGTCTGACTGACAGCTACAGCCAGTCAAAGTCTTTCCTGAACACCATGTGGCAGCTTTAGACGGTCGACTTCAATTACACCCTGTGAATGAGAGAAAAAGGGAGGGTTTGGGACTCTGGAAAATGGCCTAGAAAAAGAGGGGGAATCACGTTTCACAGCACAGCTGGCCACACCTAGACGAAAGAGTCGGCGGGAGAGGGGTCTACTACCTTTTCCTCTTCCCTCCCTTTCCTGAGCTTGCCCCGCATACATGCCGACTGCAAATTATGCCAGATGTCACTTCAGTGGAGGCCGCCCTTGGTCGGCGATGAAGAATTTGAGAAATTCTGGAAAATATTTATAGAGGTGGACCAGACCTTCTCAGCTTCAGAGGTGGAGGTTAATGCAGTCCGACCCAAACGAGAGAGACTCCCAAAGGGTTTTCTGGCACTCCATAACTCTACCATCGCCCTCTTGGAATGCCATGGATGAAGGAGAAGTTAAAAGCGGCTAAAACAGCCAGAAATCACGCGAGCCGAAGCTTTTCCTCAGCTTTGATCTTCTCACGAGGTTAGATGACTGATATTGAGAGACTAAGGGCCAGGTAGTTCTCGCTGAGGTGAGTTTAGACAGTGGCGATATCTAATAGCGTGAAGTTCTCTTTTCCATCCCAGCATGTAAACAAGAAAACTCTTTTAGAAGCTGATGCCTCCCACGAGGGGCTCCAGGAAGCAGCCTGGCCGAATCTTTCAGACCAGCTGAAACTGTATTAAATGTCATGAGCAAGTCGTGATGCATGCTCTGCATCTGTGGAGTTTAAGCAATGAGCTAATGAACATTACAAACATCCTAAACTTATGTGATGCGTAGTAGGCTGAATCTCACAATTCATGTCAGAAACATGTCCAGTTATAATTTAAAAAACATATGTTTCATACAATTTACACAAATAAAGCCCGAGTTAGATCATTACCATTTTTACATTATTTGAATGCCAATTAAACCACTATTCTCATTGACAAAATCTAATTTGTATTACTGTATTCCAAAACATATATATTTCCGAAACCTTGTATCTCCATTTCTATCTCTATATTTTTTTGTCCAAACGATTTATTATTAGTCCTATGTCACTGGATTTCGCAAATATCTAATCAATAAAAAGTATTAAAAAGTGCTTGTCTACTTTGACAACACAGTATGTTTATGTGTATAGTAAGAATTCCAAAATGAGACAACTTTTTATTGTGCATTCAAATTGAATATCAATCAAACTGCAGTTGGTTTGTTTTGATTAAAGCCATAATAACTCAAAAAATACAGCTAACTAACACAATAAAAACATGATAACATAATAAAAAAATGATTGATATTATTATATAGAGTTATCTCATTTTGGAACCAATCTCTTCATATATATATGTACAATTGAAAAGTGTCCATACATCATAAAAGCATCTGTTGTACCACATTTGGTGAAAAAATGTTTTCCTGAGTTTCACACATGAATAAAAAGTAAATTTGAATCACAACTATTTACACAAGCAAACCACTGACATCCCTAAAGCAAACTTAAGTAAAAACAGCTTCTCAGCCACCCACAAAGAATAAAGGTAAGGGTGAGAGAAAAGCCTGGGTGGGTGTTTGTATCTGTATGTTAAGTATTTCAGCTATCAGTGGCATGGGCAGGAATTTGGGGGCGACTCGCAACCCCAGACACCCTCAGGGGGGAGTGACATAAGGGGACACGCCTCCTTGCGTTACTATAACTACTGTATGCAAATGAGCTGGGCTGCAGCTTCTCTGCATAATCTCAACAGGAGGCAACGCTAAACATACTACGATCCGTCTGGCTGCTCTCTTAGGGTTCATTAACATTCATAATGCATTAGACACACTGCGGATACAATGCCCATAGTGATAAACTACTAATGAGAAGGAACAAAGCATCCCCGGTCTCGGTGAGACTGTATCGCATGTGTAAACACTAACGTTTGTAGTAAATTCCTGCAATAAAGCGGTAACTGAGAGCCTGCCCGGAGGTGGTTATCAGACATCAGACTTTGATAACACGCAGATCTCCTCAACAGATGGAACCTGAAGTGGCTGATCTCTGGATGGGCCGCAGCGACAGCGCTAACAAAGCCCATTCAGTAATAGACATTCTTCACCCATCCTTTTCAAATCCCTCAAAATGCGACTCCACTCTTTCACATACACCCCCCACCCCAAACAACACAAAACAGACCAAGCCCTCTTGTCTTAAACATGACATGCAAATAACTTGATCTAACAGGAGATATGCTGTTCTTAGGTTATTCGTTCCATATGGCGTGTATGTTCATGTGTCTACATGTAAGCCACAAATGACTGCACGTCTCATTTTGGTTGCGCTTTACAAAAAGGGCTGCAAAACACGCACAGGAAGCCCTGGGTGTTCGTTTTCATTAAGCAGCAGCTTTATTGTACAGCAAAAAAGGAAGTTATTAGCAATAAACGTCTAATTTGGGAGCGCAAGTTCAAAGAAATGCTTTTAAACACCCTTGGTTGCAATCGTATCATCTGACATTGCTAAGCGATATTTCCCCGCTTCTATTCCCACCTGTTGCAACGTGTCATCTTTTTCTTAAACGCAGGACAACCGTTGTTCAGTTGCCGTCAAAGGTTCGCGGGCGTTTTAAGCCGAAGACTCTAATTGCTTACAAAAGCTTTAGCCTGTTTCCCTAAAGTGGCATGTTTAAGCCATTCGAACCCGCATTCCTGGGAACAAAAGGACCGGGACTTGTTCTGCTTCTAAAATCGAGAGGGAAAGTTGATATGATGCCGTGGCCGGAGTTAAATGAGGCATATGCCAGCTGGCGGGGGGGGGGGGTTTGGTTGTAGGGTCTCTCTGAGAAAATTTGTAAAGTTGAGGGCTGAAGTTTGTTAATCCCATCATTCTGAAGGAGGGTTTGAACTGACAGTCTTTGAGGACAGACGTGAACCCGATGCTGTGATTGTTTCCAGGCATCTGAACGAAAAGCCGCCTGCCGCCGTTCACCAAGAAACAAATTATTAACGTTAATATTACTTTATTTAAAAAAATCTGGGGTTAAGTGTCTTGCTCAAGCGCTCAGAGGATCAACCACTGCAGGTTTGAACCTAAAACCTTTGGTTTCCAACCTAGAACTGTAACCACTAGACATCATAACATAACACTGTGCCCCCAATGTACCCCTCATTTTCCGAATTCTCAATGCCGTGCTGAGATGATAAACCTAAATCTTAAAGGGGAGCACAATAAACACTTGACGAGATTACAGCAAGTGTCTGTTTCTATTAAAATGACTTCGATTTTGTGCAAAGAACAAATATGCACATGCACATGGGATCAATTTACATATATCACAGTCAGAATAAACCTCACAGCTGTGAGCGTTAAAAAGAAAAAAACAGCCCTGAAATCAGTAACATGACGACTATAAAAAGCTGTGAACACGAAGTCATGTTTACAGAACTTGTTTTGACTACAGATTATTCTGTTACGTGCAAGTGATTGGTTAACCATAATAAGCATGTTCATATGCCACTTCAAAAGATGTCAAATAGGCGCAAAGGACCCAATGTTCACATCAACTCCTCGCTTCATCTGAAGAGTGAGAAAGCATTCATTAAAACTTCTTAAAATGTTGTTTCTCGCAAAGTTGATGGATTACATAAAAGGAAAATCTTAAAACTGGTCTACATCAGGGAAAATGCCAACTTTGCTCATACTATTGTGTGAGAAAAGACCGTTTTAACGGTTATTGTTCTGTCTACCAAGATAACAATGCCGTTACAAAAAATAGCCCACTGTTTTTGCACCATTATGTTATTTTCAAAATACATCACCAGAATCACATTTCTCCATCTGATGCACCTTGAACATGACATGTATGCACTACGTGCTATATATCATTTTAACTCAATTTTATTTTGTGCATGTCCTTTGAACTTTACTTGGAAAAATAAACAAATCATAATTTACAGAGTGTAGAACTAAGCCATGTGTAACTGCAGTCACTATAATAATGCATTGCCAATCATGTTTAGCCAAGTTGTAGCTCAATTTTTAGGTCTTAAAAATAAATAAACAAATAGGAATGCATAGTTTAGTTGCAAACTCCATCTCCTTAGCTATCTGCAACTGTGCAGTTGATATAGGCTACTAAATGCATTGATGTTTCCCCATTGTTTCAATTTTTCTCTGTGAAGGACTTACCCAGGATAAGGCAGACGATATCTAGCACTATTAAAAGTTTCCTCTTGTTGTTGTCTACGCCGTTGTTATTTAACGTAGATGTTCCTCCGTTTCTTGTTTCAGGTGCCATCGCCTTCTCATACATATAGTTTTGCATTTGAAAGATCCTCCTTATTTCTTTGTCTTTAAAATCCGAGTCCGGGCAAACACGGAGATCAGATATTCACGAAGGCAGTTCGTTATAGTGGTCTTGTCAATAAGAACGTGTCGTTTAAAGTGTGTGGAAGTTAAAGCTCCCAGTAAATTGAAAAGACGTCCTGAAAAGTCAATAAAAACAATGAGATGTCCGTGCAATAATCAAGTCCATTCAACTTTCTACAATGGAACCGCAGTGTTACAATGTACCTTCTCTGTCTGACGAGTCGTCGTGTGTAAGTTAGTGGCTTGCGAGCTAGTTCTACGCTACTTTAAGGCTTGAGCCGAGAGCGGCGTTTTAAAACTAGGAGATCAACTCCTGTCTTTATGAATCCTCAGTTTGGTCTCCACCTCCTTCACTTCACTGAGCGCTCAGCCCCCTTCTCCTCTTCACACACGCGCTGATTGAAGCCCGCAGTCCAGCATCATCGCACTCTCGAGCGGCCACAAACACAGCGATCTGTGGCGCTCCAAGCGGCCGCCGCTGAAAGATCACTTTGTATTTCACTACAGTAAAGACCACCAGCTGAACCTGTTGTCCACTTTCTTGACATTGTATCTGTGCGAATTGATGAATGTGATTTTTCTATGTTGAAAAATACCGTACTGCGCGAAAATGTGCTTTATGTGACATCTGTGCGCATGATTATTCTATAATAGAATCTATTCTGTACAAAAAAATCGAAAATCCTTCGGTGAAAAATAAATAAATGATCAAAAAGAGCTAAAGGTAGGCTAGTAATTACGTTCAGAAAACACGCGCGCGTTTGTTGCATTTTTGCACTTGAAGTCAGTTTATATATAGAAGCCTTTAAAGGGATGATGGCTTTTGGATAAAAACTTTTTTTAACCTATTTGTCTTTGTCTTAATTGTTCTGTTGCCAGCCCGAAGTGAAGAAGAACAGGGTGATGAGTCTTGTACAATGTTTCTTAATTGCTTTCTTGAGCCAGTCAGAACTGTACAGTACAGCGAGATCTGTACTGTACTAATGTTAAAACAGTAAATCTATATTAAAGTACAAAAAAAGAATATTAGAAGTAAACTGAATAAAGTAAGACAAAACGCAAAATACCTTAATATTAAGAATGCATTAAAATATTGATTGTATCACCCGTACCGTGACAAATTATTATTACTATTCCTCAGTTTGTTTGTATTGGCATCTTCTGCAACGCATTTTACCTTATACATATTCCAACTACACAATATCTAATACATTACTGCCCCCCAGTGGTGAAAACGTGTAACATACTCGCATTACGAACGAGATGATCCAGCAACGTTTTGTTTTTACATTTTTGCTTCAATAAATTGTTGAACAAGTTAAGTAAAGCAGTTGGTAATTGTTGTATATGCTGAAAGAAATCAACGAAGTGTTTTTTCTATTTATACACTGTTATTATTTTATGCAAGAAAGCATGGTGCCAAAGTAATACCCACTATACAAAATTAATAAAATGAAATTTGACTATTCGGATATGTTGCAATGTCATAAAAGTGTCATTCGCAGAGGTAACAATAAATCGCTGGTATGTTCAGTCTGCACTTAAAGTGCATATCATTCTTCATACGTAGAAGGCAAGTACATTACTTGTTTACACAAACGACCCGCCCCCATTTTCCATCACCCCCTTATCACTGATCCAAGAGCTGCTTGTTTGTGTACGGTTTCCATGTTTTTTCCTGACGCTGAATTCAGATCAGCAGTAACCCAGGGGGTTCAGCAAAGTGCTATCTAATGTGCTCAAACCCGCCTCCTGTAACTGTAAGGCAGCCCAAGGACCTCACATAGTAAAATGGCTGAAAAGCAGAAACACGAAGGCAGGGTAAAAATAGGACACTACATCCTCGGAGACACACTTGGAGTCGGAACATTTGGAAAAGTGAAGAGTTAAGTCTATCCGTTTTCTATGAGTGTGCGAACGTTGCATGGAATGAAAGTATGATCGCGTGTTTTCGGGATTGTTAGTGCTGAACTTGCCGGCGGACGGTGTGCGTATTTTACGCAGCGAGAACTGCGCAGCAAAAGTGTCCCCCAGGCGTATAGAGTGCGTATGTTGTTAGTGAATATCACGCAGAGCTGGAAAATCTTTCAGCACCACTGTGCCTACAGTGCACTTGCAATCTTATTTGTAAACGTTTACCTTCAAAACATGTGTGAACTGTGTGACATTTTGGGAATGTTTGAGTCTCAACGGTTTATAATTGCATCGTCATCCATCACGTTTGATCAGTCGTTCTGGTGTTATTCACAGAATAGCAAGCGCGCTCAGCCGGTTATGTGCATTAAATGTATTCCCTCAGACCATTCCGCCATTGCACCGTGTATGTCCACCTTATGTGTGCAACATTGCTGCAACAGTAGCGATAATGTTTGTATTTGCATGTTTAATCTGCAGCGTCGCTTTGACCTTGCAGTCGTTTTCTATTCTAAGCGTGAGTGGAAATGCCGGTCGTTTTAGAAACGACCTTTCACACGGGCGTTAAACAATTTGTGCGCGTTTAAGCTTTGCTGAATTCTGACCGAAACAGACTTGCAATACGTGCTGTCGTTATTACCGTGCCCGGTCTGCGCTCGTGGGCTATAACACCCCAATAAACTCTTTTAACACGTGCGTTGATTCCTCTTATCATCATCCGTGTGCCCCTAAAGCTATGAGCTGTTCTCGCATTAAGAAAAAATATAAAAACTGCATGACGTAGACAGCATTTTTTTATCACAAGCGCGTGCAGCAGTGTGAAACATCTGTATTACTCTGAACGCGCCTATGATTCCCCAAAATGCTTTCTACGTAGGGAGCTCAATAGGTTTTGAGCCACAGCCAATAGGCTAGCTGACATTATTCTGACAAACTGCAACGCATTATGATGAGGTCAGCTGTTAGACACCGACAATGGCCGGCAGAGCAGATGACCTTGAAGAAAATCATTTTGTCAAGACAGGAAATATAACAGCCGTATTAGGCTCCACGTGAGATCTCATGACGCAAACGCACTCAAGTGACGCAAACGTCACAGTAACTCATTATTATAGATAACAATGTACATGAATTCTAAAACATTATGCAAATACGCTGGATAGTTTGATCTAATCTCTTAATGTTCCTGCCGTTGGTAGCTGAGAGGTGCGTTGGATGAATATAGTTCCACTGACTTCCTCCATTTCACATACTTAGGGTGTCACTGGACTTAAATATCCACAGGGAAAGCACATTTGTTTGCAAGTGACCCAACTGTTGCGAGACATTTATAGATGCATGTTACTTCACATGGGTACAGCTCTTTTGTAGACGGGAAGTAAATCAAGTTTTCAGGTCAACATTTTTCGTTTACAAATGACAAATTATTTAGGCTAAAGAACGGCATAAAGGGTGACTAATAATAATGATTTATGGCAAAAGAAAATAAAAAACACAAAAAATACGATCTGGTCTGCAGCAATATGTAAAATATTTGAATATTCTCTTTCTTAAAAAACATACAAATGCTATTAAAATATTCTCACATGGACAGTTTAATCTCTTAAAAATCGATTTAGTGAAAAACAGTTCATAAATGGACCAAATAACGTCTAAACCGAATAGTGCTTACAAGCGACCCTAGAGGTGTTTTGGTTATTAGAATTAATTTAACAACAATAAGGTCTAAATCTATGGGGTTTCCCCACATTCCCTGTCTCTATTGAGGTATTTGTAGAAATCTGTATTTTGCTTGTGACAATGAAGAACAGAACCGATAATAAATCAAAACCAACCCAATCTGACCACTTTATTTACACATTTAGCTCAAAATGAAATATTTAGTACTAAATAAGCAATAGTCATAGTCAGGCTAGTATGTGAAAGTCCTAACTCAGAGTATATCAGGTTTTGTTTGGTTGAATGGGGAACTCAGACCTTGAAATGAAAGTCTTCTCTTGTCTTTGTTTTCTTAAACGGCTTGTTTTGAAGAGGGTCACTGCCCCGCAGCGCTGATGCTTGCTTTCTTTGGAATAAAACGTGTCTTTCATCAGCTGTGTTTACGGTACCAATCTGCTGGTGATGGTATTTCAGTCTTTATTGATGTGTGTGTGTGTTTGGCCAACAGTTGGGGAGCACCAGTTAACTGGACATAAAGTTGCTGTAAAGATCCTAAACCGACAGAAGATCCGCAGTCTCGATGTTGTGGGGAAAATCAAACGAGAAATTCAGAACCTGAAACTCTTCAGACATCCACACATTATCAAGCTGTGAGTCCTACACAAACACACAAAAAAGAAAAGACAAAATAACCAACACAATCTGTTGATCTGAATGCATTTGGATTATTTATTAAAAAAGCCATACTTGGAAGCAAAATCATACAGCTTTTTTTATTCTCATTTAAAACCTGTACATTTACTCTTTCTTTTGTGGAACACAAAATAAGATATTTTGAGAAATGTCTCACTGCTTTTGTGTCAGTGGGGTCAATGGTGTTCTGTATTTGTTTGGTTTCAAACATTATTCAAAATATTTGCTTTTGTGCTCTACAGAAGAAAAAAGTCATTTTATTTTAGGTGAATTTATCCTTTAAGGTTTACATTGCAATAATAAACTCATCAATGGCTTTCCTGTAGCTCAGTGGTAAGAGCATTGTGTTAACAACGCAAGGTTGTGGGTTCGATCCCAGGGGATTGCACATACCTATGTATAAATGTATAGGATAATGCAATGTAAGTCGCTTTGAATAAAAGCGTCTGCCAAATGCATAAATGTAAATGTAAATCAATGTCATTGAATCTGTCATGGTAACTGATAACCAGGCTCAAACACATTCTGCTTAATATACTGTGGTAATATCTGCCAAATAAGAATCATTTTAATAAATGAACACAAAAGAAGCATATGTGTAGTGTTTAATAGACGAGTGTTAAACTTTGATGGCTTTTCTGTAGAATTCTGTGGGTGCAGATTTTGTACGGGCCTGTTTTATAGACCATAAAGCCTTTCAAGGACCATTAAACAACCTAATACTATGTGTTCGATGTGTGTATGTCTTTTAGTTTAGATTCCAGCTTGTTTATTAAACCTCTTGTGGCTACATATATACTTAAACTATAGTGGATTTGATTAAAGATGACAGTTTAATTAAACTCATTTTGTTTTCTGTGCTTGGGCATTTAAAAGTAATTGGTTTGAATGAGGGCAGCAGCCCAACTACAAAGACAAACAGAGACCTGGTTCAGGGTGATGACTACAGGTAAGGAATGGTGGGACAATGACAACCATTCTGTTCTCCAGTAAAACCAGAATGATATGAATAACTTCTGATACATTTGCTAAGGGGCATACTATATTCCCTCTGTGCAAAGTAAAGTACAGACAACAAGCCAACAAACACCAACCAATGCCAAACAAAAAATCTTATTAAGAAATATACTGTGGATAAAAAACAGGTTATGAAAATCGGATGTGACCTAGGACTTTTACAATCTGTTAAACGAACCGTACAAACCTCTATATCGCTCAACCTTATTTAAATTTGTGTGAAATTATATAAGGCATTTACCCTGAATGAGGTGCATAGGAGCTGACAGCAAACCTACAGCTTGCAGATAAGACTGTACTAATGTTTTATTTGTAACTGTATATATGTACAATATTACCCCTTCAAAGTCTAGAGTATTTGTGTAAAGCTTGTCACGAAAGCATAAACATATATTTTATGAACAGAACATTTGGAGAAGACTGAATAAGAAATGACTAAACATGAATCAGAAATGACAGTGGTATTGCAATTACCATACAGGACCAAAAATGTAAGGTCAAGAGTTCAGAACTTGCGACGTACGGTTTAGCAGACATCATACTGTTATATCCACCATGTTACGACCCTGAGCAAGACATGTATTCCTGTTTGACTCTCTTATATAATAGCTCTTATATAATAGCTCACTGCTTGCTTTGATGCTGTTCTCTGTCTATGTGTCCACTGTCTGTGCAGTACCAATGTGGAATAACTTTTAAGCAGCTTTTTATTGAGTATATGTCTTAATGATAATATGTGACCCTGGACAAGAAACCCAATCTTGGAATTTTTTAGATTTATACATCAATGGAAAGCTTTCTATTGATGTATTGTTGGTTAGGATAGGGCGATATTTGGCTGAGATATAACTATTTATAACTCTGGAATCTGAGGGTTGCGAAAAAATTATAATAGAAAATTGCCTTTGAAGTTTTTATATATTTACGAAATTCAAAACATATCTTCATAGAACATGATCTTTACTTAAAATCCTCATGATTTTTGGCATACAAGCAAAATCAATCATTTTTAACCACCACACAATGTATTTTTGGCTATTAGTACATATGGTCTCATGCTACTTAAGACCGGTTTTGTGATCCAGGGTCACGTGTGTCATTAAAGGATCATGCAGAGCAGGGGTTAAAGAGACCTGATGTCTTTGATGGTAGCTGTAACATGAGCCTTATCGGATTGGCCACCGAACGGTTGAGGTATTCTGAGATGTAGAAGACCCTTTTGTATAGGGTGGGCATGTGCTAATCGTTGAACGGACGAGTCCCACACAGCAGTGCATAGAGAATGACGAAACAGCTCCAGATTTCCACCTCTGGACCAGCATGTGTGTGTGTTTCAGTGTCTATCTGCTCTGTTTTATGAAGAAAATATCCAAAGAAAATGTTCATGTTTTAATTACTGTATATGAACAAAACATATGCAGAAAACAGTAATGATTTATCCCCCTGGCTTGGTCAGGCCAGTATGTCAGATTTGTTATCGCCTGCCATTATTTTCACTGGTCTTACCACCATCGAAGGTATAAAAGGTTTTGCAATAATAGCTTCACATTGTAAAGAATCGTTGAGATCTACATTATTGTATTTATTGAAAGCATCAAAATCCCTGTGATCCGTAATAATGCCTCTTGTTGTGTTTTTGTGGTGTTTCAGGTATCAGGTTATCAGCACTCCTACAGATTTCTTCATGGTGATGGAGTATGTGTCTGGCGGGGAACTCTTTGACTATATTTGTAAACATGGAAGGGTAAGAATAATCTGTCGAGCTCTCGCTTAAAATGTCATTAGAAGGCCAACAGGCTCTTAGAATAACGGGAAGGGCCGTTGACCTTCTCGGTTTGTGTCTTAAGTTGCATGTCGCAAATTCTTTGTGTCTGTAAATCGAACGGTAGTTCATAGACGTTTTCAGTTCCGATTAAAAAATGAACAAATTATTAATTCCAAAGGCAGTGTTCTGCAAAATATCTTCTGTATGTCTATTAAATGTCTATTAAATTTTAGCTTATTAATCTTATTAATAAAAATATGACTTAGTATTTTATATTAGACATTTACCTTAAAGTTGTTTTATGAGCCTCAGGACATTTAACGTAGTTTTGTGACACTAGTCATGATTTGAGCATGGTGGACTGATCTAGTGAAGCATTTATAGGCATGGTCAGGGAGGTCGTGCAGAAGGTTTGTGTGGTACCGGATTGCCTACAACAGAACTGTGTGATGGTCCATGTTGCCAGATGTTGTTACTTTGAATACACAATGCGGTTGTGTCGCAATGGTCTAGTTAGAGAATGTAGGTCATTTGGTCAGTTTTTTTATCGTCACCTAAATGTCTGAGAATGAGCCAATTTACCAATTTATCTATTTATATTATTATAATAGAATAACAACATTAAGACCAAAGTATAAAGCATCATGAGACATCATAATGCAGTTGCCCCAAAAGTATTTGAAATGGGCCATATTTAATATCAACTAATGTTTTTGAATATGTTTGAATTAACTCAGCATTTATTATTATTATTTTATAAAAATATAGCAAATGCGAAAATCATTTTCTAAGAAAAGGTTGTAATAATTTAAATATGACAAGCTTTTTTTAGAATATGTTTATACATTTTAAAATAATTAAAATGTTAAATGATAGAATGACACTATTCAAGTACTGTTGAACATAAAGCTAATAGAACATATTTCCACAACACTTTCTGGTTGTCAGACCAGTGGAATATATCCATATCCATGTGCACATCTGTGGTTACTTAGCAAGGACACCTGTGTAAACTTTAGAAAGTTCATACGTCCACAAAATGAGATGTTGATAATTAAGTCATTTAAAGATTAAATGTTACTCGAATGAAATTCATGTATTTTTCATCTGGATTTAAGTGTGAAGAATTGTCCAAAATATCTTTTGAGTCCATAGTATTAAAGAATTATAACTAACTCTCTGCATAACTTTATACTCTGCATAAATAGTAGTAATAATAATATTTTGCGTATTTAGTTAAAACCATAAATATATTTGTATGTGTAATATGAATGAACTCCTATTACAAATACTTTTATAAAGGCATTAGGATTTTATGTCTGTGTAAAAGTATCTGTATGATTTGTTTAAGTACATACTTGACTTGTTGATGTTACAGTAGATTTCTATCACGTGCAGGTGGAGGACACAGAGGCCAGACGTCTTTTCCAGCAGATCATCTCAGCGGTAGATTACTGCCACAGACACATGGTGGTGCACAGAGACCTCAAGCCTGAAAATGTACTGCTGGATGGCAACATGAATACCAAGATCGCTGACTTTGGTACACACGGTCATAATCTTTATACATGTTTAAAATTCCAAAATCTAGGTTATTTCAAGGTATAAGTGAAAAAAATGCACTTCGCGGAGCACGGCGATCGATTTGAATTTGAGCTGAGCTCGCGTGGCGCTCTAATTCATAAGAATGATTAAAATGTCAGGTGAGACCATACTATCAGACAGACAAGTCAGAAGAGGCTTTCCCTTCGGACACTGAAAGACAGAAATGCGACAGGGCAGAGATGACGCTTCAGCTCACGCTGATATATTTCTTTACTGTATTTTCAAAAACATTGATAGTGAATTTTTAATAATCTAACAGTGTTGATTTAATTTTTTTCTCAATCTTGTCATAGTTATTAATATAACATCCATTTTCGTATCATTGTTGTAATTAAAATCTTTTCATTGTCACCATGAGGGACACGCCCCGCCCCCTCGAATGCCCCACCCCCCAAATAATCGAGTACTCGTTTTTCAAACCTGTCCAGTACTCGAAATGAAATATGATCAAAAATGCCCATCCCTATATGGCCAATCAAATCATCTGTACTCATTGTGGTTGTCTGGTGCTGATGTCAGGTCTGTCAAACATGATGTCAGATGGAGAATTCCTGAGAACAAGCTGCGGATCACCAAACTATGCTGCACCAGAGGTCATCTCAGGAAGGTGAGAAGTCATGAGGTCGTCCCAACAACCCAATGAACACGTTACATCGTGTTAAATTCTTCTCCATTAAAGGAAACAACATGTACTACACTTCATGCCAATAAACCCAAGTGTGGCTTGCAGGAACACCAGTTCAACAAACCCTGGCTAGCTGATTCCTTCGCACTGTGGACTGCTTGAATACACTACACATAAATATTATATCAGTCCTGCATTAAATTTTGATGTTATACAGATTATCTTCCTTATCCTCGATATTGCTGGAAACTTTAGCTTCATGAGAGACTGCCAGGCATCCAAACACAATAGTGCACATACGCAATAACATTGTTATGTTGTGTCTCAGGCTGTATGCTGGTCCAGAGGTGGACATATGGAGCTGTGGCGTCATTCTCTATGCACTGCTGTGTGGGACTCTGCCATTCGACGATGAGCACGTGCCCACCCTCTTCAAAAAGATCCGTGGAGGGGTCTTCTACATGCCAGAATACCTCAACCGTTCAGTGGCCAATCTGCTTATGCTCATGTTACAGGTGGACCCACTGAAGAGAGCTACCATCAAAGACATCAGGTTGTTATTAGTCATTACAACTTAAGGCTGAAATACACTACAAGACTTTTGCTCAGATTTTGCCCAGATTTTCAGTCTTGACTTGTTGCAGAAGTCTGTGCCAGTCTGCAGATTGGATCAGTTAGCGTGTTTCTATCTGAAACGTTCAAAAAGTCTGCAAGTGTGTGATGTCTAGTTTAACAAAAATCTGTTCAGATTTTAAAAGTCTTGTAGTGTATTCCAGCCATTATGCCATATTTTCAATGCAAAAGAGTCAGTTTTAAGAGAGTAGCATATAGATTACCTGAAAGCATACATTTAAGATAGGACTAAAAAGCACTCAAATTAAAATTCCAACATCAAGTTTTATCTGTCTGTTCTCAATAGTAGATAAAGTGATAGTTCAGCAAAAATGAAAATTCTGTAATAATTTACTCACCCTCTTCTCATTTCAAACCTGTATGACTTTCTTTCAGAGGCATAAACGCCTCGTCCATTCAGGAAACCCCACGCGGGATCAGCGGAGACTAATTTGTTTCACCATGGTCTCTCATGTTTTTACACTTTTATAATAACACGGCGTTCTCTAACGTTGTTTGTGGCATTGTTTGGATCTTGTTCTGCAAAGCATGCATCTGTCACTCACTCAGACCCCGCATTGCGTTCTCTCACACACACAGGCGCGCACAAACCAGCGGTCCGTGGTTAACAGACTTTGTTCCTTCAGAGAGCGATAGCGACTAGCGTCATTTTGGATAAATCTTAACTTTCAGGAAAAATGTCTCTCTGCGTCTTCACCGTTCATGACCAAACAGCAGCTTGAAGTTACTTGTAAGTAAATGAATGAATGATTACAAAACAGCGTTTACAAGCACCTGTCATTGTTACTGACTGGACATAAACATTCGTCTGTAATTATTATTTTATGTCTGACAACAGAAACATTAAATATGTAAACGACTTCGGCTTTATTGGGTATTCAGTTGTATTAAAACACAGTAAACGCATGTACGTCGAGATGACATCACAGACATGCTCACTAGCACGTAACATCACCTTGCACCATAGTGACGGGTAAACATAGATTATGACAGATTTTTGTGAAAAAGTCTAGCGCAACCTCTGTTCTTTCTTCGGCAGAACACCAAAGATATTTTGAAGAATGTTGTTAACTGGCAGCCATTTACTTGCATTGGTTTTGTGTCCATACAATAGAACTGAATGGGTGCCGGCGCTGTTCGGTTACCAACTTACTCCAAAAATATCTTCTTTTTTTGTTCTGCGGAAGAAAGTCATAAAAGTTTGAAATGAGAAGAGGGTGAGTAAATGATGGCAGAATTATCCTTATGTAAATGGTTTGATAATATTCCTGAACATTTTCATTTCTAATTTCTGCATATATTTCGGCTCATGTCGTGGACTCTACTTTCATTCGCACAGAGAGCATGAGTGGTTTAAACAGGACCTAACAGGCTACCTCTTCCCCGAGGACCCTTCATATGACGCCACCGTCATAGACGAAGAAGCTGTGCGGGAGGTGTGCGAGAAGTTTGAATGCACGGAAGCCGAAGTTCTGAGCAGCCTCTACAGCGGCGACCCTCAAGACCAGCTGGCCGTGGCCTACCACCTCATCATCGACAACCGGCGAATCATGAACCAGGCCAGTGAGTTCTATCTAGCCTCCAGTCCCCCGACCGGATCCTTTATGGAGGAGGGCATGCCCCTGCCACCAGGGGTCAAACCTCACCCCGAGAGGATGCCCCCGCTCATGGCCGACAGCCCCAAGGCTCGGTGCCCCCTGGATGCTCTTAACACCACCCGACCCAAACCACTGGCGGTGAAGAAAGCCAAATGGCACTTGGGCATACGGAGCCAGAGCAAACCGTATGACATCATGGCTGAGGTTTATCGTGCCATGAAACAGCTGGAGTACGAGTGGAAGGTAAGTGGCTGTTTACATCCTTAGATAAACCAAACAGAAATATTCAAACTGAATGGCATTTAGTAAGAATATAGGTTTTTCAATCTCTGGGCCGTTGTAGGTAGTGAACCCCTATCACCTGAGGGTACGTAGGAAGAACCCCTGTCACAGGAAATTTTGTGAAGATGAGCCTACAGCTATACCAGGTGGACAATCGAAGTTACCTGCTAGACTTCAAGAGCATTGATGGTAAATTTTAATCTATCAAACATCTAAGCAGTTCTAAAAATAAGGTACTTTAAGTCATTTACAGTGGTCTCAGAAACAAAACCGTTTGCATGTTCATTTTCGTGTTATGACGTATTATTGAAATATCAGCATGTCTCATTTTAGATGATATAATCGAGCACAAGTCGGGCTCATCCACACCGCAACGCTGTGGATCTATTGCCGGTCTCCATCGCCCACGTCTCAGCATCGATTCTGCAACTGTGGCGGTTGAAATGCCCTCGCTCAGCAGCTCTTTGCCGGGATCACTCACCGGGAGCACACCCATGCTGGCACCGCGGCAGGGCAGCCAAACCATGGACTTCTTCGAAATGTGCGCCAGCCTCATCACAACCTTGGCTCGCTAGGTTTTTAGCCGCTTCACACCCATACGCAATGTTCACATCAAGCGAACACCATTGCCTTTCAAGTGGTGTTTACCTCTTATAAACCAGGGTTAAGGGGTTAGGATTTCTAGAGCCGGATGTACAATCGTACAGTTTCCAATAATGGCACTATCTCATACAGAAGCCCTAAATAGTGTTTGAACAGCTAAGACCCAATTATAAATGCATGACTTTCATTGTGATGGATAACAACACATCAAACCAAGTGTTATCGGCAAACAAAAAAAAGTGTTTTTTCAAACTAATTTGAACTTTATAGGCCATTTTTGCACACTAAGTAGCGCAAGATTATTTTAAGAACATTTATAAAATACAAAGAATTCAAACACTTTGTCCTTGTTTTACACACATTATAATAATATTTCATTTACTTACACACAGAAATATTGTTTTATTATTTTAAACCTTTTTCATTTTTTGGGTAGGTGTCCAAAGACTTTTTTGGGGCCACACTACAAGTAATTCCCATCTTCATTGGGTTGAAACTAAAACATTTCTGGTGTTATATACACATTTCTTTTGATAATGCTGGTTATTCATATGTATAATACAATATATTTATATTCTCATATCGATCACTTGAGTTGTATAGTTTAGTATATAAATATTGATTTGCAATGACATACCAAAAAAGGATTTATACATAAAGAGCAAAGAGGATCTTTATTTAATGATTTTAGAGATACATAGTACCTATGTGCATTATTTTGTGTAGGCATTCATTGATAGAGCAAAGAACTTATATTGAGTGTCGTCGACTTGGCTTGCAGTCCATTGAGAACATTTACCAACTAGCAGTTTAAATACGTTTGGTATCACAGTGAATCTAAACGGATACACACCATCGCTTCTATCCGCAGATGTAAAGTATGCAGACCTGACCGTGACTTTAAAGTTTTGTCTCCGCCTCAGAGGCCTTGCTTACATCATGGACTCTACCGCTGCCAGACAAAAACAAATATGCTGGTCAAGGGCAAACAGATCAGCCAAAGTATAGACTTTGTGCCTTGATATGGCTAAAATTCCAGCAGAGAATTCAAGAGGAGAGATGAATGCGGAAAAAAAATCCTTGTTTGTGCGACAGTCAGTTGATATGAATGCGCCTTAAACGTTTCATATTACAGCCAGAGAGAGATTTTTAGAACGTTGTCATCGAGTTGCACGTTCACATTATTTCTGTCAGCGCTTTTTAACTGGTTTTAACCTAGATTTTAACTGAAAATAAATGAACGAATAAACAAAGCTACTACTAATATTTATCGTACAAAAATATCCTCAAAAATGAACATCAAAACTCGTACCAGGAACTGCATAAACCCAAGATTACCCATATTTTGCTATATTTTCATTTACATCTTATATTTTTGTTCACTGTTTGTCAGTTTTGGCAAGCTTCTACCAGGTTGTGGTTGAATATGCAGGTAAATTGGCACGTACGTCAAACATGTCATGGTATTCATATTACATTTATATAAACGTATATATCAAACAAAGGAGGTGGTGTGTAACAAACGGTGACTCAAGCCAAGAGCTTTTAGGAAAGAAATCCACGTTATCTTCCCGTGGGATGCCTTAAATACTTTGTATACTTTGTTTTAATCAAACATTAGATTTTTTTCTGTGTGCAGTTGTTCATGAAGTAGATCCCATCTATTTATTAGTTGCATATATTTATTCTTTATTTAAACTAACTTCTTTAGTGATTTGTGAACATACGACATTGGTTCAGTGGTGTTTCAGGAAAGACATTTGATGCTGCTGTATTTGTGCCAACATGTATTTTTGTACAATGTTAACATGGAACACAAAATCAATGGAAGATTATTCAAAAGAGAGAGTAAATAAAACTAATGTTTAATGGAGACGTAAAGAAATCATTTAATGAAATAGGGCAGCCAAAAGGTAGCAGATTTGACGAATCACATAGTCTAACTGCTTCACATTTAAGTGATACTCCACCCAAAAAGGAAAATGCTGTCATCATTTACTCAGGTTGTTCCAAAACGGTGTAAATTTCTTTGTATGGCTGAACACAAAGAAAGAATTTTGGAAGAGTGTTAGCAACTCGCAGTTCTGAGGCACCATTGACTACTATAGTAGAAAAAATATATAATTTTTGTTCTGTAGAACACAAGATAAGATATTGAGAGCAATTTAGGATAACAAATAGTTTTTTTTTACAGCTTACAAGCTAACATTTATCCAAATATCTTGTTTTGGTATTCAACAGAACTAAGAAATTTATACAGATTTGGAACAACGTAATAATTAAGTTATTTCAGTAAATCATGAAAGAAATTTCATTTTCGGTCGAACTATCTCTTTACCCAAACTGAATCCATTTCTTTATTTTTAACTACACAGTCAGGTCGCTTTATTTTCATACAGCTATCTCCCAACTCAAAACATTGTAAATGCTGTTTTCTGTCTTCCTGAATCTACCCCAATTGTCTTGTACTGTACAGAATGGTTGAATGTCTACTGTTGTGTGCATGGAGTAGAGTGCTTAGCAGTATGTAGCAGTATGCTGTATTTTTATGATACACCTGCAGTTTTAATGTACCAATCGAATGTTTGACGAAAAGGTTCTCGTGCAAATCCCTGGGCAAAGTTATCAGTCATTAATGTTACATGCAGTAAATTTGATGCCTCCAGAAAGTCAGAGTGTCGATTCTATTGCTTTCAGTTGAAATATTTTGTTATTGCCGAAGAAGATTAGACTGAGTTCGTCCGAATCGGTTTGTGTGTCAGAATTTCTTCGAGATTAAAAGCCTTTGATATACACTTTTAGCATTTTCCTTTTAATCCCAGTTTCACACAACCTCAGGCCGCCTTGAGGATTCGTGCACCTTTCTTGAGGAAGAAAGTGAAAACTGCTGATGCATTGCTTGAGAAAATAGTCTAGGCGATTTTCCGCCCCCTGCTGCTGGACATTTGCCATTGCATTGCATTGCATAGAAGGTTGGAGATGCAGAAGTGCTCATGCTTGACACTCTTGCAGGGCCCATATTAGGCACCTGTAGGTCCATAGAATCACTCCCAACCTCTGATGTGTCTGAATGTGTCATTTAGAGGCCAGGTGGTCCACAGGTCACTTTTGTTTATGTTAGCTTTATGGTTGAAGTTCGTTTTGTTGTAAAGTGTTCATTTTTGGTCAAGAGAGTTTATGACCCCTACAAGTTTATTGGGGGCATTAATGTGATTATCCCTGCTTCAGCTCATGTTTAGTGTTTTGTCTATGTACAAGCATTTGTGCTGGATATTATACCCTCTCTCTCTCCAGTGTAGTTTTATATAAATGTGAACAGCTTCCCGGCAGTGAATAATCTGTTTTCTGCCTGTTTTTTGAGCTCCACTGGGAGAAACGACCTCTGTCTGTCACTGTTTGTCTACATATCTCTGTTATACTGTGTACTTGTCACTTCCTGTCAGTGTGCGGTTTGTGTTTTTACAAAGTTATGCACTGCATGGTGTTGTCGTTCTGATTTGCACTTTAATTTTTATTGTTAAAAAATAAAGGGAAATAAAAGAGGTATATGCATTTTGTAGTTTGCTTAATTATTTCAACATTTTCGGTGATATACATTAACATTAGCACTTTGGAGCAAATCAACAGAAGTGACTGCAAAACTTTCCAGCAAGTTTTTGGAAAACAAAAAAAAATGTAAAAGCAGCTGTGCTATTTTAGTCTGACTTGACATACAATAGAAATACAAAATACAAATGCAAAACACAAACACTACATGCATTAACGTATTTCCCTAATGTGTATTTCCCAAATTCCAAGACTGGGAATACTTAAACACAAAGTATTGTCTGCAAAGCCTAGCAAACATATAATACTAAGTAATCTCATGCAAACATAGACTATGGTATTATAGACCTTTAAATTGTAATCCTAAAACTGTAAGGAATTGCACCTGTATGTGTGTACAATAAAACTACGAGGCTATATAGTCTTAAAACCTTACCAAGCACTTTGTTTAGCAAGCAGTAACTTGCTTTAACGGGGATAAGATCTTAAACATTCAATTGTTTTCGTTTACCAACTTAATTCATGTGTTCAGTTATGTCTTTCAGCCCAGACATTAACTGCTTAATGTCTGTCACAGAATCGATTATGCACAGCACGCAAGGAACAGATCCAGGATATGTAGCTGAATGTAAAAAAAAGCTAATGAAATAATACTTACTGTAGATTAAAAAAAAAAAAGACCTCGTATTACCACACTGAGCATTTTTTTACATAGAATGAACAACATGAGGAAACAGATCTTGCCTGGAGCCCGTAGCTCACTTAGATACATTTACAGATTTACACATAGTCACAAACATCATTTTTCACACTTGACAGACAAATCATCTTAGCATGTAAAACGGTCATTTCCCGTGGTTTTATCGAAACCACACACCTCCCAAGGGACCTGTTGCATTATTTTGTGGATGTTTTGATGGACCTAGAATAGAAAAACATGGTAAAATGTTAGTATGACCAGTGCAAACTTTGTTGCATTACACTGCAAGAAATATCTCTCTCTCTCTAAAAATAAAAAAACATGTTTTTATTATTTTATCATATGTTTATTGTTATTTAGCTGTATTTATTATCATTATTATTATTTGATTATTAAATTTAGTATTTCTTATTCAAAACAACCCGACTGCAGTTTGATTGATATTAATTGGAATTCACAATAAAAAACTTGATTATTGTGTTTTTTTTTTAAACAGAGTTATCTGTTTTGCAAATGAACTCTTCTTTTATTGTTATTATTATTATATTTATTTGTTTTTTTTTAACAAGCCCAGATTGTGTACATAGGGGTGGCTAAAAGCTGATGTTAGACACAACATGAAATAAAATAGTAACAACAAAATAAAAGTAATTTTTTAAAAAGATTAAATCCTGTTACACTGATCAATTCCGGTGTACTTCAACAACACGAATCTACTATGGATGACATAGTCAAAGTGTCATCAAATATACTTTCAGGAGAAAATGTTGAATTATTTACTATATGTTTAATAAATGGAATAAGTCACCATATTGGTATTTATTGGTAAATTGACTAAAAAGAATTGAGTAATCAGAAAGTAATCGCTAGATAGAAAAAATTGTGAGATTAATTAATTTATCGAAATGGCGATCAGTTATTTAATCAAGAAAAATAATATTTAATATTGCAGCCTTAAAAAAGAAAAAAAGTTGTTAAAAATATGTTCATTGAAACAGTAAATGCAATCTTTCTGCTGTAAGATAGTTCCTCATATATAAACAGTTACAGAACATTGCTGTCCAACAAAGAACGTATCAGCTGTGGATGGAGCACCGTGATACAAGTTCAGTAAAGAAATCATTGCTGTACTATCTTAAATAAGCATAGATATTGACCAATCAGCATCAAGGACCGAAACTATCTGTTTATAAACAAGCGTTTACTCTGGGTTAACTCATCTCGTACGTACTTGCTGTAAATTGGTACAGAATCGCCAGCGATGATGTCAGCATACAGATCTGGAGGAGGAAGTATCTTGAAGTAAGGGATGTCTAGATCTTCTTCCTCTTTATTTCTGGAAAGAAATGATAAAAACAAAATAACAGATACTAAGTTATCAAGAGTACATGTAGAGTGCACTGCACGCCAAAGGGAATGAGACAGGCTTTCAGAGAACCATCTCAGATATTCATGAAAAACCAGTCTGAACAGATACTACAGCAGAGGAAAGACATCTCGTGAATTACTGTGTGTTACGTGTGAGAACCTGCACATATGCATGTAAATGTGAATACTTACAAATGGCCAGGATAGTCTTTGTGTGCAAACAGACGAAACCAGAAGTGGGGCAAAGAAAAAGAAAACAAAAGTGAGTGTGGGTAAATGTAATTCTTTATAAAATGAACAGACGACAGATGCAAAACATACCTGCTTTAGGCATTTCCAGTCTTGATGGACAAACAACCCATTATGAAAAAAGAAAACATGATTATTTGCAATCCAATAACCTTAAAGCTGCACCACGAAAGCTGTGGAATCTATCAACATTTGTGACTGAAATACAGAATAGCAAATTTTGTATTTTTTCTACATTAGTTTTGCATGTGATCAATAAATAGAAGTAAAGAAAGTCTTTACAAGATGTAGATCTAAAAAATAAAACATATGGCATCTGAGTGAGTACGTGCATCTATGTACATCTGCTGCATCTTCTCTATGTTTACAGACACAAAGAATGATGGAAGTCTTAAAATCTCATAGTGCAACTTGAACGTGTAATTTAACCTTCAGTGAATCCTTAAAAACACAGAATAGCAAAGCGTTGACAGTAATGTCCTACATTGGTGGCTTGTGTATGGGCGGAGGCTGAGAGGGCGTCTTGGGTTGTGTGAAGAACGTGGATAGTTTCTGAAGGGCTTCATGTTTTGCGCTGGAATGCACAATACACAATTATTAATTCCTCTGTTTTTGATGTAAAAACCTTTTATTTTAGACAGTTCAAAGGTGGAGCTCTCATACATAAGTATGATATGTGTTATTTTAATAAATAAAGTGAAACAGAATGGCTCTTACTCCGCATTTGTGTAATTTCCATCCGTCTGTGTTTGTTGGACAGGACCTTGTTCATTCACTAAGACGAGCAAATACATACATTATTCAATGCATTTCTACATGAGTCAAGTTATTAAGGATTCAAAGTTCTCAAAATGATGGTATAATTTAGTCATTATATTACTTTCTTTATTCAGGTCATTTTGCTAACTATAACCTTTTGTCTTCCACACAGGAAACAAAAACGTCATATGGGTTTGGAATAATATGAGGGTGAGTAAATCATAACAGAATTTTGGGTGCATAATAGAGAGAGCATAATACAGAGAAAATGAACGATTCAATAATAAATGTTCATATAAAAAGTAATATTATTAAAAAAATACAGCTATGAGCAGGTGAATGCTAAAATGAATATAGTTCAGAGTTTGAATATCTGTCGTGGCTCTCCCTGTGAAAATATTCCGATCATGTCTCATCCTGAATCATAACTCACCTCTCATTGGTGTGGCTGGTGTCTGATTCAGCGCTCTGAAACGTTAACATACAGTACTTGTAAAGAACACAATAGCCGAACCGTCTTATTTGGCAAGTGACAAAAAGGCCAAACACAAACAAAAACTGGAGGAGATACTTACATGTGTGAGATGTTCGTGGGCTCATCATCATCGCATGTCCATTCCTCGCTGTAATCTGAGACTGAGAAAATAAACAGCAATCTGAAATGACTACATTAAATCACAGTTTAAATACAGGATGTGATCTAAAAAGCCTAAAGTTGAAGGCTTCACGATCCAACAGCTGATTAGACTGCATAAACACAATTTGAAATGAATAGAAATTCATTTTTGTATGGCAAATAATGTGTTGTATAATTGGATTACATGGCATTTATTAAAGCAGCACGGTATCATATCATATTTTCACTGCAGGTTAGCATGGCCAAAAAATGTGTGATAATGACATTGCTGAAACGGAATAAATAATGCTATGAATCAAAATTATGTTTAATTTGAATTATGTTGGGTTTTCTCTGATTTGACCAGTGAATCACACAAAAAAAGTATTGGGAGGCAGAGAGATAGTTTGTACCCATTGTGGCTCTTAAGGCAAAATGTTAAACATGTGCAAAACTGCCATCCACTATTTTGAAGTGTCAAGCAGATACTGGTGCTGAATTATTTATGTTATTACTATGCGTAGCATTAACACAATATCAATAATCACAATTATGAATATAAGGATTATTGTCAATATCGTTGTAGTGTGAGCACAACAGATGCCAAGGTACATTGATGGTGTCAGATGGCAACTTTGACTATGTTGCTTTCTGATGTTACAACCTGATCTCTCAGGAAAACACAACTATGGCGGTTTCATGGGAATTTGTACAATGTGAATTGTAAAACATATGACTAAAAAAGCAAAAATGAACCTCCACCCATAACCTCACCCCTACACCTAACCATCACTGGAGTTGAACAGATGTTACTAAAATGTATACATGAGCTTGTAGGAATTCATACGAATTAGGCATGGATATAAAAGTTACAGCGATTGTTTTTACATGGTATTCCAAGGTCCAATACAACTTGACAACACTATAATATTTTGTAGGGGGCTTACTCAGGGCCGGGTCTAGGGGGGAGAGCGGGGACAATTTTCTTGGGCCACTACACAAAAAAAGCTAACATTAAAAAAATTATAATAATAAATACACAATATATTTATCAATGATCTGTCAATTTAATAACAGAAAAAAAATATAGAAAACATGCATGCAATGAACCATGATTATATATCTGCCCAACCAGAATATATGATTGCCCCCCAGTCGAGCCAGCGTAGTGCCGGGCCTGGGTTTAATGTGATTCTGTTGCACCTCATGATACAAATGAACCCCACTGCTATTCCAAGTAAGTAAAAAAAAGGTTCTTACAGCTTTCATTGTTCATGGCGTTATGATCCGCGGTTCTAAACACACAGATGGACAGAAAAATTATTGGTGAACTGTGTAAAGGTCTTTGCACATACAGTCCGAAATTTTCGTATGCGTTTTTTCGTATTCAGCTCTCGTTCGTACGGTGTCTCTGAAATGTTAAAAAAGGCCACTCAAAATGCTTGCTACGGATGTGAAAAACGCAGAAAATCGAACTTGGTCCGAATTTTTTTAAGACGGACGAAAATATCAGAGGCAGTGTGTAAATGTGATTGACGCAACGTGAGGTCGTATTTAATTTTTAACGTGCGGCAATTTCGGACGCAAATTTCGGACTCAATGTGCAATAATATTACAGTATTACTATGGTGTTACGCCTGATGTTTCCATGGCTACCTGCTGCCTGTACTGGTGTGTTCTGCATCCTTGAGACCGTTGCCAATGGGTCTATTGGTCGCTGTTGTCATCTTCCCCAGCTCCTTAATACCATCGATGTTCAAATCCATGCTCTCCAATGGGACATAACCGTCTGAAAAAAACACACAGCACATTGCCACTCCACATTCCAGTACAACCATCTGAAAAATGAGATAAGCTCTTACATACACAGCGCAACAGATAAGCCAGAGCTCAAGGAGCTCCTTGGTTAGCGGTATATCTATTCAGGCATTTAGTCATTATCAGGGAAAATTCATAACAATGTTTATTTTCTCTGCCTATTCATCTGTAATTATAATTTAACAGTAATGCTAATCATTTGTGACTTACGGTAGCAGAAAATTAATGTATCTGTGTGTGTGTAGATTGATGTGATTTGTTGTGGTTAGCTTACATCTGTTGCCGCTGTCCTTGGCAAGCCATTTCCCTTTAGGGCAGCTGGTGGTACGAATGATGCTCACAGTTTCTCCAACTTTTACCGGCAGGTCATTTTTACGGCCCTTACAGTCCTCCATCACTTGAACGTGATAAATGGGCTCCTCCTGTCCCGTGATCTACATCAGAAAGCAACACACGCAGACGGTTAAATGAATGTGCACATCACTTAGCTGACCTTGCCGCATGCATTAAAAACAGGACTTTTACTGTTAGCGAGAAATTGAAAAGTACGGCTCATTTGCCGATTGATTGGAAAGCACAGCTTTAGTCATGGTAAATGCAGTTTTTGATTTGCTGAAGGAGTGGGATGTGGATTGCAATAAGTAACAGAATGGATTGTGAGTGCTAAATAAGGTGTAATCTTGCCAAATTATCGATGCAAAACCTTCAATGTCTCCTACAGATTATTAGCTTTCTCAGTAGTGCTGAAAGCATTACTGCAGTGCCCAAATACATATTAAATATATACATATATTATGAATACATATATAAAAAATATTTTTATTCTTCTGAACTGAATTTCTTTATTGATAAATTAAACTAAATAACATTTAAACACCTTACTTTCTTTGCTGTTAACAAAATTGCGAAAAATAATGGTTTTATAACATCTCCCAGTGTTATTGGTCGTATAACTCCCATCGACAAACCATTGGTTGAGCCAACGCAACATCATAAGAATGATGTTAGATTTAGGGGTGGGGCTTCTTTCTTCTTTCGAATATTCGCATCATACAAATAACATACATACATCATCTCAATAAATGTTTTTGAAAAGTTGTTTTTCTGTCAGATCAGATAGGTGTAGTCAATGTTACTTAGTCAGACTGGTCAAACAAACTAACCTTCGTACCCATTTTACGAGGTGGGTAATTTGTTTGAATTCGTACGACGTGAATTATATAAAATTTATGATTATAAAAAAAAAACGAAAACTGATGCCCCTCCCCTAAACTTAACATCAGTGGCGCTTAAGCAATAATAAAATGTACAAATAAGTTTACACAATTTTTATACAGGTAGAATAGTTAGGTAGAATTCCCATGAGCAAAGTTTTGCCATTGTTACACTTTCCCGTCGATTTTAATCTGGGATAGTATTTTAACAGAAAAATACATAATAAATATGTCATTCTTTTTTAAATCACCTTAAATTTTTTCTTCATTTCATTTTCTTTCTTTTCCTTTTCCTTCTGCTCCTTTCTCTCCCTTTCCTTTTCTTTCTCTTTTTCCTTCTCCTGCTGTTTCTCCTTCTTCTTTAGTTCTTTTTCATGAGCCACCTTTGCCGAGTTTTTTCTGAGGATACAAAGAGACTTTTAAAAGAACTGCCCCAGCTACTATGCTTTAAATCAATAGCGAGAACCTAAAATACTCAAAAAGAAAATCTCTACAAACCTGGAGAACAAGCCTTTCTTGGGAGTCTCCTCCACCTGAAAACGTTTGGGTGATTAGTGGACAGTAAATGAAAGACAACATGTTTGAACAGATCATCATAAACAAAAAGATGATAATGTACAAAGACTGCAATTTCAACATTGATCATATCATAAAAGAAAATAAGACATTTTCTATTAACTTTAAAAGCATAAACAGTCATAATAAAATAATCTGTGAACAAGTAAAAAAGGAACTTACGGTGGCAGCTGTAATACCATATGGATCTGAGTGACAACCAAAAGAAAATAGTCAGTGGCAAGAATTATATATAAAAATATAGAATAAACTAAATCACATGTTTATCAGAAGAAATGACAATGTGAAAAACTAAAGTTTGACTTCCTGAAACTACACACTTTCAACAGCAGTACTTAAGTACTTCTTCCTCTTACTTTTTGGAGCTCCTTTCTGTTTCTTTGTCTTCGCCTTTTTACCAACGGATAGGTCTTCATAGACATTGTCACTAGATTCAAGAAAAAATTACAATAATGCTTAATATCGAAAACCGACACAAACATGTGGAACGATTTTTTTCCATGTGGTCCTTTCCTAAATCATTACGGGCCTTATGGCTTACCCTGATGGAGATACGAATCCTTGACTGACAGGGGAGCTTCGCGTATGATCTTGAAGTAATGAGGCGTGTGTGCCTGGCTGTGGAGAGCTAGAGTTCCCATATCCGAAATCTACTTCTCCATTGTCTCTGTAATCCGTGTTTGGAAGCATCTCCCCTGCAGGCTGATGGTTTGGATCCCACTGTTCCAGGAAGGCTTTATCATGAACAGATGTTGGTCTTCCAAAACCTGAGACTACTGGAGGTATTGGCCTAAAGTTCGGAACAGGTGGAGTTTCGAATTCTTCAGTATCTTCAAAAGATTCATTAAAGGAGTTGTCATATGGCTCCTCGTCTGAAAAAAAACAGAAGCAAGAATAACTTCTCTGGAAAAACTCCATGAATATTTCATTTTACATATATTAAGAAACACTCTTCAAAATATATGCAATAGGATAGTTTCACAAAGTTTTTTTTTTGTATTGGACAACGGTTGTAGACTTTTAAAATGTAAAAAAACGTCTCTTAAGATTCTTTGACTGAATGGTTCTTTGGGAAACCAAATATAGTTTCTCTGTAGTTCCTATAAAAGTGAAGTCAATAGTTTCTGATATTTGGGGATTGATTCTTACCATATGCCTCAAGATGTTGAGTTGGAGTGGTAGGAATCTGAAGGTGTTCAGAAGGAGGCCTTGGTTTCTCAGGTGGGGTCACTACAACAGGTGTGGCCGGCAGAGGCTTCCGGATTGGTGGATTCACTGGCTTTACCACTGTCACAAACCCTGGTGAAAGTTGACCTGCAGCAACATGAACATTTATTCTAGAATGGTCCACCACACTTTTCAACAAAAAAGGTCTCGAAACTATAATTTATGAAGCCATTTTAATAAGAAAGTTCATATCCAAAGTTATGATTTCATCATTTATTTACTCTCATTCAACAAAAAGCATAGGCCCCTAATGGCTTCCATTGTATGGACACAAAACCACTGAAACATTTCTCAAATTATAACATGGGAGGAAGAGATTTTGATCTGTAAGAGGTTTTGAATAAGATACTGGTGAATCATTGATGACAGTATATTTATTTTTGGGTGAACTATCATTTTAAATGTGGTAAAGTTACAATTAACATTAACATGCCTTGCATGACCAAATACAAAGTAAGGTCAAGCAGACCTAGCAGGCAGAACAGGAATATGGAATGAAAGTGAAGGAAGTTTCGTGTTTCCAACAAGTACAGTGTGATCATCTGACTAAACATTTGCAAAAAGTATTTGACATTTTTCTCAATTTTAAACGATATACTCCGGCAAAATAATTGACATTCAATGTCATTTTTTATCTAGGTTAAAGGGATAGTTTTCCCCAAAATGAAACTTTTGGCATTATTAACTCACCCTCTTGTCATTTCCAACCTGTATGAATTTCAGCAGAACACAAAAGAAGATATTCTGAAGAATGTTGGTATAAACAGTGCCGGCACCCATTCACTTCTATTGTATGGACACAGAACCAATGGGTGCATTGGTTCAAAAACATTCTTCAGAATAACTTATTTTTTGTTCCGCGGAAGAAAGAAAGTCCCACAGGTTTAAAAAGACAAGAGGGAGAGTTAATGATGACAGATTTTGGGTGAACTATCACTTTAAAACAAATTAAATCTTCCTCATGTCCAACCATGTTTTAAAAACTATAGGAAAGTAGCAATGGCTTCTCTGTTTACAACAGCTATCAGGTAACTCTAGTGATGGGAATACTGTATATAAATACTAAATGACATAGTATTTTCAAAGCCCGAGAATACTTGTAAAAGTATTTCCTTAAGACAAAATACTTTGTCACCTCTTTGTCATTCTGACTATGTAAGAAATGTTGCCAAACATAACTTACAAAATAGACATATCTTGCATGCCAACCCTCCCCGAAGTATGGAATCCACCCACCTATTCTCAATCGACAAACATTGTCTTTCCACAGCTAAAAGGTTGTGGATATTTGTAAAAGTAAATGTTGATACGTCATGTCAACTATAGATTCAAATACATTTTAATATATCAGGAAACAGAATATTTAATTTCATTCCTTAATAGTTGCCTAGACAGATACTTGAACAAGTACTTACTGTGATCAAATCCATTAACCTGTGGAGTTTCAGGTAGATGGAATTTGGGTGGCACATGAGCATGATCTGCATAGTCAACAGGAGGGAATCCAAATGTTTCTGGCTCAGCCGAGGCTTCCTCAGGCATGGCTGTGGGTATCTGTTGTAAGGTTTTTTCAGTTGGCCTCAGATCAGATTGGGCCATGTCAGGGGTCAGAGTATCAGACAGAGCTACCGTAGGTGCTTCCATCTCATATTGGGATGTATTTTCAGTTGTTCTAGCCGGCTGGCTCGTGGTGGACATCTTCTTTGCCTTTTCTAGAAGGTTAAAGACACGGTTGTCAAGTGGTGCGGTACGTTTAACTGGAGACATCTCCTCGGCTCTCGCCAAGAATGAAAGTGGTGACTTGGGTAAGGTCTGGTTCTCCTTGTTGACTACCGTTTTATCCATAAGGGCTTTTGGACTATCCAGTAGGACTGTTGGAGGGGGGCTCGGAGTGCCAAAGGAGCCTTGACGAGATGTATAGGGCTTCAGCAAAAACTCTGGAGATATGGTTGAACGAGTGGGTGGGGCATGGGAGGATGTCCTGGAGACAGTCGGACTAATAGATGCAGGGAATCTAGGAATGGATTGATCATAAAAGACTTCATCTGTAAAATCCTCATCAGGGAGAATTGGAGGAGGAATATCAGTGAAGTCCGGAGGAGGGCTTTCTTGCGGTGGAGGAAATACCTCAGATAAACTGAGCAAATTTATATTTGGTTTAGGAGGTGTTTCTGTCGGAGTAACTGCTGGCTTACGAATCGATTGAGAACGAATAGCTGGTTTTGGAATGGCTTGCTCAGGAATCTTAGACTGAAGGCTGGGAGAGGTTGGAATGCGTGGTGCTGGAATACTTGAGGCAGAAATGCTGGGGACAGGATGCTCTCCAGCTGAAGTCTGAGGAGGCATAAGAGCCTTAGGGACTGTGGGTACACTCTCAGAAGGGGCCGTAGCTGTTATAGATGGGTTAGCAGGAGCCGGGCGACTTTGAGCAGAATAGTCAAAAGTACGAAGAGCTGGTTTTGGGTTTTCCACAGTATCTGTTCCAGCATTTGTAGTGTTAAATATGAATGTCTTGGGTGTGGACACTCTGACTGGTGAAACGGACTGTGGTATAAGTGGACTGCGTTCAGCAGATGATGTCAGGTCAACAACATCATTGCCAGTTTTTGTAGGGTTAAAAACAAATTGCTTGGGAGTGGGCACTGTGGCTGGTGAAACAGACACAGGTTTAAGTGGGCTTAAGTGAGTTTTAGCTTTCATTGGAGGCACTGGCAGAACCAGTGGAAGATTCCTATCTTTGATAGGCTTCTTGGGAATGTCGCCTTCCCTCTTCTGGTTGTAATCCAGCAGTTCTGAATTACTGGCAGGTTGTTGGTCATTGCCCTTTGACCCCCATGTTGGAGAGAGCTGGTGGTTGAGATCTTTATCATCTCTGAAGACCACACGTGGAGCGTGAAGCGTGCCCTTTTTCACGGCACTATTAATGGAGCTGATCAGGTGGTTGCTGACTTTCGCCGGCAGAGGAGGAACACTTTTGGGTTTCTCTGGTATGACAGGTTTGGTGGGACTCTTCAAAATATTTTCACCCTGAAACCGGGCCTTCAGGGATTTAAAGTCTATTGACTCATTCTGAAATATAAAACATAGGAAGCAGCGTTTAAGTAATATGTAAATGTATGTTGCATCTTGTATTTGGACTTGTATTTGTAATATCCCAGAACTTAACTCATAAACTGTGTTGGATCATATCACACAGGAGGAAATATACAACCTTTTAATGCTTATATCTATGGAATATCTTTATTGGCAGTTTCACTTGCTCCAGTATATTGTGACACTTGGGTGTTTTGGGAGTGGAGCAGGAAGCAATGTGATGACTAGTCATATAGTCTATAACAACATTGGCTAAAGCTGGCAGAAATCCATAGGCTAAGGCATAAGCATGTGATCAACAATGTTAGATCTATATTACCTTGAGCTAATAAAATGTTAATTAAATGATATTTGGATTGGGTATCCCTTTTAACAAAGTACTGGGATGGTAGCGCAAGTATGATCAAGGTACAAATTATGTTACACAATAATTTACTTAAGTTACCATTATACTATATAAATGTAAATATGAATGTATCATGAGGTTATAAAAAACTTCCTGTTGGCAAAACTGAAGTGTGAAAACCCCATGGCAAAAAATGGAAGCTATGTCATAAACACATGATAAAAAACACGGTTCTCACCTGTTCCATTATTCTGCCTCGAAGATTTACAGCAGTTCTTCAAAAAAGATCCACTTCTTTCTCCTCAACTCCTCATAATTAATAATCCAATGAGTTCTTCCTTCACGATTCAATAGGATCCAGCATGTGTATGTTGTGTCGCAGTTGTTAGAGGATAAATAGCACACAGACTGAAATCTCGCCCATTGGCCTTCAGACTGGAATGAGGTTGGATGAGCGTGTACACATTTATGACGAATTTAAAGAATGTCCCGTCAAACGAGTCACTTCACTGAACGACAGCGAAGGACTGTTTTCATTCTCCAAGAATGCAGTCAGGCGAGATCCACAGAAATCTATGAAGGCACGGTGTCTATTGTCAACCTAAATCCAACTCTCATTACGTCTCACAATAGGGAGGAAGAAAAATGAAATAATCCACACCTCTTTTGATTCCATTCAGAGAGGATGTGATTTACTCAGAGGAGGAGACATATCTCCCTAGTTAAATTTACAATTCTACAGTTAGCTCTTTTTATTTGATCAAGTTAGTGTAGGTCGAGGATAAAGATCTGTATGGAATAAAATGGGTGGGGCCAAAAGGGTCCTGTCCCCATGTAACGACTTCATATATATAGTTATATTTATTTACCACAATAACTTATTAGGAAGTAAACTTAGGCCCGATTCATATTTCGCACCGCTTTCTCTCTTCAAATGACCCGCGGTGCGTGCACCGCACTATGAAAAGTTGAACTAGTTGCCAGGTACTTACCGTATATTTATCAAAATTTTTGGCAACATTAAACATTAAGAAGTCTTTATCTTTACAGAAACCCCAAAAATTGTAACAGCCTCATGCAAAGCATTCTGGGAAATCCTCAAAAAACCTTTATCTGTTTTTTTTTTAAGTTTGGTTCCCAGAATGCTTTATATGAGGCTGTTATTTTTTTAGTTTCTGTTAAGATAAAGACTTTTCAATGTTTAATGATCATTTATATTTAAACAAACTGTTGCCAGTAAATTACATAAATGTAAATCTACAGTAAGTTGGTTTTGTAAAAAAAAAAGGTTTTTGACAGCATAGTTGCATAGTTAACATTTTTGTGTTTTTGTATAGTGTTTTTGATGACTAAACTAGATAAAATTGCAGTTCAACTTCATAAAAGACTCGATCAACTACAACCACCGGGCTTTGTAAATATCAGACCTTATTTTCCCCATGAGCAAGCAAGGGTGAATTTGAGGGTGTTACTGTATGTACTATAATGTCTTAATATGCTTATTAATCTTGTTCCAGCTCAGAGATTGCATTTTCTCTGAATCATATTTAGATTGTGCGCAACATAACCTAATTTCATCTCTTCCACAATGTAATACATTCATCATAGGATAAAGAAAGAAGATGAATAGTCCATTTGCTTGTTTCTTTGAAATTTACTTTAAAACTGTAGCAAAGAAATTAAGCACACGGCCAAAGTCTACACGATTTGTAACATTTTAAGCTGGCCTGTGCCATCGTAACTCCTGGAGTTGAGTTGCATATATCTATAGGTTGTGGGACTTTGGACTGAATGTCAGGATCAGATATCGTCGCCGTCCTTTTTTAAACCTTGGATATCCAAGTTCAGTTTTTCAGGAAATGGAAAAAACACTGTACTTTTAAAAACAACACTGTGTTGTCAAAGTTGACAATCACCTTTTAATACTTAAAATGGGTTAGATATTTGCAAAACTCATCGACAAACATAAAGGGTGACTAATAATAATGATATACAAATCATTATGAAATATGGATATATGAGGTCAGAAGGACAGAATCGATATGCAATATGCAAACATCTTCAACAGTGCACTTTAAATACATTGTACAATGGTAAATTGTTGCTGAATAACAGAGGCACAGCACATTTTGGGATGTGTTTATTGGTAACAGTATTACATGGTGGGTTACGTAAATCAAGAGAAAAGAAAAATCTCAAAAATTCCACTGTATAATGTCATTATCATCAAGATAAAAATAAGGTGTCCTTTTACATTACCAAACCATTAGCTGGGGTAAAGTCAAAATAGAAATGTACTCAAATTGTAAGGTCTCCCATTCCGTATTTTACCTTTGTCTTCTTAATTTCCAAAATGTCGACGTTGAAGGTTCAAACGGCTTTCAAATTAAAACAGGACTTTGGCCATAAAATAGGAGGAAGAAGTTGTCATCAATGTAATGGAATACTCTGATGTATTCAGATGTAATGAATGTCATTATTGGTGATATAACCTAATTGAAAGTAACATTTTAGACTGATGTTCTGATTTAAAACCATTTAACGTTGTTATTAAAGGGCCTTAAAATGAGAATAAAACATAATTTGGGCCTATAACACATTTTGCTTATGTTGTGTGACATTTTTGAGTGAATAGGAAAAATGTATAAATGTATGGGTTTTGTCCAGTAGGCATTCCATATTAAAAGAGAAGTTCACTTCAAAATTGCCCCATTGACTTCCTATAGTAGGAATAAAAATTACTTTGGAAAGTGAATGGGGGCAAATTTTGAAGTGAACCGCTCCTTTAAAAGGGAGCTGGACGTGAATGTGTGATGTTTGCAATACACTTCTATCTCAAATCCATCAATTTTCCATAACCTTCATAACATGATTGTTAAGTGCTGCTAGAACATTCAGCTATTATGATAGCTAGGTTAGGCTAGGCCGTGACAGCTGAAAATGAAAATATATAAACATGTACTATATAAAAAATAAAAATAAACATATGCATGAACCAGGAATGTCTTTAAAAAATGTAAAGCAGGTTACTGTTGTAATGTTGTTCTCCTGTTGACTTTAAGGTTTCTTTAAGTGAATGTGTGCAATTGCTGGATTAAGAGAAGGTTTTGAGAAGGTCCGGTTAAACTTTGTCACTTCTATTGACAACAGATCAGATGAGAGACCGAGGACCGGACGGCACACATGACACTGTCAATGTAAGATTGGACCCTTTCTATCATTAAAAACATAACAGTCTTTCAGGCTTGTTCTCAATAAATCCAGTGTCCTGTCCTGCTAAAATCAAGACTCACAACATGCTTTGACTGTGGGACAGTAATGTAAACCGCTTGGGAATATGGGACACACGTTAATATTGCTTGGGTTTAATGAGGAGTTTGCATCACTATAAGGCCAGCCTATTTTATGGCCCAAAAGTCCACAGGATGGAATGAACACTGTTATAATCAGAACCATTGTTTTTCATCGTCAATATTATTTGTCATCGTCATTGTCATCATCATTTATTATTATCAATAATAATAATAATTATTATTATTTACAAAATGAGATTGGCAAACCAACAATTGGATTTTAAAGCCATGTTTACCCCTAAAACACATCTAAAGTTGACTTCAAGGGCTTCACTGACTTACAAAATAAAAATTCCATTTCAATGTCGTGTTGTTTTCTTGTTAGTATTGTACAAAAGCTATTGAGCAGGAATAGTTCAATCACAGATTCAGTTTGTTTTTGCAACGTTCGGACCCCACCGGGCAGTTCCTAGATCTTGGAATCGGATTTGGCAAAAGTCGCTCCCGTGTCCGTTCTCCATCGGAAGGGTTCACAGAGAGAACGTTTGTGTTGTTTATTTCTGCATAGCTTTCTAGCAGCAGAATCTCGAATGCATGAGCAAGGGGAACCAAACAAACCCAGATGGATGAATCGTACATTTCACAGAGGAATCCGCATGGATTACTCTGTGATCAATTACTGTGGTCTGATCTACGTGTGGGGGTGACGGTGTTGGATGGTGACATTTCTCGAACTCTCTTTTGCACGTGTGTGTCACCTCTTATGAGTTCTTTACCGTGTGGTCTCTATACAGAGTCTTGGAGTGGGGATTTAAGAGAGACGGGAAGTTGGACAAAAGAGGGAATGACTGGACGGGAGAGCAGGATTCATAAGGCTATGAGGAGTTAAAAGTTAAAATCGCCCACAATGCAGCTGTGGCTGATGCCTCACTTTCAGTCCGTGCGCAGGATACACAGTGAGAAACGAATAGAGAGATAAAGTCTGTCCTTCTCATTCCTTGCGGGAGGGTAGAAACGGAGGAAGTCATGTTGCTCTGGAGAGAGGAACGTCCAGAGAGGCGAACAGGGCTTTGTGAAGGCTGGGTCAGGCCTCGCTGCATTGGGCTGCTTGGAGAAGAGGACCAGTGAGGCTGGAGTGACCGGTCACAGCTGAGCCCTGAAGATCACACTCATACAAACAGGCACGAGCACACACACGCTTTCAAACTTGTGCACACGGACGGATGCATTTATTCACACACGCACACACAGGGCAGAGAGTTGAACTCCAGTGTTTTGGTCTCCTGCTCCCCCAGCGCTGGTCCTGTCTGTGCAGAGTTCCCATGATCCTTCACTTCTTCCCCTTGTTGATCTGGGCATAGAGAGGGTCCTTCCCCTATAAATAAACAGGCCAGGGTTACTTTAACATCAACAACAAAGCACTTTCCGTCAGTTGCAGATGAGAAACCCGCTCAGACTCTGAAGTGGGTGTACCAACAAAAGGGACAAATTATTGTTTTAAATATTGTGTTAAACCCAAAAATGGGCCCACAATTTTGGCTTAAACAATCTAGCATAGAGGTTGGGTTGTCCCTTTTTGACCCAATACTGGGTTAAAAATGGACTTTTTCAAGTAGAGCAGGTCATCTGAGTTTACAATCCATTATCCATACCGTATACAACAGACACAGTATACAGGTGAAACATAAGTGCACTATAATAAACATAGGCATCAGTCAAACACACATAGTTCCCAACAAACAACACCAGGTGGCAACAGAGATCTTTTAAAAAAACGGCGCTGTCTCAAACCAGATAGGAACAACACAGCTTAGAAGCTCAAATGGGGATAAAAAAACTGCAGGAAAGAGTGACCAAACACCTAAAATAATCCAACACCTTTCCCTGCCACCCCTACCAATGGATGTGTTTTGAACTACCACAAACCTCATTTCAGTCTTTAATAGTCTGTGAGTCATCAGACCTCTTTCATCAGGCTAACGCCCTGTGAATGTCCTACATAAACGTCCCTTTAAAAAGGTTAAGTATAAGGAACACAGAGAGACAGGCTTAGATAAGAAACAATAGGGATGTCAGTCCGTCCCTGTTCAGACCGAGTCCTGCTGTTTAAAACCAGAACCTCCGATTCTGAATGCACACAGCAATTACCACTCACTTACAGACCTTTCCACCCACTGCAGGAGCTCATACGGACACATGGCCGACAGATGACAGGATAAGTGTTTCAGAGAGCAGCGGGGTGAATGAGAGAAAGAGTCGGAGGGTAAAATGAATAGAATAGGATAAAGAGGGCACATGGAGAGGTAACAGATGAAGAAAGATGATTTAGATGCGATGAACAACATTTCGCTTGCTCACTCATCGCATTAAAGATTTAAAGTTCACCCCAGAATGACAATTCTGTCATCATTTACTTAGCTTCAAGTTGTTTCAAACCGGTACACATTTGATTGTTTCACTGGACACGAAAGAAGATATTTGGAGGAATGTAACGGAACAGTTCTGGGGCACCATTGAACTCCATAGTAGGAAACGAAACTACTATGGTAGTCAATGGCGCACCAGAACGGGTTGGTTTCCTACATTCTTCTAAGTATCTTATTTTGTGTTCGAGAATGAGTAAGTGATGACGGAATTTTCATTTTTGGGTGAACCATCCCTTTCAGTTTCAGTTTTGTCTCGAAAACAGATTAGTCAATGCAGAGAGGATAAATGAACAAATGGGAAAGAGATAGTGATTTCTTTCTACAGCTGTAATATAAGGCAGTGTACTATTGGCCAACAGAAGGCCACTGACAGTAAGCGAGCTTACCGAACCCGAACAATGCCATGCGGACAGCAGTAGTCTGTATTATAATCCCACAACTGCAAGACTGTGCCCACTGCAGTGCCAACACAGCCGCAATGCTTCAAGCACAATAAACCACATCAAAGAACACTGCTTACAATGCAATACAGAGGACAAACCAACAGATTTCATTTAAAATTCAGATGATTTTAGATAAACACACAGATCTTGGGTCATTTTATTGCCCGGTTGCCTCTTGTACAGTATGATCCCTATGAAACCAGGTTATCCATAAACAATCCCACTTAGACAAGTAATCCTGGCCAAATGACATAGTGGTGTAGCCAAAAATAGTGTTGACCTAATTGTTCTAATAATGGAGAGACACATCTGGTGTACATTCTGTGTTTACAGGGGGTGAACGTAGGTGTGAATATTTAAGAGGGGATCAGGGGTTCATTTATCATTAGGCTGGTACAGATGAGACCGATTCATTCGTCTTCCTAAAGTCGGAGAAACAGGCCTCTGGCTCCAGGAGCCCTTCATTAATGATTCATCCTGATGAGCTCATGTCTCCTCCAGAAAGATACCACGGCGTGATCACTCGCTTTCCCTCAACCACACCAAAACCATTTTGATTCAAGTCTAAAGCCTGAATCGAAATCGAGGTGCGACTTTTGGGTCATGCTTGGGTGCAGGGACTAGGTTCTATACAGGATCCAAAACTAAAGGGATAGTTCACCCAAAAAAGAAAATCCTGTCATCATTTACTTCCTCCCAGATTGTTCCAAACCTGTATACGTTTTTTTGTTCTGCTGAACACAAAGGAAGATATTTGGAAGAATGTCAGTAACCAAACAGATCTCATCCCTGATTTACGGATATAGTAGGGAAAATAAATATCATGGGAGTCAATGGGGGATGAGATATGTTTGGTTACTGACATTCTTCCAAATATCTTCCTGTGTGTTTAGCAGAATATACAGGTTTGGAACAACTCAAGGGTGAATAAATGATGAAAGAATTTATCCTTTTACGCTTTTGGAAGAATCAGCTGTTATAGAGAACAAATGTTTAAATGTTACAATGTTTTTTTACATCAGTGAGACTCAAACCATCATTTTGTCATTCTTTATAAATCTATAAAAAAAAATGTGATTTTATCTGATAAATGCCTTATTGTTTTCACTCTGCAGCAAATCTTTTAAGTTTTTCATTCGCTAACACTTTGTCGAGTATTCATTTCAGACCATGGTTGTTTAATTTCAGCCATATGTGAATAGAACAAAAAGGGAGTTTCATGTTAAAACAAAACCAATGGGTGTGTCTGGTTTGTCACCTAACAAAAGAGCAGACATTCTTTCCAAATGTGCATCCGCACCAGCACAATGTTAGGAATTTAGTCACAATGACAGCCATCAAACGTAAATAAGGATCCGTCTTAAGCAATCTGCCTGACAAATCTTGTGTTTTACTTCAGTTTATAGTTCAGTATGCATTGCTGTGATACGTGAAAATATAAAAACATTCATGACCTAATTTTAAATATCATGAAGTGACAGCACAACACAGTTACTTTGATGTGGAGTGTTCATGATGTTTATGGTATGCCATGCAACGCTGCTGTTTAAAAAAAAAAAAAAAACTTTAAAAGCACAGATACATCTCAGGAAGATTTTTGGGATCAATCGAAAACACACACACACACACACATTCACTCACATTCTGTCGAAAACAACACTACAAAAGCATAAAAATCATATTCCCATGGGGCGCATACTGTACCATCATAAGAGTGATCGTAGCAGCAGGCAGGGGCGGGCGAGATGAAAAACAGCAAGAGAGATAGTGAGAGATATAAGGCTACGATCACACAGCAGCAGAACATAGTTTCGAGGCCTGTTTGGAGCTCTTTATACACAGTTCGGTTCGTTTTCAGAGTGACAAGCACATTCTGTAAGTGTGTGACTCTGGGACTCACTACTGAATTTTGAGAATAAATTCCACAGTCAAGCACTAGATGTGCATCATTGACAAATATAGCATTAGGTGCGTATCGTAAGCTATTCTATGCTGTCAATCACTGTTAGCGATGTCAAAAATAGCTGTGCTGTGTGTTTGTAAAGTAAAACAAATCTTTTGGAGCAATATAGAAATTTTAAAGTAGCAATGTGGAGATTTTAGCGACATCTAGCGGTGAGGTTGTGAATTGCAACCCACAGCTCACTCCACCGCTCACCCCACGTGCCCTTACGAAGCACTACAGCGGCTCCCACGGGACAAAGATGTTGTGACGTTTTGCTTTTTACTGTAGGAGATAACATACTTACGAATTGCATTCTGTAGGGCAGTTTGTCTGTTTAGGGCTATTGTACAAACAACATGGCAAATTCCACGCAAGGGGACCCGCGGTGTATGTAGATAGAAATAGCTCATTCTAAGGTAATAAAAACATAACGCTTCATTATGAAATGTCTTTATACACCTCTGAAGACATAGTTTTTGTGTATATTATAATGCATCTCTGTCAATTGATCCTCCAAAATATTACACACAGCACCTTCAAAGTCTCACTCGAGAGCTTAAATTATAAATTTGTTTAATACTTTAAATGTAACAGTTTTCATTTTATGTTTATTTTTAACCAAAACAGATTTATGTTTTACTGGATTTATTAATACCTAGCTATATCTGCTAAAATGATATTGCCATGAATTATCCGTTTTTAAGGTTGCAAGAATAATATTTATATATACATATATATACAAAATCTGTATTTTATAATAACTACTGTGAGTTGATTCGTAGTGATCATATCTGCTTGTGTCATCTGTTGCATATATAGTACAATTCGATACCACACCTGTTAATAAATATGGTTGTCAATCTCAAACACTGTGTGAACGTAGCATAAGACAAATGAAGCAGATCAAGATAAAGAGAGAGAAAGAGCACCACAAGACACGGCCACGATGTGTGGGTCTATGTAATGGTGGTGAAGACTGGTGAAGGCGTGTTGACGTCGTTTGGAGCAGGCCGACACGCAAGAGAGGAAGAAAAGAGGACAGATACCTACCCTGACCTGCCGCTATCTAGCTACCGACCTGAGGACTGTCCGACTCTGAGCTCTCGGGCTCTGCTCGAGGCTCGCTCGCCCCCGGAGACTGCTGAGAGTCTCCGGCCTGAAAATAGAGAGAGAGACAGAGGGAGGGAGAGGGTGGAAGAAAAGAAGATACAAAGGAAAACAATGGAAGAGATAAACGAATGTCAGAATGTTGGCAGATAGTTTTAGAAAAAGAAACAAATAAAATAAAATGTGAGTGATGTATTAGGAAACAGGAGGGTAGTGAAAAGAGAGAAAAAGAGGACAAGATCAGGAAATATAGTTGCAGAGAAAGTTTTACCCTGTTTGTGAAATTCTGTCTAAAGTCTCATAATCTAATTATTATTTGTATCAATGTTATTCACTGAATGTTCGATACATTATGTAGAAGGATTTTATATAGAAAACAAATTGATAAATCACAAAAAAAACTTTAGACAGGTTGCAGGATCACAAATGTTTATACATTACAAGACAAAATAACACACAAACACAGTGCAGAATGCTTAATCATGTCAAGCGGAATCGTTGACCTCTTAATGAAGAATTAAGGCTTTTTTTACACCTGATTTTAAATTGAGTCTCACATTGTACACATTTTGGGTTAAACCATTATATACAATGTGAACACCACCGCGCATGGGTACTAACAGCAGCTTTCACCACTGTAACTACGTAACTACTGATGAGTTGCCAGTTTTATTAATACGTTTCCCACCGAAACTTTCCTCTCACAGAAACAAATCTGAGTTCATCTGCAGTGAATCTATTGCAAGTTAAGAATTGTGAGCTGCTCTCCGAAAGCAATTTATAGACCCTTAATAGTGCCCCTAAAGTCCCGGTACAGACAATAGATTGCTCGTGGATTATTTCTGATAACAAGCAAAAGAAACCAAGAAGAACCGTTACTTGGCTAAACTTGCCTCTCCAATATTTTTAATTTAGACTGCGATACCAAGCTCAACCGCGAGATGTCAATGTACCATACGGTATCTTTAAATGCGACCAAACTACAGGACCCATTCAACAAATTGTTCACTTAATAAAATGAACATACATCAAAATTCAACAAATCGTCTATTTAATACTATTATTATACAATAAAATAATACTATTAATTAATATTAACATAAAAAATAAATAGTTAGTTATATTATTAAACACTTGCCAGACCGATAAACAAACACAGACCGGAAGTTAACTGCAGTCTAGACGCACGCGTACAATGAAACGGTCTATACACAGACCTGTAGCAGCATCTGTAGCAGAGAATTGCATTATACTATAATAAATGCGAGCAGGAGTGTGCACAATACCTATCATATTATCAACAGAGCTTCGGCGATTTACGACAGATTGCATTCATTTTAACTGCAAACTGTACCGGGGTTCACAAGAAACTTACACCTTGTGATTTTAAGATTTCAGATCAGGTCAAATTTATAACCACTTCATGCAGAAATCTATGATTAATCTAAGGGTTTGCATATTCTTATAGAGACTGTAAGGACATTAGGCAGTGCTGTAAATGTATCCCGCCGTCCATCGATTCATTCGTACATATTTTAATCCACCTTCATCCACCCGCACGCGCATACATTCATCAAAATTTCCCGCACACATGCCCATTACCAGTAGTGAATCCCTCCCTGTATTATGCTTTGAAAGGGTTTGGACTAAAGCATTTTGGATGTTCATGAATATTCCCTCTCGAGCTGCACTTTTAACACCTCATCAGAGCGTGTGGGTGTATAGTCTCTGAGCGGGCGTGCAACCCAATGCCATTTCAGCGAGACCGGCGAGACACACACACTTACAAACTAATTAAACTTTTCCTTCGGCTGAAATATAAATGCGGGTTGAAAGAGCACTAGTCGGGTTTCCATGGCACTTTTTGATGAGTCATATCTGACAAAAGGAACCAGAGAGAGTGTGCTAGCATAAAATACAGTGAAAGTCATCATTGATGTGGTTACACTGCCTCTCAGACAAAAATGAAAGAGACAGTTCACACTTAAGTAAAGATTCAGTCATTTCCTCACCCTTGTGTCATTCTAAACCTTTTCTTTTTTGCATCAAATACTATGTTTTTCTTTCTCATACATACTTTTAAATCACAGAAAATATATGATAGCAAAGTATAAATATACTTGTGATTCTGAACCACTATAGGGACGAAGATTATTGGTGAAGAGTCATAATATACATTTTCTCACACAAAGCTATCTTATGGCTTTAGTATTAGTGTATTAGTTGTATGTTCTAGGTGCTTCATTTTTGGACCCTGACAGCCTTCAACCTCACTATACTGAAAAATATTACTCTCCGATATTCTTTGTAAGAAAGAAAATCATATCGGTTTGGACACGATAGTGAATAAATGGTGACAGAATTTTCATTTTGGCTGAATGATATCTTATTCATGTTAACTTACGGTCTTTTTTGAGGGACCTTACATTCTTTATAAGGTGGTGATGTAAATGATGAAATATAAATATTAAAAGCACTAAGGGATTTTCAGACTCACTTTCAATCCTTTAATTTTCATTAGATTATGTAATAGACATTAAAAATGGATGAATATTATTCATGGAGGTCTGCAATGTGCCTGATCTTTGAGAAGTATCTTGGTGCGATTAATAAGGTCTTAATGGTCATTTTGTAAGTTTCTTGAGCTAATTTATTGGTCCCTTGTTGGCCTCTAATGTTGGTCAGGTGTGGAAGACGATATATAAAGAGGCTAACCAATCAATGATTAGCTCTTTTCTAAGGCCATACATCAATATATCTCAATGAAGCAAAAGGCACTCATCGTAATTTCCCCATTGTAACCTCAAAAAATGTTAAAGCTCATATTTAAAGCTTCTTAAAATTAAGGCTTACTGCTGTACACAAAAGACATAGGACTGTTATGTAGAACCACACTTAAACTTTATACTAACTGTAGCTAAATCTTCACTGAAATCTAAAGACAATATTTTTATATCTGTGTTAATATTTACATTTTTGTGTTTTCTACAATGAGGAAACATATGCTTGATCAAATCAGAGCATACTGCATTATTCCATCTAAAACTATTTCAAATATAATTTATACATCATAATACTTTTTTATTACAATGCATGTAGATTTTATGAACTTTTTTATGGTTATATTAAATATTTATCCTTCCCACTGCGGTAAATTAAAAATGAACTGGAGGCAGTGATATGTTTATATAAATTTTAACATAAAATCTTAGTAAATAAAAAAGGACCATCCTTTTATAAAGTGATATTTCATAGACATTCATATACCACGAACGCCACACCAGAATGAATAATAGTGTTACTGCATTGCTCGCAAAAATGTAGTACATCTTGGATGTAGAGCTTGTGAACAAAACCCACAAAGCCGTTCAGGATTACTTACAGCGTCCTCTTCCCCGCTCCGACTAGGGCTGCCCTCTGCTTCACCAAAAGAGTCATCGGTGGGTGGGTCACTAGCATGGGATGAGGACTTTGATGGAGAACTCTGCCGTGGGGCTGGGGTGGGTGCTACACGGAGAAAGAATGAAGGAGGAAAAAGATTTAAAAAGAAAATCTGCAGTTTATGGATGTAAATATGATGCTGTATTCCCAAACCTAACAAGGTATCTACGGAAGCAGGATTTTAAGGTATGATTGACATGAAGGCTGTTCTAAAACTCACTACCGTATCATGCTGCCTCCTAAAATGCCTTCATTAACCAAATTTGAAGGCATCATCCTAAGCAGAGAGGATAGATCAAAAAGATACATGTTGTGTGTAAAATATTGTTTTATAATTGGAAATCGAGGCAACCCCATTCCATATTATTCACTTATACAGTTCTATGATTGTTATAATACTGATTCGAAAAGCGGCTCTTTTTTCGTGAAGTAGGCAGCTCACTAGGTTTTGGAGATGCCAACTGTCTGATCGCATCGCTAAGAAAACATTACATACATAATCATTGAAAAGAAGGTGTTTGGTTGCTGTCCTAGCTTTAGTAACGTCAGCTCAGAGCATCGGTTATACCCAAAGTGAGTAAATCTTAAATTTGTTTATGACGTTAGCTGATTTAAGGTGTCGGAAGTGCTCTTACGAAACGCTAAGAAGGAACAAAAATGTTTTTCATCCACTGGGTAAAAATAGTTCAGTCTGACAGTAAGTGCGCTGAAATTTGTTCACTTACATTAAAGAGGAGACTCATTTATGATCAATAATACATGAAAACAATGTTTCCTTTTGAGCTCATGCCACCTTCAATTGCCTCAGAAAACAGTGCAGTGTACACTAGGTTACTCCATTTAGCCAGAAGAATGTCCTTGTATTAAAATAGGTATCATTTAATCTCATGTCATTTTAATTTTGCGTGGAAAATCAACTTTAAACATTTAATAGTAATGCAGACCCTTTAATCTACAGATTTGCTGTAGATTCAAAATGATTTTCAGGGCAGATGCTCCCTAACCAGGGATAAACAAACTGGGAAAATGCACATGCAATGCACAGTCAGTGCTTACATTTATTCAACAGTTTTGGGTTGAAAATACATTTCGTGCAGGTGGGAGTAAATTTAAGGTAGTCTTGCATAGTTAGGCCTAGAGGCTGTATTGTTTTATTCTGTGTCATGTTTAAAGGCACAGTTTTTGATTTACAGCGGCCACTAGCGTTGTATTATAGATTTGCAACGAATCGCTCAGTCCAAACACGACGGTGGCCACCATAGTACAAAAAGATGCCGTTCTCATGTTGACGCAGGGAAGAGATCATGCGGGCAGTAGAAAGACTGTAGAGTGACGTCTTATTTATTACATAAAATAGAAAGGTCTGTGGATTTTAAGCATAAAAAGAAGGATGAAAGTCAGGCAGGAGCTACGACCTGCGTTAATATTATAAAGTCTTTCCAGCAGAGATGCGTCAGGACCCGCGGTAATAAGGCTTTTAGCAGGAGATACTCATAGATATCTATGGAGATACTATCCAGCAGAGAGTCGTTGGAGAGAAAGATCGTCTTAAAATCTGTGAGTAACATTCGTTTTTCTGTTTGTTAGAACCAAGATATGTTGTTGTTGTAATATTAGCTGTGTGACGGAGCAGTTTTGAGCATCATTTTTTTATATGGAACTGCTTTCATATTGTACTCGTCCAGATACTGGAGAGAGCGAGAGCGCATTGGCGCTAAAACTGTAGAGAGAGCGCGTTTTACTCTCTAGCTCAATGATGAATAAACGTACATTTAATCCGCGGGTCACATATGCGTTCTGAACCGTAGAGAACGATCCGTTTCACCGCTCTACCGCAGGGGAGAGGGAGAGGAAACGCGCGTTGTAGAGTTGTTTGTCCGTTTAGGGCTGCTGTACAAAACATGGCGGCGAATTCAATGTATGTAGGGCCGCTCTGTATGTAGATATAAACCGCTTATTCTTAGGTATTAGAAACATTACGGTTCATTACGTAAGGTCTTTATACACCTCTAAAGAAATACTTTTGTATATAGCATTTCTGTCAATAGATCCTCCTAAAAAACCCGTATTGTTCCTTTTAAAGTCATGTGGATGTCAAAAGTCATGGACAAAAAGTGTCCTTTGTGTATCAAAGTCCTCATTGTCACCTAATAAATAGCGTCAGTCTCACGCGGCGTTTCACAGAGGGACCACTTGTGTGCAAATGTGCTGCGTTCCATTGCAGCAATAATTAGCACTACAGGAGCGAGAGGATCCAAACAGGCCCAACACACGGCGCACGGCTCCCCGGAGATCAGTGATAATTACACTGCTCACCAGCAGCACAGCTGGGCCTGTGACGGACTCTTTCTCTCACCGCTGTCATTCCCCACCGCAGTACTAATTGTCATTTTCACGCTGACTAAAGACAATGCCTTCTGGGCAACGGCATCATAGCCCACCTAACATCTGAGTGAAATAAGAGGTGCTGATGAAAGGCTGGATGAGGTGCGAGTCTGGATATCTGCGGAAGGTGGCGAATAAAACTTGTCCGGCTGTGTCAGCGTTCCTAGGGGTTTGAGATGAGAGGGCTGAGAGGAAGAAAGCAATATGGGTTGATACCCAGTTCTTTAAATGCTTTTCGTTTGTTGATGTATTTAAGATCTGCAGGACTAAGGGGGGATACAAGAGAGGTCACACATTATTGGGCCCAGAATAATGCACTCTAATATACTGTATACCACTAACCTCAACCATTACAAACCCCTACAATCCTAGAATTACAAGAATATATAACGAATATTGCCCAACCACTAATACTAAACCCAAACTTTCCCCAAAATCTGAGTGGTTGAATGGAATATTGGATTTAGACCGGTAAGGATTTAGATGTAAGATAATGTCAACTAAGTATTTGTACCTTTTTGAGGGCTAAAATGGGATAAGTGGCAGTAGCAAGAAAAATAATATATATATACAAATAAACCATTAATGTGTCCTATGGTGTGTGACAGCAAACATTTTGAAAACAAGCAGTTAATAATATATTATTATTTATAATATATATATTTATTACCACCCGTTTATATATGAACATGTACAGCTAAGGGTGTTTTTACATCTGGCACGTTTGAAGCATTTGTTTGCTTCAAACCTTTGAGGCGTTTTATCATTACATTTGAAACATCATACTCACGTGAGTTTGTGGAGGGCGTGGTGGAGGTCACGGGTGTGAGGTTCATCTGCGAGATATCAAAGTCGTCACAGTCGTCTGTGTCTTGTGCCATTCCCACTCTGCTGAAGTAGCTGGTAAAAGCGTCCGTGGTGCAGGTCAGACTAGGTTGCTCGCTTTTCCTCGCAGGCATGGCTGGCGGCTTTGCCATCTGAAAGTCCTTAAACATCTCCTTGCTCATCTTTGCCTGTCTCTGCAACGTGCGCTCTCCGTGCTGCGGACTGGAGGCCGTGGAGGCGGAGGATCCCGCCACGGCTCCGCCCATGGCCGCCGTTGGCGTCTCGCAGGACGCGGGCACCACCATGGGAGCCAGTGTCTGAAACATGGCGGCAGAAAGGGGCCCCACCGTCTGGGCAGGCATGAAAGCGGCAGGGGAAAAGTGGGCTCCAGCCATAGCGGCCCACTGTTGCTGGGTGGCAGGAAAGAGGTTGGCCTGGCCCCAAATCAGAGGCTGAGCACCCGGTAAGACCTGGGCAACTTGCACTGGGGACTGGACGCCAAACGCTAATGGAGCCTGAGCGGCAAACTGTTGCTGCGCCCACGCGGGCGGCACGGCTCCCATCGTCACGTAACCTGATGAATAGCAGAACAGAGAGAAACCAATGACTCATCCGTGGTCTTTCAGCCAACAAATCCATCTGTACTTAAGCAGACACTTTTCTTTCGCAATCGATCGGTACGAGAGAGCTCTTGCAACTAACAAATAAAATGACCCACAGATACCTGAAGGATTACACAAAAACACACACCTCATTATGGGTTTTTGCTGTAACCTTTAACACTCAGTTAAGGACTTTCAGGCTGCGACGATAGATCTCTTGATGACTGTGGTAAGATGACCTAGATTTCCATAATAAAAAAGGCCTTTATGGCTCGGATGAACTATCGTAATTACTGCTCACAATAGGCTCGGCTTAATGAATAGCAACGCCCTTTAAAGAGGCCATTTACAGCAGTATCACTGATGTCCCATTGAGGCTTATTTCATTATGCATCTTGCTCTTTATTTTTCCACCGAGCAACACTAATTTGAATAACAAATACCGAAATCTTTACAACATGCATGTCTGTAGTATTCCACGGGCATAGTGATTGACGTCCTTTGCGCTCGTCTTGGAAACCGATATACTTCCGGTTAGTATAAAACGGTTTAGTATTCCATTTGGGAAGATACTTCTCTTCTGCAATTCATACACTAGATGGTTGAGTGCCTAGTGCTGAGTTTAAGTGCTTATAGTGTATAGTATGTCTTTGGGACAAAGTTTCTGTCTGTACCGAAACACATCACAGCAGGATAGATTTTCTAGAATCAGAGGGTGGAAATTGTTGTGCTGATAAGCAGCAACGAGTAACTCTTATTTTGTATTTTTAGATTCAAGTAACAGCATTTCAAAATATCAACACGCATATAGTGAATTATATTGGTTCTGTCATGTCCCAAAATTTCCAGGTCTGACTCCAGGCCAAACAGCTTTACACACACATATACATATATATACAGTGTATATATATATATATATATATATATATGGATTTATAAATGGCACAATCTAACCTTCTGGCTAACATGGTTTTTTGTAAAAATACAACATTACATTTACATAACATTTTCAGGAAATTAAAAAAACATTGTACTTTTTAAATGATTACCTACTGCGTTGTCAAAGTTGACAAGTACTTTTTATTAGGGCTGCACGTTTAATCGAAAAGAAACCACACGCAATTTGGTGGTTGGCTGCGATGTTGAATGAGCAGTTTATCAGTGAAATACTGTTAAATGCAGCTGCATCCGAAAGCCAGAGGGCTGTCTCCCACAGAAACTGCCATGCTCCATGGAAGAAGTACCACACGTATAACCAGGAAATGCCGTCTTCCTATATGGCACCTTTCTATCACTGTTTTTCAAGCCTCGGCTATTTTCATAATAAAGTATATTTATAAGGATGATGTTTGACGGGTGTTGCTTTTTTAAATGCACGTTTTAAACGTGCAATGCTTTCAGATGTAGCAGCATTTCCCACGGATCACAGAGACATGCTTCACGAACAAGCTGCGCATAAATCATTATCGCAGCCTTTGCGATTTCCCAATCGCGATGGCCGCATCGATTTAATAGCGATTTGAATGGGAATTGCGATTAATCGTGTAGCCCTATTTCTTTTCGGTTAGATATTTGCAAATCCCATTGACAAACATTCAGGGTGACTGATAATGATTTGTGGGTAAAAATAAAAATCACGAAATATGGAGATACAAGGTTTCAGAAGGACAACAGTGCTTAAACATTTAAGTTATTTCAGAAACACAGGACTTATATAGGATTTAATAAAATTCTAAAAAACTAAATAAATTTAATTTAAAATGTACACCTAGCCTAAAGGAATGGTTCACCTTCAAAATGAACCATTTACACACCCTAGTATTTTAAACACAAAAAGATATTTTGAAATATGTTGGTAACCAAAGACCGTTGGTCCCCATTGACTTTCATTTTATGGACACAATGCCAACGCAAGTCAATGGGGACCAGCAGTTTTCTGTAACCAACATTCTTCAAACTATCTTTTGTGTTCTGCAGAACAAAGAAAATAACACGGGTTGGAAATGACAAGAGGGTGTGTAAATAACAAAAGAATTTTCATTTTGAAGGTGAACTATTCCTTCAAAAATATTTTTAAACATAGCTGTGCTTAATGACATCGTATTACTGGCATTTTGGGACCGCTGTATGAACGCTGTGTTGAGGTGAGAAATGTTGCTCATGTTATCATAACTGAACTGTGAGAATCCCTCCAGGACAGGTGTGGTAAAGTCAAGCCTGGTGTTAATGAATTTACAACACAGAGGGGAGTTTGGAAGGCAAAGAATTGAAGACAGATGGGACAGATGATACACTACTTGATTCCACACATATCAATGTTGTACTGTTTACTCTTTCAGAGGAAGTCAATCTGACTGGAACAGATGTCCCAGAGAGAGGCACAAAATCACTACACAAAGGCTATTTGTTTTTAAGCACTGGATAAGATTTCATAATGAGTGCTACCGGAGGATTTAAATTGGCACTACATAGTATAGGTTACTTATAATATGAATTATATTTAAATATAATTAACAACAATATAACAACACCAACGCAAAATTACAAGTAATTACATGTGGACATAGATATTACTCATTCTTTAATAACAATGTAACATGAAACAGGGGAACCTTTGCAATACAGGGGTCGTATCATTAAAATGTACATAGAGGTCTTAAAGGCACAGTAGCAAAAAAAAGATTTTAATTAAAGATTCATAGATGAAAATGGTCATTAAAAATGGTTTAAGGCGTAATATTATATACGTGCAAAATTAAATTCTGTATGATATTTCCCCTAAAATAGACATGCATGTGTAAAAGGCATCATAACCGCACACGCACACAAACAAAAAGCTGTGTCCTCTGCAAGGCATTTATCATGCAGAGCAGTACAGCGGCCAGTAATGAGAGCATTCATATTCTACAGCAGGAGGACGGGACACCTTATTTGGCCAGAACTAGACAGACACATTATTTAATTTACCTCTGCCCCTTCACTCCCACCTCCAGCTACTCACCACTCTCTCCCTCTCTCTGTCTCTTTAATCTATTTTCAAGGTTTTATTCTCTCTTGTATACACCACAACAACAGCCAAATACATGTATCCTACCTGAGGGTACAGAGGCAGGGTTATAGGGGTTGAACAGTTCAGACGGAGGCTGGTGGGCCAGTGTAGGGTCCAGTGTATTAGCCGGAGATGCTGGGGTCTGCAGAAGACAAAAAACATACAGTCAATTGCTTTCTAATAAAGAAAAAGCAACAATTTCTCAGCCTGCTTAAAAGTAGATTTCTGCATACCTTTTTATAAAATATATGAATGCTCTGACATTCACAAATGACCTCTTCTACATGCATACTGTGCTGCTTGACTTTCTATGCTAAAAAACTCCTTCTGTGTAATACATTTTAAAACATTAGTATTGTGCTGTTTTAAAACTATGAATTTTCAGTATTAGAGGTCTAAAAAATATTTTTATTATTTTGACCAAATTAATAACTAGGAAAATGTTGTGTAGTTCACAGAATGAAACAAAATTATAATTTTACTCACATATATATACAATTTTTGTAAGTATTATATATTATACTGTACATATTATCAGTGTTATAATAATAATAATAATAATTCATTTTATTTATAATGCGCCTTTCTTTCACTCAAGGCGCTACAAAATGGTAAAACCATAACAATAAAAAGAATAATAACAATCATTAGAAACAATTAAACAATTAAATGAGCATAAGAGAATCAGCGGAACGAAGAGACCGTGCAGATGTTGACAGTGTGACCATGTTACAGATGTATTCTGGTGCCAGCCCATATACTGCTTTGTAGGTTAAGACAATAACTTTAAAATCAATCCGAGATCGTACTGGAAGCCAATGTAATTTAGAAAGCACAGGAGTGATGTGTTCTCGCAAAGACATGTAAGTCAGTACACGAGCAGCCGAGTTTTGTATGAATTGCAACCTTTTTATCGAATTAGCTGGTAAACCTGCGAAAAGTGAGTTGCAATAATCAAGCCTACATGTTATAAAGGTTGGGTGTAACTAGTTACTAAGTAATTAGTTACTGTAATTGAATTACTTTTCCCTTGAACAAGTAAAGTAAGGGATTACTCTTATTTTTTCTGTAATTGAATTACAGTTACTTCTGATGTAATTATACTCAATACTGTGTGTAATATATGTGTGTGCAATAGTGAAATTGACATCAAAATTCAAAGTCTAACTTTAATGTATAATTCTCACATTTGTAATTAATGATACTACTTTAAGTAGTTTTATGTGATTTATTTGAATGAATTAAAAGATCTGTTTCATCCGTGATTCACTTAACTAGTCAAGGTTTATTTAGGATTTAGAAAGTAATTAGTAATAAGAAACAAAATACTTTTTGGAGAGAGTCATTTGAACAGTAATCTAAATACACTATTGAATATGTCATTAGTAACTAGTAATTAATTACTTTTTCAGAGTAATTTGCCCCAAACTGCATATTATACAATTATACATATTTTACTAAAAGTATAATTTTACTACACATATAAATCGTATACAGTATAGTATACAGTAACTGTGTATATGTGTAGGATATTATATATAATACATACTGTATAACACAGAAAGTTACTATTCCATTGCTATGCACCCTTAGTACATACTGTAATGTTTTACGGTAATGTGGGTTGACTCACCGAAGGGGAGGTGATATCAGGAGGGGTAGACATGTCTCCAAACAACTCTAACTGGTTGATATTCTGTAGATGAAAAGGGTGAAGAATTCCACATTAACATTCAATGCAATGCCAGTCTAATCTCTGCCACAGACATGTGGCACCTACCTTGGGCAAACAGTGGTTTCGACACGCAAGGTGAATTACGGGAATGAGAGTGGGGTGCTATAGGAGAATTGATAATGATGATGATGGTTGAGGACCTACCAGTCATGTATAACATGCATATATAAATGCATAGGAATTGAGCCCTCCAGTATTAAGTTTTTCCGTAGCATGTTTGGAAAAAATATTTGCCTGTAGTTACGGCTCTTAGAATAGCATTATGGGTAATGGTGAATGGCGAGTTGGTAAAGTTTTAGAACATGGACTTAAACGTGTAAAAAGACAAATGTGTGTTTTGAGAGTGGCTTCATTTGAATTGCAATCTTTATTGTGTTTGTAAACAATTATGTTTTTGCAGTAATTAAATACTTTTGTGAGTTCCCACATCTCGCTATTGTAACGCTATCAGTGTAATCTTTACACAGCTCCTCGGGGGCTCAATTTTTACCGCAAAACACTCCAGGCCTTTTAATATGTGCCCATGGATTTGCATGAAATCACATCATAGACAATTTTTCTACTGCATGAAAACAATCAATGCATTTCCATTTGACATATTAAATACTCAGGGTTACTTTTGTAACATTAAGGGGCGCTCTATTCACAAATTTTGGAGTGTTTTTATCTTAAAATGAACCAGAGAGCGTAATGCTAGCAGCTAAGCAATTCTTGAGCCTTTTAAAATGACAGAAAAGTCAGTTTGCCTAAAAACATAACAGCAAATTTATCACCTAGGCTACATCTGAAAAGGGTTAAAATGACGTATGAAGAGTAACAAACAAAAGTCCTCGCTAATGTTATGCTGGCATTTACTGTCTCAACAAATTTACCAAAATAAAGAGCACATAAAATAACATGACTACGTGAGTGACCTTCGAGACCACCGTAGAAGTTTGTGCAAGCGGTCATAGAGGCGGAAGCGTCGCACGGTTGGCATGGAAACACAAAGACCTATTCAACGGGTCAGACTGGGGTCATCTATAAGAGCTAAGCTATTTGACTGTGTAAAAGAAAGGTCATGTGTGAGTAAGTAGACTACTTCCAGGTCACGTTTTGACTACTGGAATAGGTACAAAGCAACCGACTGGGGATTTAGGGGGGATATAAAAATGGTTCATAGTGGGTAGTGTGACATTTACTTTCCTGTACGAGGACTCTAGTGAGGTCTAGAGTGGGCCATAGTGCAGCAGTCATTACTTTATAGTTAGATTCAAGCTAGCCCACATATTCTAGGACATGGGTTTTGAACCTTTACAGACAAAACAAAACTAGATTTTTTCATTAACATTAAACAAAAACGACATTACAGTAGCTACATTAAACATAACCGATCAATGAAAATAGAAAGACACACTGAAAATCCTAGTTTTAGTACATTTGCATAAACATGTTGGAGCATCATGGGAAAGTCAAGGGGAGGTTTGGAGAATCTTCAGCCAATCATTGTTCACCTTACCTGGGTGACCAGCAACAGGTCAGTGTCTAGATCCATAAGATCAATCTGTTCTCTATGTTTGTTCTGCAATGATAATATGGTTTAGATGAGAAATGATAATGGGTATTAAACACACACACATAGCAGGGATTGGACAAATGAAGGTACAAAGAGGTTTGTTTTGGGAAGATGAAGATGGATTAGATGGGATGGATGGAGTTTACACCTGCAGTACCTCAATACCTCACATATCCGTTCATGGCCTCTGCATGTTACCACATCATCTCTCAAGAGCGCAACAGTTTGGAGCCGAACACAGCAAAATAACCAACTGTATTTGTCTTCTGTTACCCACATCCCACCCCATAGTCCCTAAGACTGTAATTGGTGAAAGATGAAATCAAACAAAAATGATTTGAACCATCTGCCAGCAGGCTTTAATGGGAAAATAATGCGCTCATATGGGCGTCTTGTGAGATAACATGGGAAGAGCAAAAGACCACGAACAACAGATGCTCTTTCTGATTTTTGTGCTGCTGAAAAGCAACACAGGGAAGGAGAAGAGAACGGGCCTCAAAATAGAAACAAAATCATGGTACTGTACATCAAACATGCCTTACTTGGTTAGCCGGATAAGTTCAGTTGAATATTACATTCTTCATAAGAAATTAGAAGAACAATGTATATTATGCATGCAACTTCTCAAATTCAAAAAGTAATCCAGCTAACAAAATAAAACCTGTTTGAGGAAAATGACCTAAAATGAACACTGACAAGATACACAAACATCTGAAACAATACGAAGAATCACAAACATGCAAAACATTAAGTGAAAACTGACTCTAGGTCAGTGGTTTGGGTTGCAGAATCAGGTGACACCTGAGATGGAAGTCTGAACGCCTCTCTGAGTTAGCGCTTGCCATTCTGTTTAAGCGCTTAGTCTTGAGAACGAAAGAATGTTTCAGACACGGAGGCAATTAAACAAAGTCGACTGAGAGAGATAAGCAGGAACAAGCCGCTGCTAGTGACATTTTATGTATGCTAATGCTGTGTGCATGAATGAAGGAGCAAACGTAAAAGAATGTAAGAAAGAAAGAGGGATGTAGTGATTGAAAGGTAAAAATATCAACAATGTTGTGTGGCTTTCTTCACTTGCAAATCTGGACAATTAGATCATATTATTTATCCGTAGATATAATATTACGATTATATTATATAGATATTATAGATCTTTGTAAACCTGCATAAGCTAAGGGAACAAACCGTGTCATTTCAGGATGCAGAAGGGATTTCTGTATAATTTGTTTAGTTAAACAATTGTTAATGAATCAGAAAAGAGTTTTGTGTTTTAACAAACAATCTACACAGAAATATGTTCTGTTTTCTACTTTATGCTAAATGTAAAGGGTGAGTTCATTTAAAAATGAAAATACATTCAGCATTTACTCACGGTCGTGCCATTCCAAAACCTGTCTGAATTTCTTTCTTCTGCAGAACACAAAAGATGATATGTTGCTAACCAAATTCTCAAAATATTTTATTTTTGTGCTTTGTATCCATAAAAAAATCGTAAATGTCTTAAACAACATAAGGGTTAAAAAACAATGGCAGAATTTGTATTTTGGGTAAACTATCCCTTTAAATAAAACTGTAATTGATTTGGACATGAATCATAGCATATGTGACATTTGTAACAATTTGTTCTGCCTGTGTTCCATGAATGAGCCTAGACGACTGTTCAGTCTCATTCATGAAACACGGGCAGGTTTTTTGTTTCCTTCATATTTGTTGCCATGGTGACGTTGTTCATCACCTCGGCCACCTTTGAAGGTCGCTGAGCTAAACCTGCCACTCCGTACTGGACCCAGCAGTCGAATTAAATGGCAGTAATATTACCATTCCGAGAGATGCCATCAAATCAATCTCTTTCCACACCCTTAGGGATCACCGTCGAGGATAATGGGAAAGATGACAGTTGGGTCCTATAGTGATGAACTGTGTCAGTAAAAGCACCCTGCATGCGACTGACACCTTATTACTGATCGCTATCACGAGTGCTGATAACCACCTCTTTATCTGTTATTACTGTATAACAAGCTGCCTTTCTTACTGAAAAACTACGACTCACATGATGTAGTTCCATACGCTGACTGTTTACGTCGAACAGTCTCCATGGCAACATAAAGTACAGTGCCGGGGGCAAATATTAGTCTTTTGTGTAGCTGTATTCATTTCAAAGGCTTTTCACTTATTTTCCCACAATCTATCAGCTTTCACTGCAACCGACTTTCAATTAAAAGTCCCCCTAGGAGAAAATGAGTCTCTTCACAATGTTCCTTGAGCTTTTAAAGTGCTGCCCATTTCATTAAATCCTGAGTTTGAAGGGCTTATCCTCTGACTGATCATATAATCACAGGCATCAGACCAGCGGAGAAGCACATCTATGAGCGTGTTGGAAAATAGGGATACTCTTTAAAGGGATGGTTCACCCGAAAATGACACTTCTGTCATCATTTACTCACCTTCTTGTCATTTTAAAGACTTTCTTCTGCAGAACACAAAATAAGTTATTTTGAAGAATGTTGGTAACCAAATAACGGCGCTACCCATTGACTTGCATTCTTTTTGTGTCCATTTAGAAGTGAATAGGTATGGCAGTTGTTCGGTTACCAACATTCTTCAATTTATCTTACTTTGTGTTCTATGGGAGAAAGAAAGTCACACAGGTCTGAAGTGACAAGAGGGTGAGTAAAGGATGACAGAATTAAAATGATCCCTTGAAGGGGTGGAATGCAATAGAAAAAGAACATGATGTTTAAAGGGGTCATTTGGCGCGAATACGTGTTTTTGGTGTGTTATAAGTTGCCCATGCATGTATTAGACACGTAAAATTGCTAATATTGAAGTGTTGGAACAAAACAAGAATTCTATCTAAAAGCGAATGCTCACACAGACCTGCCTGAAACGCCTCGTGTAACCACACCCCCCACAAATCTACGTCAGTTCGTGGTATGATTTGACTAAGACCGCCCAAATGTACACGCAAGTAAGCTGGGCGTATCTGTCAGTATAATAGCTGTGGAACCTGATGTGCCAAATACGGTAAGAGGCGTTACATTTCCGTCACCGCTTGCAGTATTCGATCAATCACTACGCACTGGTTAACTGGCCAATCAGTGCACACCTCGCTTTTCAGAGTGATGAGCTTTGAAAAAAAACTGCGCGAGAGCCGGGGCAAAGAGGAGATACAAACATGCACGATGTGTGGAAAACAGCGTTTTTGAACCTTTACGTTACAAAACAAACGATAATATTAGTTTAAGCCGTGTCATGTGACCCCTTTAAGATTGTTGCATAAGCAAACGCTGTTTATCGACATTTCTGGATTTACTAATTCTAATATTCTCTGAAAATAAATTGAGTCTGCTGTAAGCATTGTTTTCTGTCTTTTACTCTCTGGTGTAGATCAATTGGTAGTGCATTGCGTTAGCAGCATCATTGGTTCTACACCCAGAGAACACATGTAAAGCAAAAAAGTGCTATATAAATCTTTAATGCCACTAGCAGAGAATATCAGAAGACACAACCTAAAACAGATTTACAGCAGTGGTTTCTAAACCCAATTCAGTAGAGCTAAAAGAGTTATTTTATGGGTTACAGCTGTGCAGATTTTAGAGCAAGTAAAGGCTGGATCAAAAGGCCACACAACTTAGATTGAACAGGAGTGGAAAGAAGCCTGAAAACGCGTGAGAAAGGAGGATAGAAAAGAGTGAGTAGGAAACATGATGAATGAAGGTGATGCCAGACAGCTGCACAGGGTGATGCGAGGGCTGGGAAAATATACATCCGAGCTGAAACATTGTTTTCCAGGTCTGGTGAGTGTTGAAGAACCAACTAGTGAGGACTGTATTAGACTAAGAGGGGCATTATTGCGGTTGTGTGTTGGGGACAGTATAAACACTAAGATGTTAAGAGTGTGGAGTAACTGAATGAACAGAGCAGCTATAACACAAGAGAGGTACAGACAGCAAAGACACTTGCCTTAATGTGAAAATATCAGCCATTTTTATATCAGAACATAAATGTTGAGGACGAGCGGTTAGCGTTCACCATTTAAAGAGAGACAGCACAATTCACAATCCAATTTTGACGTCATATTTACCAATCGCAACCATGTGAGCTCTGTCACACAAATTGTTGGAAAATTGGTCTCATTTTATGTAGGTTCTACTATTTAAGCGATATGCTGTGTATCTGTGTATTTAAGTGAAGTGAAGTATCGTATCGACCCAAATGTAAGTGAATACCTCTAGAACAGATTCAACAAGTTCTTAAAAATGTAGTAATGTGCTCCTTGAATGTTGAATGTTTGCTATCTCTCATTTAAATGACTGGACATAATTACTTTATCTTTTATTGTAGATCATGCATGATTCAAACGGACACATTCACAGTTTGGAATTAACTTGAGATCCACAAAGCAATGTCATCATGAATGTTCCAGCTGCCCGTATCATGATGTGAAGGCAAGCGTACAACATGCAAAACCAACCAATCATGGAACCCCATGAACAACCCACTAGATTCTCACAAAGTAAATGACCAGCCATAAAGACACAAACACAAATCACATCGCACATATACACAACCAGCCAAACAACAAAAAACAAAAATTAAGAGAGCACAGTCTGAAAGCCAGGGAATGGGTGCTATTAGACCCCACACAGAACTTCAAGACAGAGAGGGGGGCATGCTTGTATTTGCTGAAAGGTTTGCCATAAGGAGGCCAAGGACAGCACAAAAACACACACAGGTCCACTCACTGGATGTCGCTTTGGGACGTCATAAACTCCCTCCTTTTGTTGGCTGGTGGGGACCTGGTGTGGACAGCGAGCCCAGCCAAATGCACAGTTGACATGACAGATTACCGTTAGTTCAGATTTCAGCAGATATTAGATATTACAAGTATGCAAAGTCTTACTCTAAGATACTTGTACAATGTGCTGTGTTTTTAATGAAGATTTCGAAATTCAAAATAAAATGTAAATATAGAAAAATAAAATGTATATAGAAACTAAATATCAAAGCCATAATATTATTATTGAAATTAATAATGTTAATATTAAAAGAAACAGAAACCAGAATTTAAAGAATATCTATCTATATATTGTTTATATAGATACATTTTGCATAAGTAAACCTTGTTATATTGTTATTTTTAAAACTTTTTTTTAATAAAATATTTATTGTTTTATCGGATATTTATTATTTGCATTTATACATATAATATGTTTTTTAGGTTATTTCTTTATTTTTTATTAAAGCATTTCTAAAAATTGTTTTACCTTTTTTTAATTTATCTTGCCTAGTCATTGGGTACCATAATGCATTTCCCTCCACAAATTATAGGGTTGGTGAAGGGGCCTGTCCTTTCTTTGTCTGTTATTGTCACGTCTTTTCTCTCTAATTTGCCATTGTTCCTAATTCCCCGCTTCCTAAGAGAGACTGATTGCTCCTGTGTTTTTACTTGATCGTATACTTGAAGTGATCTTTCCATTTCTTTCACTCAAAGATCACAGAGAAACGACAATTATTAATCATTCATACGATTTAATTTAGAGAAAGGGCGAACGAGAGACCTGATTCTTAGTTTCCCAACAGAAAAATTCCTCAAGCTAGACCACGGCAAGACAGACCACAGGAGGTCAAGGATTCCTTTGATACATTGTGTTAGCTAGTCATATTGGTTATTGCAATAAAATGGTGCATACTGATGCGTTTCACAGGTTGTATAATATTAATTTATTAAACATATATCAGCTAATATTTGAAATATCAAAAGGCTCGTGTGCCTTCTTTTTAAATAACCTATTATTTTTCTTTTACATCACAATCATGAACTATGATTTGCTACTTGCTTTTACTACAGCAGCTGGAGGCTGGTATTTAGGCAGAGGGCATTTTGTGAACATAAAATTGTGTACAGCCTGGAAATAAAAATATTTGTTTTTTTAGAAGCCAAAAAGAGAACACATACACACTCTTAAAAATAAGGGTGCTTCTCAGTGCCATGGAAGAACCTATTTTGTCTTACTGGTTTCATAAAGAACCTTTGACTGAAGGGTTCTTTGTGGTCCCAAAAATCTTTTTATGGCATCGCTGTGAAGAACCATTTACGCAACTTTATTTTTAAAAGTTTACAGACCACAAAAGTCTCTTGTATTTGTTCAGTTCTAACTCTTACTGTATGTTGCTGTTAGCAAAGATCAAAACTGATGTTCAATTGACTCAGGCAATCTATTTGTTTAATATTGATAAAAAGTGTTTCGCAGATCGGGGTTTTAATGATGTGACAGCGAGCAGATGTCTCTTTCATCTTCTTGGCCTTGCAATGTCGGTCCTGATGTCACCAACAAGTGAAAGTTTGTGAAGTGTCAGGATAACTCTCAAGAGCTGTTGAATGCCTCGAGGGTATAATTCGTTCCCTGATGGTGTTTCAAGCTTTGAACACAGAGAGGCAAAGTCTATTACTGACGTGTTTATTGTGTCTCTTTTGACTTGAGCCACAGGTGACAAAACAAAACTGCACCTGAGGATACAACACCTGCTGTTGTCATGGTCATGGCGTTCGGAGCAAGAAACATTGCTGGGTGTAAATCTTTGAAAGGGCCGTCACGCTGAATTAGTGTGGCTTGGCGTAGCCCTCTGTTCTAATTCGCAGGTGGGACTTTGGCAGCTACACAGCAGAGCTGTCAGTTGCATTGCCATCAAAACCTGGGTTTGTTCTTAAGTGTTATTAAAAGAAGAATGGAAATTCATTCAAAGAATTACTATTAAAACCTGATTGTAGATCTTTGATGGCTTTAAAGGAGTAGTTCACCTTCAAAATGAAAATTCTGTCATCATTTACTCGCCCTCTTGTCAGTTCAAACCTGTATGACTTTCTTTCTCCTGCAGAACACAAAATAAGTTATTTTGAAGAATGTTGTTAACAGGCCCCATTCACTTGCATTGGTAACAATAGAAGTGAATGAGGGGGTGTGCTGTTCTGTTACTAACATTTTTCAAAATATCTTATTTTGTGTTCTGCAGAAGAAAGAAAGTCATACAGGTTTGAAATGACAAGAGGGTGAGTAAAAGATGACAGCATTTTCGTTTTAAGGTGAACTACTCCTTTAACTGATGGCCTATGTATGGATTTATCAAATGGACAGATTGTACGGTGTAGTGGAAAGCAACCTAACTATTTTAATACTCCCTGAAGAACTGAACAGTTATCTTTTCTAGAGGACTTTGAGAAGGGCATAGGGGAAAATTGTCTGTAAAAGTGTGTGTTTGGTGGACAGGGGAATCCCCCTTAACATTTTGTATGGATATGTTTTAAATGGATTAAATATATAGGACCAGTCAAAAGTTTAAAAAGACCTACTTTTTCATGTTTTTCCGCATTTTAGAATAAAACTCAACGTATCAAAATTGTAAAATTAAACAAAGGGGACTATGGGAATTATGTTGTAACTAATAAATAAATAAAAATAAGACGTTACATTTTATCAAGCAACTTCTTGAGGTCTTACCCTGAGATGTTTTTAAACTATATTGAAGTAGTTTCCATCTATCTTAGTGGCCGGTCTTTCTTCAGTCAAAGTCATACATTTTAAAAACATTATTAATAAGTAATTAAATAATTTGTTATGAAAAAACATAATTTATGCTTGCGAAAGTATATTTTTGTCTATGAAAATAATTTCAAACATTTAAGCATACACCTTTAGATCAAACTTTTTTTAAAGTAATGAGAAACATTTCACACAAAAATTCTAAAACTTTTGACCGGTACTGTATGTGAACTAAATTCATATGTATATCCTTTAAACATATTCTACAGAATTGGTGCAAAATCAGAGCTGGAAACAAATTGAAAATGTTAGTTTTTTTTCCAGAAATGTTTTATATATGCAAATTGTATAATATCAAAGGTACACATTTCTAGTAATTGTGCAGTTAATTTTCATATTGAACATCTAATAGAAAACCTTTCAGCTCACTATCATACTAAAATACTAATGATTTGCATAACTCTACTGGGTTTGGTCATTTCCCCCAAATAAAGAATTAAGTGTTCCTTTTTGTCACTACGGAAACAATGATACCCAGTGATACGATTTGTTGGTGACTGTTTCAGTAGTGATCATTTATTAATACTTTTGAGCCTAGCTCAAAGATGCTAATCAGCACATGGTTAGCAAGCACAGTTTTCAACAGATGTACACACATAAAAACTGAATTGTGTGGAATAACGCCCCAAAAAGTTTCCTTAATTGCAGAAAAAAGATGTTTGGTAGTGACGTTCCTTAAAGTTACAAAAATGTAGGGGTGTGATTAAAAAGCCAATACTAAAACATAGTTTCAGTAGTGACATGAAAAATACGGGATAATTTTTTTTTACATAAAGTTAATCATTTTAAAATAAAATATAAAATAAATAAAATAAAGCATCAAAAATATATTTTTTAAAAACAACAATGGAAAAAAAAGCTATTTTTAAATACAATTTCCAAAAGTTGAAATTTAGGGATTTGGGTTCGGGACACCCATCTCCCAATTGAAAGTACGAAAATAAATGATTATTTTATATATTAGGCTGACTTATATTATAAATATTATTGTTAGGCTGACTTATATTATTTCAATAAATAACTAAGATTTGAATACTTGAATGCTTTTTAAATGTGTTGTTTTATGTGGGACAGCAGTTTGCACTAATTCTGTAGAATGGCCTATATATGTATCTAAGCATCTATTTACATTTTATTTTTACACTTGGTTCGTGTTTAAAATCTAACCTCGAAACTAAATGACTTGAGAACACACCATAGCTTTTTGCCTAACTTACTGTTTATGTTTTCATTAATTCAAGCTTTCATCAGTTAAAAGTCACCATTGAGAACACAAGGGAGGGATTTGTTTGTGTACCTGATATATGCTCTCCTCTGATTGGTCACGGATGGGCTCATGTCCCGCCTCAAATACAATGTACTATAACATCGGCAGCAGAGAAAGATAAAAAGGTAAAGGTAAAAAAGGGGACAGGAAAAAAGGAAGACAAGGAAGTAGACTGATCGATCACACAGAATCAACTTTGGTCCGGCCCCAAGAGCAAAGCAGTGAGGGACAGCGAACAGCTTTTCCACTGAAATATGTTGTATCGTGGTTACCATCTCGACCCTCATCTTGACCCTTGACAACATGCACTTGCCTAGCAAAGCTTTAATTTATCTTGCTTAACCAGTTTTAAAACAGAAAATTCACTCTCTCCAATCGTGACAGCTTACAATGCATAATAACAAGTAAAAACATCAATGGCTGCAGAATTGAGTGATGCTTTTTCTGATGCATATATTCCTGCCTTTAAAATTTCATGATTACCATTTTATATGTTGATTTATGCCCCTGTTTCTGTACCTGCTAAAAGGACGATGGTATACATTTTACAACATTAAGGAGGAATAAATCACAGCCCAAACGCTTCGTGTTTTATAATAAGGGATGTTCATCCCTGGGTTGAAACATATTAAACAGTCCAAAGATTGTTTTAGCAGGTTTTGGTCACACTTGGTCAAAGCAGCACTACACCAGCTGAAGACCAGCTTACTGGGAGATCAGCTAGCTTTGGCTGGTTTAAGTAGGGATGTTAGCATAACTGCTTTAACGTTGGAAGCTGGCCACTGAGCTTAGGAACTGTAAATTGAACGTGCGACCTCCATATCTGTGATATATTCCTCCATAATGCAAGAACCACACAAAGACAAGATAGCAATTTTGGCAAGCGGCATTCTAGCTTATCGCTATGTCCTCTCTATTCTAGACCACGTTAATGCAAATGGCACAATTGTCGCTAATTTTGGTGACATTTTAGAACTAATGGCTTTGGTCTTTTCAATTTACAATAAAACGTCACCATAGGCCAATTCATTTTGTATCCGTGTTGTAGTCATTCTTCTCATTTCTAGTACTCTTAACAACAAATTGATAATGCTTATCAGGTCGACAACACACTGCAAGTAATGATTGATTCTTTAGCATGGAGTGCACAACTGATATACCTCAGAGCATGGTTCTCATTTCTCCATTACTTTGTAGCTAATGACTAATGGACATTCAGACATTCAAAGTTACACCAGAGTCCAATTGATATATATTGTGTATAAATTGTGAATTGCGTAGATTCCTATTATTTGCTTACGGCGCACAATGGACAATACAGAAAGGCAATGCAAGGCACGTAAACACGCACGCACACGCACACACACACACGCAGCCCAGATGGGATGTGTTAAAGCTGTCTGTTTTCAGTACAAAACTATATGGAGGCTCCAAGGACAAAAACTGCACGTTTTTCCAAAACATACCCGATTTATAAAACGAAAGGTTTAACAACCCATTACAGCAATGATTTACTGTTCATTTATACATACAAGTGATGAAATAACAAGATCTATTAATTCAGGAGGAGTGAAGAAAGAGCAAAGAAAATGGAGGGGAATTATTTATTTCTGTAAATGAGATTAAAGGCACATTACGGAGTAGGGAGTCCTGTTTATCGTGACAGTGCGAGGCAGACTGATTTGACAGCGCACGATCACGCAGACACAATGATTGATGGTTTGTTTCAAAGCGTTACCTGATACACGGGATCTTCCACGTCTTCCTCCAGAATGGTCTGCGGGTATGATTGGACGGAGCGGGTGATTGGAGTAAAGCAGATATAGAGGGAGGAAAACGTAAGAGGAGAGATTTCTTCTCTCATTTGTTTAAAAACACAGAGAAAAAGCACATTTTGACTGCTAGCAAAAACAACAGGTAGGCTATAGGGACATGCACAGGCTGATTTGAGTCAGAGTTGAGAAATGTGAAGAAAATCATATCGCAGATGCGAATATCCTGGTATTGAACAGAGAGAGAGAGAGAGAGAGAGAGAGAGAGAGAGAGAGAGAGAGAGAGAATTGAAGAGAGCTGCCTTAGGCCAAATGCAACTGAATGACTGAATACACAAACTGAAAGTCTTTTTTAGGTCTTTTAATGACTTCATAGAATTTGTCGCAGTGTTGTTCACCCAAAAATGAAAAATCTGTCATCATTTACTTTGACTCAAGTTGTTTTAATACATTTTATTGTTTAGCTGGTCACAAATGGAGTTATTTGGAAGAATGGTTGTAACTGAACAGTTCTGGGGCACCATTCACCTCCATAGTAGGAAACTACAATGGGAGTCAATGGTGCCCCAGAATGGTTTGGTTTCCTACAATATTTAACATATCTTCTCTTGTGTTCAACAGAACAAAGAGATTCATACAGATTTGGAACAACATGAGAATGAGTAATGAGGATGACAGAATTATCATTTTTGGGTAAACTATCCCTTTAATATGTGCGTTGTGGATATGAGTATGCTTTAATATTTAAGATTTCTTCTACCCAAGATCCCCCTGGGGTCATATTGTACAATGCGGCACACAACAACCGTAAAGGAGAGAAAAACAGCACAGTGCGTGTGAACCTAATCATGTTATGCTCTGAGATAAATAATAAATATGCCCTCTCGGAAATGCCTTTGTTTTCTATATTTTCATGCTTTTGTATTCTATATTTCATCAGTTTTGTTGTTGTTTATGGTTTCGCCCGCTGACGTGAACGCCGGTGTGTTTATGACAGCGCAATAAATTCGCGTTCGAAATAGTATATTCTCTTTGGGATTTCGTGTTTATCCGAGTGTGAAGGTTTTGTGCGAGCGCGTTACCTGATAAACGGCTTGTTCGCACTGCTTGTCCTTCTGAGCCTTTTTCTCGATCTCTTCCCTCTGCTTAATCTCATAAATCAACTGGAAAAGGTCGCGGAGGTCGAGGATCACCGGTTCAGCCTGGGAATGCAGACGGAGAGAAAGACGGACATGATTACAGAGAGACTAAGAGGAAGAGAAATGGAGAAAATGTGGCAACAAGTATGGCTTGTACATTACATTAAGCATTCGAGAGATTCAGTATATTAAAATGAACAGGAACCTCTTGACCCCTTGCTTCGACTGCTCTTAAATCGAGCAGAAAAGAGGTGACAGAACAAAGTGCATTTCATTTGAAAAGGCAGGGCCAGATCAAGCTTCACTCTTTGTAGTTGGCATAAAAGCTCCATGTTAAATACGTGGGGAGGGAAATGCAAAGTGAATGTTTGTCCTGCATTTTACGACTGTTCACACCACAGGGAAAGGCAAGATGAACGGTCATGTGGTTGCAGGATATAAAAAAAATATAAAAAAAATACTGTATATACTGTATATATAACATACAAAAAAAACATTGGTATTACATGTTTTTGGATATGGTATCATGGCAATACCAATGTATTTGAGGTACATTGTAAATACAATGAAACATGAATGTTTTAATAATTAATTTGAAAGATTTAATATTTCAATCATATGGGGTTCTTTAACAACTGCCAATTTTGACCCTTGAAAAAAACGTAGGAACTTAGGAAAATGAATAATAAGGACTAAAGTCACAGTTGTTGTGAATATGGGAAAATAAACAGTGTGGAAACAGGTTGTGGGTCATTCCTTTATCCTCCTGCGATGCAGAACTCCAGGTCACCTGTAGTTCAGATCCACAGAGCCACTGGATGTGGAGGGAGAGAGGACAACACATACTCATCGACCCACTATGGAAATCGATTAAGCAACAGCCAGTGCACCACAGCACTGCAGACCAGAGCAATGCAATAACAAAGAACAGCATCAAAGGGGCAGAGAGAGAGAGAGACAACCACGAGACAATGAACACCAGGCAGAAACAGTGTCACGATCTGATACAGTGTAAGCTGTGGATTGAGAAGGGGTAGGAAGTGAAAAAGGGGTATGGCAAGCTTCTGTGTATGCGTATGTTTGGCCCATATTTCTACTCTAACACACTTGAGAAATGGCCAATGTATGGACACTTACAGACTGAGCAGTTTTGATGGCCACAAACCGATGGTTTCCCTCTTTTCCACACACATAACCAAAGGCTCGGTGGTCTGTGATATCCTTAGCGATGTAGGAAATCTCATGGACGGCATGGTGGTGCTGAAGAACCTGGGGACAAAAGCCAGATTAAGTTCAGAGTTTTACCAAAATCATATATAATCCCAAACTATTGGTGAACAAAAACGTGTGTGATTACTGAAGATTCTTTGCAGATTGCATTCAACCAAAAACTAGTTTAAACACCCCTTGTTGAAGCATTATCAAATGTTGTCTTTAGTTTCCCAAGCTCTTACTGTTGCATACCAAAGAAACATACAACAAGATGCTGTAGTTTTACTATTATGAATGGACAAAATACAACACTCATTGTGGTTGTTCTGTGGAATGCACCGATATGTAAATTTTGGGTCGATAATGATAATTCTTGAACATTGAAAGCAGATAAACGATATATTGGCCGATATATAGTACTCAACTATTTTTATACATTTTTCTGAGACTGAACATTCTATTTTTCACCTGAAAATGATGTACTAAGCCTACTTTACACAAATTAAACATTCTTTAAACTTTTCTGGTATAATGTCTAGGTAATAAAAAAAATTAAGATGTTCTTCCAGAGCAACCCAGAATGGTGTTCTCAATAGCCACAAGTCCAACAGGTCTCAAGAGAGAAAGCATTCAGACAGCAGTCGGCTTCAAACAATGTTTCTGTTCTTATAATTGACACATTCATAAATATCTACATCAACAATGTTTTGCTTATAGCAGTAAGTGAATGATCACGACAAAAGGATATTACTGTACTGGATTTTAACTGTGAGCAGCATGCCGCAGAAGTGGTTCAACCAGAGGAAATGATTCATAATTTATCGTCTATAATATGTCAGCATATAATTGATTACCGTTCCATACCGATAACATTAACAATGACCATTTATCCGATACCGATATGGCCGATAATTTATTGTGCATCCCTAGTTTACTGTGACCTTGTGAGTGATAAAGAGTTCCGTCTTCCCCCATTCAAGTAGAACTTGGTCTTGGATGACAAAATTTGCTTATTTTATGCATGCTCAGAAGTGCTTCACAGAACATTCTTCAGTGAAATGTGCTCATAAAGTGGTCAAATTGGTAAGATTGGTCAGTAATTGCTTCAAGATGGGACTTTGGGACAGTTCACACTAAACTTCTATTTAAGTTAATGGAACTCAACACCCGAGTCCTTCAAAAATGGCTGAATGGACATTTACATGAAGGGAGGCATTAACCTAGAGAGGAGATTGGAGGGCAGAAACAGGTCAAGAGCTCAGATGGAGTCGTCCTCCATGCGGATGTCTGAATCACCAGGGCTCATCTCTAGTGTCGGCCTCCCGCCGCTGAAGAGCAATCATCTGCTGAAATCTACTGCAAGTGGCAATCTTCCCCTCACCACCCACTTCATCTGGAGTCATTAAAACATCACTAACACAATACACAAGCCGCAAGCTCGGGGGGGTGGAGAGACGCACCCCCACGGGCCTGGCAGTTAACTCGAGAGCGGATGACATCTTATGACAACCCATCTGACTGCGAGGTGCTATTTTCCTCGCTAAAATATGAAGTGTTGTCAGTTATGTGTTAAACAAACTTTGTGATGGAGGTTTTCTTTGTTGAAAAAGTTTTGAATCAAGTTAGCAGCTTTCGTTAGCAAACGATCGTGCCGTGTGCCCACACAGATGTAATGAATGCACATTTGACGTTGATCAGCTGAGCACGATGATTGTTGATTTTGCTACAGTACAGCGATATTCAATGATTCATTTCCTACAGCGTTGATGAGTGACAAACTGAAAGTAGCAGTGATGGTTAAGGTGAAGTGTGTAATTTTATGTTAAAATATTTTCTAATTATCCTGCTTGGTTAATAAGTGAAGTGAAGTGATGTGAGGCCAAGTATGGTGTTCCATACTCAGAATTTGTGCTCTGCATTTAACCCATCCAAGTGCACACACACAGCACTGAGTGACACACACACCGTGAACACACACCCAGAGCAGTGAGCAGCCATTGCAGCGCCCGGGGAGCAGTTGGGGGGAACGGTGCCTTGCTCAAGGGTCTCACCTCAGTCGTGGTATTGAAGGTGGAGGAGAGCGCTGTTCATTCACTCCCACCACCTACAATCCCAGCTTGTACCGAGGCTTGAACCGGTAACATTTGGGTTACAAGTTCGAGTCTCTAACCATTAGGCCACATACGACATTTGTTAATTTTCCTCAAGTTTAAGCAACACTTTCAGGACATCCTGATAAGGCTAACATAGTTATAACGGCTTATCCAATGGAGTGAGTTTAGGGCAGGACTATCTGTTTGTGAGGGCCAATAGCACACGAGGGAGTAGTCTAGTAACCTGTTACAGAAGTTCTTGTTAACTCTGTTGGTTAATGCTATCGGCATATTAATACAATCTTTTAAATAATGTGACAAATGTTCAGATGTGTGCTCTGGCTTTCCCAAAAAGATGTTTCCCTTACAGGATGCGGTGAAGCATGCCAAACTGCAAAGAACTGTTAGTCACAATATTTTAGCATGTAGCTTTTCGGCCCAGCAAGCTAAATATTCATACGTTTCATCCTAGACAGTCTCTTACTCCTTAGTAGCATTGAAATTCATTCTAAATTGGTTTGTTTAGACAGTTCATTCCAACGCAAAATAATTTCACATAATTTTTCTACGGAACTGATTTCATGATTGGAAACATAAGTCAGTCTTCAGCTTTTTGTTTTCACACGGAATGAAATTCAATTTGCTATTATATTAACTTGAAAGAAAATGTGTGGTTTCCCAGCAAATGAATTGCTTTCTTTTTCAGAAATGCTGTTTGTAATACAAAATGAAACAGTCCCAAAAATTGCAAGCTTTAATCTTTCGAGTGCTTTTCAGGGTTTTTAGATGCAAAATCGTCTATATATAACTGCGTTCTCATTCCTTCTGGGCAGTTCAAAATTGGAAGCATAAAAAAACCTTGAAAGATTAATTACTTGTGTGCCTATTCAATGCCAGCCTCTTTTTAACTAGCTCACAGAATGCAATGTGTGCTGCGAGCTTGCATAACAAGTCCTGTGTTATCGCGGCACATGAGCGGCTTTCCATCACAATGACCCATAATCTGCAGGTCACTACATACACAAATGTGGGGTTTCATTGTTTTATTGCTTTCCATAGACATTGTGTTTTTTTTACTGTACAGACTTCTATCCCCTAACCCACACACGAAACTTTCATCATTTTTACATTTTCAAATGAACACTGTTTAGTCTGATTTATAAGCTGTTTTCTTCATGGGGACAAAACATTTGGTCCTCACACTGCAGGGTTTACTGGGATCCCACATACATAGACAAACTTCTGGCAAATGATGCATCTTTTTCTTTACTTTGGATCATCAGACCAACTCTTAAGCCTCAGAGTTCACCCTATTGCATTAATAATGACTCTGTTATCAAGATGAGACAACAAGCATCACTCTTCTAAGATTTTTTTTTACTACCGAGGTGAGAAGAAAAGCTATTAGCTATCTTATAACACCTAGGGAACTGCCCTACCTGGACAGCGTTTTTGGGGGTTTTGGTACCACAAGGTTGTTTCAAAACGTTGTTATGTGTTCTTATGAAATGATGCTTCCTTCTTGATATCTTGCTTTGCCCAAAATCTAAGAAAGATTGCATGTATCCTTTGTAAAGAAGGCAATTCCAGTTTGTACAGCAATGAATACAAAAATCATTTTAAAATACACTAAAATGTGAGGTGTGTCATTTTCTATGCACTTTAAATGCAACAGCAAAACTGATGACTGCCTTCAAACAGGATTTCTGAACCTTCTTCTAATCAATCAAACAGATTGTCCCATCCCAAACTCACCCCGCAGGTTTAGAAATGTGGCTAAAGGCAAAGGCATAAAGATATCATGCGTACACTGTATAGGGAAATATAGGTACAACTTTTTATTCACTGACAAGGTTTTGTTTCAAGAAGAAAGATTCTTTAGAAGGAACCTGCCTACGTGGGAGGTGGAAAACAAGGCTGCTCAGAAGGTTCTGAAACAAAGCCAACCTATGGCCCGCATGATACAAAGGCATATGGTGCAGGTTATTTACACTTATTAAAGCATAAATACTAAAACAAAAACAGAAAGGCTTTGCCATTTAATCACTCCCTGAGGGAACGCACATACAACTTAATGACAATGAACAAACAGAGCTCATAATGAGGTTTTAGTGACTGGGGATGTGTCCAACACTGGTGATGGGTGTGTGTGTGCTTATCTGAGGATGCTGCTGTGAGGAGAGGGAAAACGCGGAAAGGGAAGACTGGTGTTACGGAGATAATGAGGATCTGGAGTCCGGCTCTAAGCCCTTCAAAACCTCAAATTCACAGTTAATTAACCATCCGCTTGACTCCCGCGCACACACATACGCATACACACATTAGCCAAGGCTCTATTAGGTTCTTGTGTAGCTACGGGGCACTCGTTGGAGATAAAGTGCACATTTTACCCCTTGTTTCAAATCATTTAGGAGGTGGGTATTTGTAAGCCTTGCCAATGGCTCACGCCAGCCGAGACAAATGAAAGAAAAAAGACTAAGGGCCCTATCTTGCACCCAGCGCAATTGACTTTGTACACCGACGCATGTCATTTGCACCCGCGCAAAGCGCGCTTTTCCCTCCACAGAAGCACGTCGCTAAACTAGTGAATGAACTTGCGCTCCCTGGACGGTTCAGCGCAAAAAAGGAGGCGTGTTCCGGCGCAAACAATCCCTGGTGCTATTTTGCTGTTCCATTAAACAATTGCGCCACTGACCAGAAAAAACCTAGTCTAAAGTCAGTGGCGCGTTGCGCGTTGTTCATTATGCTATTTTAAGGGCGCATGCTTGACCATAATGTATAGCGTGCACAACGCGCATACACTTTGCTCATGTAATCTACACAGATGCAACAGTTATTTTTGCAAATCATAAATTGTTACACTAAAAAAATATTAACACATGAGATGACGGAAATCATTGTGGTGTGCCACGAAGATGTGAAAAAATAGGCATAATCTAGCTTACAAATATTCAGGCAAATTGTAGTAATTAAGGATCAGACCTGTTTGCCCAATAGTGGCAAGACATATATGTATATAAGGACATCTGACAAATTGGTTTGTCCGTCAAGAACCAGGAAAAAAAAATCGACTGAAAAACTGAAAAAACTGAAAGACTGAAAAAAAAAAGACTGTGAAATCACCTTTACCATAATGTAAGTACATTAAAAACCTTAGTCTTCAACTTACCAGTTAAGTTGAGCTTGCTATTTTTGTCTTTTGCACAGTGAGATGGAGTATGTCTCGGGACAACGAATTAGACGCCGGAGGGAGAGGGTATACCGGCCCAGACAGACCTATCTCTCCCTCAGTGAGGAGGAATGCATAATGGAACTTGCGCACCTGCTTTTAAAGGGAATGTTGGATGACGCTCTGATTGGTTTATTTCACGTTACGCCCAAACCACACCTATGAATAATGAAGCTACTTCAGACCAACCCATTTTAGATTTGCGCCGGGCGCAAGAGCCATTTATCCCGCCGGGAAAATAGCAACAGCGCCGAGACCCGCCCACAAAGTTACTTGCGCTTCGCGCTTTGACACTTGCGTTTCAGATCGTTAAAATAGGGCCCAAAGTGTCGCAAAACAGGACAGACGAGGGGCAGCAATCCCAGAATCCTTTGGTGCTGCACATTGTTTGCCATAGAGCAGAGTGGGAATATGCAAGAACTATCAGGGTTTCGCAAATGAGTTCGTCGAGCAGAACAATTCTTTTAATTCCCTCTCTTTCTCACTTGGACTTGTTCGACATGCTACAGAACGAATGACTTTATCTTCTTGGTCTCGCAAGCCAAATGGAGTTTCTGTTCAATAGTATCCTCTCCCTGAACGCACAAGATCATGAGTGTTTGAGCATGTGCAGGTGTTAAGAGGCGGATCTATCAATACGCCGGCCTGCCCAGAGGGAGGGCAGCCGGTACAACTGTTACAACTCTCTGTCGTGAGGAACGGACTTTGTTTCAGGATGATAAGCGTTTGTTAATGACATCAATTCAAAGTGACAGGCCACTTCAGATCCGCATCTAAGCACACAGCTTTTCCCCCAAAGCGATACTGAATTATTTGAGAATATAACGTGAATTGAGACGCTTCTGTCAACAAAAATGTTGGGGAATGTTTATTCCAAGCCAACCTTTTTAAAGCAATGGATTGCATTATTGTGCAACTCCCAAAAAAGTTATGTTAAATTGCTACTTTTCATGGGAACATTTGTGTAACTTTTCAATGTCAAAAGGCTGAGGTTCTCCTTCTTTCTAAACAGAAGTACTATGACAGCATGAGAGGAAGATGGAGAAGACTCCAAGAAATATGAATGTGGAACTGACATGAGTGAGGGTCTGTGAAAGGAGGTCCCACCCAAAGAGCAAATAACTTTGAGTTTGCTTTCTATTGTAAGCACACGCATATTAACAGAATGGGCATGGAAAACAATTAAAACATATGAAGAGTTTGGTTTCAAAATGATATACTCAGTTTAATCATGTTTTTATTGTATTTTTTACTGTATTTTTTTAGTTATTATGGCTTTAATCAAAAGGGACTGACTGCAGTTTGATTGATATTAATTGGAATGCACAATAAAAAAACATGATTTTTGAATTTTTGCATTTTGGAACCAAACTCTTCATATGTTTAATCTATGAAATATGTAATCTTAAACACGTTTGGATTGCCCCATGCTGTGCCCTACTTAGAAGATAGGACCCAGAGCCATTTTCAAGATGGCTGGCGAATGAACCGAATAAGCTGCTCGATTTCTGGAATTCACTGTGCGGTTAATTGATAAATAAAAGAGTGTATATATATATATAATATATATATATATATATATATAAATTATAGAAAAGTAATGCACATTACTTGCTCATTATCTAATGCAAACTACCTGTAACGCAACCCCCTATAGCCTGTAACAAGGTGTACAGTGAAGAAACTTTACATTCTGTACTGTAAACCACCAAGTTTGTACTAAGCAAGAAACAATTCTGCTTTAAGATCCCTCTGTTGTGTGTGAGTGACATAAAGGGAACAAACTATAAATAAAGAGAGACGAGATGAAAGCTCGATGCAGTGGTTCATATAGGAATGTGCTCTAATTGTTCAACATTTCGCTCTCAAACAGTCTCACATCTGCTGCTTTGAAGCCTGTCCAAAAAGTCACACCACAGAAAAGTGCCTCGCCATCCATTTATCATGAGAGCGTGAGGGAGAGGAGGAGGGATAACATGTTGTTCTGCCTCCTTTACTTGTTTAGAGGTGAAAACAGGATCAGACAGAAAAAAAGATTAATAGCATGCAATGTTTGGCTAGTGAAGTTATTTGTTTGAGGACAGGAATGATGAGAGTGAAGAATTTAAGAAGTGTATGGTGATGGCACCACCCATTCTTCTTCATGTGAGTCAATAAAGTTCTGTTTAGACTTGCCGATCTAGAAGCATTTTATTTATGAGGACATGTATTTTCCATGCAAAACACATGCTGTCCATTTAATTTCTGTCATTTTTTATATTTTAAAAACACAATAACACTAAACTTTCCAGCAGAGCACAGAAAAGGCAAACAATGGGAGCAATTGTTGTTTGGTAACCGACTTTCTTCAAAATACATTTTTTGTGTTGTGCAGTATAAAAGGTATCAAACAGATTGACATGAGGGTGAGTAAATGATACAATTATTTTCATTTATGCCTAAACTATGTGCCTTTAAAGAATGAATTCAAAGCAGTCAGTTCAACAGAGAACAGAGCAGAGCCTTAAACTGCAGTTAAATCCCAAGGCGTACAGATCTGTGGCTTCAAAAAAGCGATGAACATCCTTTATAGTGTTAATACACGAACCTGACCATAAGGGAGAGCGGGACATGGCAATGGATTTCCGCGCGTGTGTGCTTCGCAGTAAATCACAGAGAGCTCAATTTCAGGTGTGCCACCGTGCGGTGAATTGATGTCTAAGGTGCTGGGAAGCATCCGACTTTAACAACACGTTTTTCTATCATGCTATGGGATATCTGTATGATTGTTTCTATACTAAGCTTTATATGACCCTCACACAACATTTTTTGCGTTTTTAGATAAACATTATTTATTATGCTTTTATGGCTGTTTTCCTGTATGATCGGCAATTCCCTGTTGGCTTCCCCCCACAGTGATTGTGATTTTCGGTTTTACTGTCGATGTGGGGACATTTGGTCTACATAATGTCGGCAAAACCTTAGTCTCACATAGCCGTAACTTAAGACTGCGGCAAATGTCTGGCGCTTTTTTGCAGCTTAAAGATCAAGGATGTCCACTTTTACAGAAAAAGCCACCTGACTGACATTTAAAGCCATGAATCACGGTTGTTTTATGTGTCACTTAGTTTTATGTGTCATTTTAGAGATATATTATACCACAACGACAGACCGGTGAGAAAAAATTAATGAACAGTGTGGCGCTCTGTGCGAGTGACCTTACAGAAAACACACTGTAAAATAACGAAAAATATGCAGACTATAGGCAAAGTGAATTAAAAACTCTTTACAATATTAATAAATGTCATTTTGCTGAACATTTTTGTGTCTATGGATGTGTGTGTACATGACCGTGACTGCAGCCGCTTTGGCAGAAAATAACAGTGTCTACAGTAGATCCAGAGCTTTCAACCCTTTAACCTTCATATTTCTCGGCAGCCACTGTTATCTCATTAATGAGTTTAGCATGATTTATCACCTTTCGCCATATATCTCTCACTGTCCTTCTGCATTCAATATACTCCCATCTCATATACATTCTCCATCATGTTGCATACATCATGTTCTCTGTTTTAACAGCTTTTCAAAACCACAATCCTATGGAAGTCAGTGGTTCCCCAGAATCGTCCGTTGCTTCAAAATATATTTCTTTGTGTTCAACCGAACAAAGACATTTATACAGGTTTGGATCGATTAGAGGGTGAGTAAATCTTGACAGAATTTTCATTATTGGGTGAATCCCTTTAAGCACAAGCCATTTTAATCAGGTTGACCAAGATGATCTACAACAGTGGTTCTCAAACATTTTTGTTGTAGAGTGCCTCGCTTTGCGGCAGCCCAAATAAAAACTTTTAATCTTAAACTTAGAATTTTAATTATACCAAAAATGTATTCTGTTATACAATGTTGGAACATCAATACTTTTGGTTGGTGGTCTTATTTTTCTGATGTTTGATTGCATATAATTAATGATAAATTTCTGTATTTCATAAAATACCACAAAATCTGTGCCCCTCCTTTTTTGTATTTGTGTGTTTTTTCTCTTTGGAACAATTGTTAACAAGCGCTATATAAATAAAATTGAATTGAATTGACTCTCTGGTAGAAGAGAGTCAATGAAACATTCCTGGTTAAATAAAAATAAAAAAGGTTGGCTGCACAAAGTCACTTAGCTGTTTAGTCTAGGTTAAGTATATGACTTGCAATAACAATGGTTTTGATATTTTATTGTAATATATTCATTTATATTTACTGTAACAAGGAAAAACATACCATGTACTACAAGAAAAGATGACATTTTCCCCCTCATACTTCCATTAACAAATTTTGGTGGGTCTTGGGACAGATTATACCTGTTTAAATTTGGGAATCCCTGTAGTTGACTGACCTCAGACTCACCACAAGAACATCCAGCCAACCAATGATTTAGACCTGCTCCGATCTACCAAAAACCACATGAGACAAGCTACTATCAGAAACTGAATGTAACTGGATTTTTGACAAGAACAACCTTTTCTTATAGTTTAGTCTGCGTGTTTAAATAGTCACGTGAGCTAAAATCGTCCGATCTTATTATCGCATCATGCCCGACAACATTCAAGTGGTGATTTAAATCACTTTGCCTCTATTCCTCAACTCACGCCCACATATATAAAAACCTGTCTCCAACAAAATATGAGATTGTGTGAAGTTATCCCTCAAGTTTCACAGTATGTCAGCGTGTAGGAGTCCTATCATTATATTAAACCCCACAAACACGCTCGGCACCATATTTAATCCTCTCAGTGTAGGAGCTAGACAAGGAGACACGATGTCATTATTCCCATCGTCCAACCCTGACTTACCACCTCCTCCCCCCCAACCTGCTGTTGCCACGGCGCCAGGTATCCACTAATTAGCAGCTGCCATAGCAATGATGCCTGTTCCAGGTCTTTGATTACAGAGAAACACCAGGAAGAGAGAGTGAGAATTCACACAACTATATAGCAATTGGACCTGAGAGAGGGATAATTAGTAAGAGGAGAAGTGAATTTAATAAAAAATGCCACCGGTGCCAACTCATGTACGCACACACCCACGGCCACACAAACATACCCCCACGCTTGATCAAAGGTGGACATGCTAGCGGGTGGGCAGCCAAAATGACTCCTCTGAGAGCAGGACTGGAAAGGAACTTTAGAAATGAGCCGCCCATGGGCTCCTCTGGGGAAATCGCAGCATATGGGCAGAAGAGGAGAGAAAGACACTGGGTGCCTGGAGTGTACAAAAAAGACTAATACCTCTTGACAGCTCAAAAATGAACTAAGAGGCTTGAAATGCCATGCAAAAAAGAATTTCAGCTCATGCTATCAGTGCCAATCTACCGTGCTGTACCATACTGAGCTTTGGGAGTGATTTTGGCCAAATCTGTCTTTAATGCGTCAATAAATGATTCTACTTTTTAGGACAGTTTTTGATAAAGAAACACTTGGAACACTAAAGCTAGGTTCACACCGCGATCAAATTACATACAAAGTCAATACAAATACGCGGTAAGACGCAAACTCGCAGCAAGCGGTGCGAATGACACGAATCGGGTGGTGCGAAGGCCGCGAACGGGCGTCAATCTCGTCTTCCGCGAAGGCTGAAAATAGAGGTCAGATCGCGTCACTCGCGCGAAAATACCGAAGTTTACCCGCGAGTAAAAAAAGAGCATGGAATGAAATTGGAACGAAATAACACCGGGTTAACACCAAAGTAAGTTAACTTTGGTGTTAGATATTATTTACTAGAATAAGTAAATTACATAGAAAGTCAATTCAAAGACACGTTTAGACGCGAACTTGCAGCAAGCAGTGCGAATGATGCAAATCAGGCATTACGCTGGGTTCACACCAAACACGAACAATCGCGTTCCACGCTCTTTATTACTTGTGGGAAAAGTTCGGTAGTTTCGCGTGAGTGACGCAATCTGCATCTTTGCATTGACTTTGTTTCTAATTTACTCGCGCAAAATGCTTAATTTGCGTTTGGTGTGAACCCAGTGTTAGAATACACAAACTCTCTCGCTCATTCTGTCTAATGATATTAGAGTAAGTGGAACAGATATAGTCATTTACATCAACAGCTGCTTTCTGTGTGCATTAGACTGCTTTATTGAATGGGTCACATCTCATTCCCATGCAAATCAGTTGGTAAGGAAATCAAGCATGATCCTGAATGCAAGTTGTGACTTACAGATCTACAGTATATGTATATGTAGATTGAATATGGTAACCGTATTGGAACGAAAATGAATAAGATATGAGTGAGGCTGGAAAATCATTCTTGATAAATAAACTACATTTACTAAATCTGTCGTTGAGGGCTTTTGGGTGAGAAAGAGAACATCAAAGGTACCTGTAAAGGCACAATTACATGGATCTTTAAAAGATAAAGCAAAAAATATTGGTGCGATTTAATTAGAATTATTTTTTCTAGAAATTATTTCATCATTTATTCCCCCTTATGTTATTTCAACCCTTTCTTCAGCAAAACCCAAAAGAAGATATTTTGAGGAACATTGGTAGATAACATTGGCCCCATTGACTTCCACTGTATGAACACAAAACCACTGAGACATTTCTTAAAATATCTTCTTTTGTGTGTTCCACAGAAATATAAAAAATACACAGATTGTGAAGAACAGTGAATAAATTATGACATCATTTTTATTTTTGGGTGAACTATCCCTTTAATGCCTGTTTGGGGATGTGTATCATGCACACGGCTGTCAATCCATTAACTTTGTCACTTTTCATTCTCATACAACTGCAGAGTGATTAATCACACAACATTTATGGTTGAGGCTCAAAAAGTGTCTCTAAGGTCCCATGAAGCAATATGGCAGCACTGAGGTTGTGTACCTCTTACGTGCGCTACCATACATGTGGTAGCCAAGCAACTGCCATTGAGATGAAGGGGAATGCTAACTGATAGCTTTCTCCAGGTATTATAGACCTCTATGGTTTGAACACGCCTGTCATTTTTACTGAGAAGGTTTAAGCTGGAGGTGGCAGCAGGCTGGGGTTTTCCCTCTTTGTGGAAGTTAATAATGCAAGTGCCTGATCTTGGCAGCCCTTCAAACAGCAGGACAACAATGCGATTAGCGGAGTAACAGAGCGGCACGCGGCTGTCCACTGAGTCACCATAATGAAATCAGGAAGCAGCTCCTCTTCATCAGATGAAGGCCTGGAGGGGAGTTCCAATGCCAGGAAGGAAATAAGTGGGGGAGGAATTGAAGGGTGGACAGGCAGGAACAACTACACAAACCGGAAGGAGACAGACAGTAAGGAGTGCTGTTGAATCTTAAAAGGGCAGTGCAGTGCTCTCTCTCTATCTCTCTCACACACACTCAACCTGTTTGTTCTCTGTTCACGCAGCAGCATTTTTGTGGTACAGCCTCTGTGTATGTTATGGTCTGCAACGAGCAAGGCGGGACGAGAGCCATGACGGAACGATGCGGGGGGGATCGGAGGCATAAAACGACGAGTGACAGGAGTGTTAGACGAGATTTTATGTTATGTTTGTGTGGCCGGCAGTCGACCGTGAGGGAGTGTTTGTTTATTTTATTATTAATAGTTTGTTCAATGTTCGCCGGTTCCCGTCTCATTCTTCCTTACTTGGAACTTTACTACATGGTCCTTAAGGTTTAACAAATGGGATCTGTTAAAAAATGACACTCGAAGATATTCGCAAGAACGTTTGTAACCAAACGGTCCTGGGTCACTATTGACTACCATACTAGGAAAAGAAACTACTATGGTAGTCAATGGTGACACAGAACTGTTTGGTTACAAATATCTTTCTTTGTGTTTATCATAACAATAACATTTATAAAGGTTTGAAACAACTTGAGGGCGAGTAAATTATGACATCATTTTCATTTTTGAGTGAACTATCCCTTTAAATATCTTTGATCAGGTAGACACAATCATCCAATCAAATATCGATATTAATATTTAATAGTTTCAATCCAAAAGCAACAGCACGATCTGAATCTGATAGTCATGCATTTGTAGCGTGGTGGTTAAACGCTACCACGCTCAGAAAAGAGAGCAAATGTCATGATGTTAATAGATCAGATGCATCAATGACAGATTAAACCCTTGTCATGTGAGGTCACCTCCTGGCTTCATGACAACAGAGCACGCTGTGCTCACACAGTAACCCCTCATTTATCACTGGCCCTCATCAGTACAGCACTGCACCCTGAACACCAATTCATTTGTGCTGCCTAATTCACACTCGCTGCTCGCTATAAAACAATATTTGCACATATTCCTCAGCAATGAAATATTTTCTTTAAAGCATTAGAATCAATTCACTTGTAATCTAGACAGGCAGTTAAGAATGACTAATTACATTAAGAATTCTTCACGCTAGCATCTACACTTTTTCAAACAGTCAACGACACTGCAAATACATGTTTTAAAGGGGTCATATCACACGGCTAAAACAATTTTTTTTTTGTTTTGGATGTAATGCTATTGTGTATACACGTTTTAAGGTTCAAAACCGCTGTATTTTCCACATACCGTGCATGTTTGTATCTCCTCTTTGCCCCACTTCTCTAAAACGCGTAGATGTTTTACAAAGCTCATCGCTCCGAAAAGCGAGGTGTGCTATGATTGGCCAGTTAACCAGTGTGTAGAGATTGGTCGAATACTGCAAGGCTCGACCTGATATGGCGTTTCAGGCAGGTCTGGGTGAGCATACGCTTTTATATACAATGCATCTTTTGTTAGGACACTTACATTTTTTTACAATTTTACGGGTCTAATCCATGCATGGGCAATTTATAACACACCAAAAACACAGAAAAATAGGTATTCGCACCATATCACCCCTTTAAGACATAGATAATTGATTTTTGAGACGAGGTGTGTAACAAATACTTTTTTTGTATTCAAGCGGCTTTTATAGAAAGCAAGTATTGTATTCACACTGGAAATATCAACAACAAATGCACTTCAAATACTGAATGATACATTTACACCATTTAATAGCAATAGGGCTGCAGTTTGCAGAATAAAAGTTTTGGTTTACACAATATGTGGGTGTTGTAACATCCCCATCGTTGTCTGCCACGCCTCCTTTTCATCTGCACCTTACCCAGCACTCTATGTTCAGTTTCATCAGACTTTTAAACCAGGACTACGTTTCCCATCATGCACTCGCACCCCTGACATTACTGATTACCCCGCACCTGATGTTTATTACACTCCACCTGTATTCAATCCCATGGACACTATTTAAGCCTTCAGTTTTGTCTTGTTCTCAGTCCAGTATTAAAGTAATGTAACATATTTTTAATGATATATGTTTTCGTATTCCTTGGACTCCTAGTTCCCATTGACCCGTTGTTGCATGGTTTCCTGTGGAGGTTTCTGTTGGACTCTGTATCTTGTTGTGTGGATTATCATTCGGATTTTACCCCTTTGGATATTTCTGTTATTCTTTGGATTCATTAAACACCTTTCATTTTGACACTCTACCCGCTGTCTGTGTGGCACCGTTCATCCCCGATACTGGAAGTGTTACAGGTGTACTGTGTATACACAAACATGCATGTGTAATTTTAGGAAATATATATTATTTATTTATGACATATTTATATATATAAATATTAATATCCAAATGTAAATCTTTCTTAAATATATGCATGTGTGGTGTATTTATATATACATAGTTGTTATACACTGTACAGACACATATATTATGTAAACAAAAACTTTTGTTCTGCAAATGATTAGTTGCAACTAATCATTGTGCAGCCCTATTTGCTAAAGTGGCTATCATTGACACTTGTATACTGAATACTGTATAGTATGTCATAAGAACACACCTAAAGCAATGCTATGTCTATCCCTGCATCCCAATTCGCATACTATCTGTCCTAAATTGTCAATTAAATTAAAATGTCCCAAATCATTCTTAAGTTCCCAGACGGTCTACTATTTTCGGTGAAAATTGTAGATCCACGGATGCTCAAACGTCAAATATTACCCACAACTCATTAACAAACCTACAACTGTATTAATAAAAACTAAATTAACACATTTAATTATACATAAACATTACACAACAAATAATGAATACAAAAATTCTTAAATGCGAGGAGGAGATGTATTGTTATGCTTATAGCATCAGATAAAGGTAACATATCACTCGTAGTCCTGCTTGACCTTAGTGCTGAGTTCGATACTGTAGACCATAACATACTTTTAGACCGCTTACACAATTATACAGGTATTCAGGGACAGGCACTTCAATGATTCAGATCTTACTTATCAGACAGATATCAATTTGTCCATTTAAATGGGGAATCATCAAATCTAACGCAAGTAAATTATGGATTACCTCAGGGATCGTTTTTAGGACCCTTGCTTTTCTCCATATACATGCTGCCCCTTGGCAACATTATTCGAAAACATGAAATTAGCTTCCACTGTTATGCTGATGATACTCCGCTATATACCTCATCGAGACCAGATGATTCGGTCCAGCTATCCAAATTGGCAGAGTACATCGAAGATATAAAACATTGGATGACTAGTAATTTCCATCTTTTAAATTCGAATAAAAAAGAAATATTACTTATCGGACCAAAAACGCGGAAAAAGATTATTTGGGATTATAACCTGCAAATTGAAGGTTGCACTGTTACTTCAACAAATACAGTTAAATACCAAGGCATTTTATTAGACAGCAACCTGTCATTTGGAAATCACTTCTCAGATGTCACAAAACAGCCTTCTTCCACCTTAGAAATATTGCCAAATTACGAAATATTCTATGTGTTGCTGATGCAGAGAATCTTATTTATGCATTTGTGACCTCAAGACTTGACTACTGTAATACTGTAAAGTCCAGAAAATACGATCACATAACCCCAATGTTATCAGCCCTTCACTGGTCACCAATTAAGTATCGTATTGACTTTAAAGTTTTTTAATTACTTATAAAGCCCTAAACAGTTTAGCCTCTACCTACATAACAGAGCTTCTATCACATTACAACCCATCATGCTCTCTAAAGTCTCCAAACTCCAGATTTTTGATAACACCTAGATTAACCAAATCCACCAAAGGGGGTAGAGCTTTCTCATACATAGCAACTAAAGTCTGGAATAGCCTTCCCGATACTATTCAAAGGTCAAACACTTTTTCCAAATTTAAATCTAGATTAAAGACACATCTTTTAAGCCAATATTTTACTTAATGCATTATATGTTAAATAAACCACCGGGAGACTGCATTTATTAGATATCATTTACTAGAATGATCTTGCTTGTTATATAAACACCATGCAATGTGCTGTGTTTAACCTTTTTGTGTTTTTCTAATTTTCTGCTGTAAAGCGGCTTTGGAACAATGCACATTGTGAAAAGCGCTATATAAATATAACATAATCGAATTATGTATTTGAATTAAAACGATCAAATTGTCGTCTAAACAGAGGTTTCGTCTTTTTAAGATGTACTAAGACGTAGTTCAGCTAAAATAAACAACATTTACATGATCATCTCGAAAACAAATAATTAAAACAATTAAAATGATAAATGATGGTGTTTGCACCTCTGTGAAATGCTGTAAATAAGAGTGTTATAAATCACAGCGTTAGTTTTAATGATGTCAAATACACTCTGTGGGATTTGCTTATTTGATTTATGTCTATTTAAAGAAAATGCCAAAACCAGCCAAGCAAAAAGAGCTCAATGGCACTTCACAACAAGCAAGCAAGAAAGTATCAAGTCATTAACAGACACAAACCGAGACTCTCTTTCAATCTCTCCTTATGTGGAACTGTGCCTAGGCGTGTGTAATGTGGTGAGATACTTCATAAAAAATACACATTATTTCATCCTTCTAAAACATGCTCAGGTGTGATGGATTCGGTAGCTGTTATTGCCATTTACTCTTCAACGAGATGGAGTAAAGCCCTGCAGATAGGCCTTGTAAAGCTATGGTTGTTCTCATCTAAGAAGTCTGTTCAATTAGGCCCCTCTGATTTCCCTGGAGAGAGCTCTTCTCTTTAAAACGCATCATTAACACAGGCTTACCTCTCCCAAAGGATCGCCTCACCCCCCGCCCGGCGTACAGCAGACTCACGTCTGCTTAGAGCAACCAACAAAACCTAATATGCAGCAACCACATCTTTTTCAAACAGCTTTCACGCAAGTGTGCGGCACAATGTTCTTTCTCCCTTAGTCTGAGAATAGATAGGACGATGAAGGGAATGTTGATGATGTTTTGGTTTAGGTACATCTCCTCCCTACTGTCTGCTGTTGCTGGTTGTCTCATCAACAGTCCGCCCACTGTCTACTTACTTGACTTGGCAAGCATATTCTCAGTTTGGCAAGCTCCACTCTCATTGGCTGGCTTTGCTTTGCACAGTTTTTTTTCCATTCCACCAAAAGCCAATTCATGTTTGTTTGTGTTTTTATATATTTAATTACAGTATATACACACACACAGTATACTACTGTATATACAGTACATTATATGACTTTGATATTGATGTCTTGTGACAATACATTGTATGGTCAATGAACTTTCTCCAAAGTTGAGAATCCAAAGTTGGGTCAAAAAGGGGACAAACCCAACCTTTGGGGCTGTACATTAATGTACTTGATGCTGAGTTGTTTCAACCCAAAATGCTGAGTTGTTTTAACCCATTGTTAGGTCAAATATACTGTAAACATTTTCTGGGTTAATTGAACACAACAGCTTGGTTTGTCAATTTTTGATCCAATGTTTGGTTAAATATAACCCAGCGATTTGGAATGTACAACTCAAATTCTCTTTTGAGACACAGTGAATAGCCACTGAATGAATTAATATTTTTTCCACAATTATGTACTGGGATCGATTTCCAATAAACGTTTTTGTAAGACTAAAGTATTGGTGACCCCACATGACTTTTTTAGGCAATCAGCATTCATAAATGCTTTTCTCAAGATTGATTTACAAAGCCATTACAATGTCATTATATAACTTCTTAAGAAGGACTATTCTTATGAGCTTCCTATAATTTATCTTAAAAATAATCTTATATTTTGTCTTAAGAACAGTTTAGCGAACCAGGCCCCCTTATCTTAAATAAGTCACTGTTATTTAAGTGTTTTCATAAACCTCAAAGGTTCAAATGAAATGTGAAGTCAGTTGACCTAGACCAGCACTTACTAGCTTCAACCAGCTAGAATATTTTCTGCAGGATTAGTTTTGCCATTGCATTGAAGTGACTATTGATGGCCACTGTAGCCTCTTTCTAGAATTCATCTGACAATGATAGGGTGAAATGGTTATGAGCAACAACTTCTTCACAGTACAAACATTCAAACAAAACAAAAGTATTTTTGCTAGTAGAAGCCAGGTTGAACATTGGATGACTTGAATTTCTGGCTCAGGACTGTATGTGTCTTGCTTCAAAGGATCACGGGTAGTAATGATTCGGATAAAACTCCCTATGCCCCCCACCACCTCACACACTCCCAAACACTCAACACCCTCTGACTTACCCCCGACTTCTCATCGAAAATCTTGATCCCTCCAAAGGACACAGTGAGGAAAACTTTCTGTTTGTGTTCTCCTTTAGACCGTGCAGAGGCTGCGATTCCCTGCAGACGAGAAGATGAAAATGGAAACATGAGAAAATGAGGCAAAAAGATAAAACAGAAGAAGCTTTTGCTACTTGCTGCAGTCTGTTGGGAGTATTAGTGGTCATGTAAAGCAATTGAATCTCTCTATGCTTTCGGCTGGGAGGTTCAGGTTCTAGAATGAGCAAGTTTGGGTTAGACTGGTCTGGAACAGAATTTCACTTGCAACAGCAAGGTCATGGGCTTATTCCTAGAAAATAAACATGCACTGCATGTCGCTTAGGATAAAAGTGCCTCATAAATTCCTGTCAACCAATCGGATGTGTCTATCGGATCTGGCATGATGTACAGTACGTTATCACACCATTATTACACATTCTTTTTTTTTTTCAAATAACAACTGCTCAAAACTAATAACACCATGTAACCCGGATACTGCAAATCATTTTGAGAGGGGCAGTTTAATATTACACAAAAAATAATAATAAATATGTCTTTTAATAACATATATGATATTATATTTACGAACGATTAAACCAATTTGCCTATTCGTAAAGTTTGAACGTCGTTTGTTACTTTAAAACCGAAACTAAATGGATTTTCCTCGCGGAAGGTCTGCATTCGGTTAAAATGAGCTAATAAAATATTTCAAATACACATTTCATGTCCAGTTTGTTTCTCATGTGGCAAGCAGCCGTGTAATAAGCGGGATAATGTACAAGCAGCCGGCTGTTATCGCCTGTACATTATCCCTTACTTATGTCTATCCATGCTGGTAGGTTGATGAAAGAGCCATTTTAATTTTAGTGACATGGAGATCATGCTGGATAGAGCACAAGCTCTAACATTTCAAACTAAGTAGTGCTTGGGTCTTGGACTGTTTTCCAAACAATGGAAGATTGTGAAAATGTCTAGGAATTCTGGTTGAAAACATTTCTGTTCTGTTGTATTCTCTTTGGTGAGAATATTGGTTAAAAAAATACACTGTATCTTTAAGTATGTTTTTACAGCACTGCGTGTGCTTATCTGGGGTTTATATGAAAAGACTTTAACTTTTGTTTGAAACTTCCCTTCCAATCAGTGAGATGAACTCGGAAAGATAGAAAACGTGAGAAATAAGAGATTAAAAATGATAACATGGGACTCATTTGTTTGCTAAGGAGTGTAGGAGTGAGAGAATATGACTATAGATTATGTGTCTGGGTGAGTGAGGGCTAAACACCTCGAATCAATAACAGTCTGGACGTTCCAATCAGACAAACATGCAAATCAGATGTTGTAATCACCCTCTCTATCAAACAAACAGAGAAGAAACCAGATTAAAGGGTAAAAGTGAAAAACCGCTAAGATTGACGAAAACACTGCAAAACACACACATTCACTTAAACAATAATACGGATGTTTATTTATAATTCAGTACCTCCATATACACAAGGTCAAATCACAAAACCTGTGTAAACATAATATTGTGACCCCAGGTGTTCACACGGCTCATTGTCAAATCATATAAATGTTTTTTGTTTATCAAACTACTAAAGTCACACAGACATTTTATCCTTTAAAGGAAGATTGAGAGATCATTGACTGTTTTTATTTATTTTGGTGTGGGTGGGAATTAAATTCTAGGGACAAATATGGCTCAATGTAGTAAACCCCCAACTCGATCATATTTGATGTTTAATATGTCCTGCTTGGTCCAAATTCAATTTTGGTCCAATACAAATTCACTGTGGGTTACATTTACATTACATTACAAATAGATAATTGACCCTTCGCAAAGCCCGCCCCCTTTTGCAATGTCCGACATCAAGCAAAGCGCTCCCACTGCACTAAAGAATATGTGTCGTGAAATAATTATTTCTGGAAAAAAAATAACGTATTCTTTCAACCAGAAGCAATAAGAAGGTCTCCAATATGCATTTGAAGTATATATTCAGGATGTGAAAGTGACTCGGAATGAAGTAAACACAATAAAGATCAAAGCTCTAGCCTACAGATCATAAAACTGAAAGCACTGCATCACCTGGCGATGGAAAATCACTACATTGAGGAACAACACGGTTCCCGAAAAGCCGGGTAGCTTTCTATTCACTATTCATGTCATAAAAAATTTAAATCAGTTTTTTTTATAATATCACATTCAGTAAGTCAACCTAGCTAGTGTTAGTTAACTACTGTAACAGTAACTTTAGTCTATAGTGTGCTTGCTGTGACGACATAACGTCTGGATAGCGCCATTGGTTTCTGACACGTTTAGGCAACAGGTGAAATTGTGATTATGACCATAAAGAACAAGTTTTTACTCATGTTCGTACAGTGTGACGCCTGCAACCATGGCAAATTACTTTTTAAAAACCGCATAATGAGAAGCCGGTTAAACTCTATGGTTTGATTGTCAGACAAAATGGCGAATAGCAACAGGGGGCACATAATATCGCCGATATGATTTGTAAGGTTGCCTGTCAATCAAACTCCAGGCGAAGGGTCAATAGGCCCTTATCACATGACGTCACGCATCGTCCGTTCTGCGTCGAAAGCAGTGTATCGTTACTTCCGCTAGCGCCTCAGAACGGAGTTTACCAAGTCCCTTGCACAGCTGCCACAAATACGGCTAGATGATGTACAACATCTTGCAGACAAATTTTCGCTTATGACAAGATGAAAGCTAGATAAAGGATACAAATACTTTGTTGAATAGTACCCGTTTCATTACGAAGGTAAGTGTTTTGTTTTCTTTTTGTGTTAGCGAAGGTGCTGGGATAAGTACTTGAAAAAGTCTTCTGTCAGTTTTTTCTGTCACTGTAAATTCCAGCGCGACGGCAAAACAGAAGTTATTTTTCTTCTTCTTCTTGTTTGTTGCAAGACGGATGATACACTGCTTTGCGAGAAGGCGGAGGATAAGTGACGTCATTGTGAAAAGGGCCTATTGGTTACTTCATTGCTTGTCGAGTTTGCAGTTGTGCCGCACATGATTAGATCATCACTTTGTACAGGAACTTGGATTATTCACAAACACATAATCAACCACAACTTTATAAAAATCAACCGACACATACCTTAAGTTTCATCATTGAGTCCTGACACAGCTTGTCTCCTCGTGCAGCGGTGACCTCATCTATGCCAATGATCTTGGCCTTGTATCGAACGCCATCTCCCTTGAAACGCTTTATCAGAGCTGCCTCACTGCGGTCCTGCCCTAAAGGGAGAAACAGAGAACAAGGAAGATGAAGCAGGGAGTCATTTGATGAATTTTACATATCTGCAGCAATTCGTCTCCTCCCTCCATCAACCATCATTTCAAAATGCCCTTACTTTTTCCATAATCAGCAAAATCTGGACCTGGCAGCTGACAAAAATACAAAGCTATATCCTAATGCAGTCTATTTAACCCAGTATATCCTTATATCTCGTATATTGAGTTCTATTCAAGCAGTTCGATCTTGGATCCAGTGTGCTCAGTCTAGTTGTTGAGATATGAGCCTGTGGGGTTGATCACAGCCAGGAGCTTTAGAATCAACCCAGTGCTCTGAAAACCCTCTCCAACCTCCAGATGCCTTGTGCTATACAGCTCAGAATGAAGGTCAAGTCAGTAGCTTGTGTGTGGCTGTAATTGCAGGTGTGTCAAGCCTGGGGCATGAGAGGAAGATGTTGGTTTCTAAGTAACGGCTCTGTGTCCAGGTCTGGTGTGAGGTGATAGGAATGATGAAAGCTGAATATTTCTTTGAGCTCTCACATCAAAGCGGACATGTATGGGCCGATCGCGACTTAGAAAGATCAGGTGGCCCCTCCCACACCTTCATCACAAAGCTTTTAACTGGATAACGGGCCTGGCCAATCGATAAACCTCCAAGGATATATGCCAATTAACTGGCTCATGCTCAGTAAAGCAAAGACAAACAGACCCAATTAGGTCTGAGGCAAAGGCAAATAGACATTTACCAGGACACATGCAGGAACTAAAACACACGCTTTCAGGGTCAGTGATAGCATACACAATAGGAAAGGTAAAAGGGCAACAGGATTCTAAAGGTTCAGATTTAATAAAGAAATCATTAAAAAGAAACCCTAATAATATAATAGTACTTTTTCATACGCCACTTGACTTGTAAATATGACAAAAAGTGTTTCCACTGAAGTTTTGAGAAATATGCCTTTATTGTATAGCCTGGAAAAACACCTTGAAACGGGTCAGACACATTTTGTTTTCTCTGCGGATTTGAGCGTACGATCGTGCAAGTGATCACCTCTGTGGGTGATTTGAGGCGCCGCTTCCGCATCTTTCACAGGGAAGGGGGCGGGACTCTTCGGATTCAAAAGCGAATTTGATTGGACGAAAACTTTGACGAGAGGCTGAAGTGTAGCGTGATGTCATGGAATTTCTACATTTTTGTTCAGCGCACGTGCCAGACTGTCAGTTTTGAATGCTAATATCTTCTAAATGAGAATTTTGTCAGCGCGTACCGTAATTTGGCACCCTTATGTATCGTCTCATTTTGAAAGATCTGAATCTGAAACATGTGTTCGGTCACTAGCATTGTGTGTGGTGCCAAAAATGATCTAAAAAAGCTCTCATTTCATTTATCTCATTTCATTAATCTCCAGCAGTGGTGAGGAAAACAGCTCTGCGCTTCTAGTGCACCATATTTCAATAGCTCTGACACAATGTGGCATTAGGCTAAAGTAAGAGACAAGGCATAATGAATATCAGTCTCTCCTTCACATTCACACACATACATTAAGCAGCTGATGAAGAGGAGCGGAGGATTCATCAGAGCTAGTTTGACACTGAATGAACTCATTGAAGGTCACCGCACGCGTGATGGAAAGAATTTGCTCATCATTATTAACAAACAGTCTGGTTTGTCATTGATTATGCGCTTGGAGTGTTGTTTGTTCATGCATGTAGGGGTTAGTCGATTCTGTTTTGATTCAGAGAATCAACAATTCTCAATGTATCACTCTTTAAAAAAACATTTTTTTGTTGGTTTCAAGGTTGGTTGGTGCCAAATACTGCTCACATTAAGCAGATGCAATTATACATATACAATTACAAACACACATTAAAGATCTTCTGCTTTTATGTTTTTTTATCAAATAAAACGTTTTTGACACGCAGCCTATCATTTGTTACGCTTACAGATACATCCATAATTTGAGAATGAATCTGTGAACGGATCGAACCCTCATATACCCACACTCACGTGGGTCACTCTTTAACCCATACTCTGAATCAACTAGTTTGTGGAAAGCTCCATGATATGACTGAACACTTTAGCTGTCCCTCAGTGCCTGGTCTGGGAAGGATAAACACTCATTTATTTCCCCAGATCAGACCACTGCGCCTGAAAAGCTGCCAATTATTACTGCCTACCTCAGGGACTGAACTTTGATGGTAAAGAACTGACCGTATGACCGTGTGGGTGTCTGTATATGCGCCTGAAGGCTGCCAACCACACTGGCCAAGTAGAGACGTCTTAAAATTAGCTCCAGCTCTCTACCCTGCAGGACTCCAGAGCCCTCATTCAGGCTGAGGACAGCATGCTGTTTCTTGGAGAGAAATCTGGATCTCACCCACTCCCATGGCCCTTCAAAATGAGGGAAGTCTGGCAGCAGCTGTTGATGGTTGACACGGGTTCTAATTGAAGGAGGACTGAAGACCTTGAGCTATGCACTGTTGACCGCCACTTGGTGGTCAGTGAGGGTAGGATACATAGAAACGTGCATTTAAGTGCATTTGAAATGACCTTACTCGTCTTACGAAGTCATTGCAATTGACCAAAAACCACTTCATGATGTTCTTTATCATAGTTGAAAACCATACACATTAATGGAATTTACAGATACAGTAGAGATTATGTTTTTTGGTAGGCTACTTTAACAATCCTACTCCTATTAATAAACTATTTCATTTTTTTTATATATTTTGATTGTAGTATAGTGTTGTAGTCGAGACCACCTAAATCGAGACCAAGATCAAGACCAAGAGCAGAGTGTTTTGAGACCAAGACAAGACCAAGGGAGGCCGAGAACCAAGACCAGCATTCCTGAAATTCATCTAAAAGAGCCACATAACCCTAAAAAGTCAAAATAAAATAATAATAAAAGTCACTGCGGTGATTCATTGAGCAGAACTTTGTGTTGAAATTTATTTTGGTCTCTTTAAGCAAATAAATACAAACACTAAGGAGATTAAAGGTACAATTTGTAACAATTTTGCAGTAAAATATCCAAAAACCATTAGGCCAGTGTAATATAATTTGTTCAGCTGAGTACTTACAATATCTCAAATGTTTCCAACTACTTGTAAATGGGCGGATTTTCCAAACTGTGGCTTTAAATAAACAGAATATTCACAATTTATTTGATGCTTTATTACCTACCTAACATATTACAATTGTACCAGATATTTCAACATATAAATGCAGAAAACCTGTAAATACCCAAACAAATTTAAGTCTGTGAACTTTTTCATTGAAACAATAATAGACCGGTCTCAAATACTACAACACTAGATCATAGTATGCTCAATGCTAGCAGGCGCTAGAAGGCTCCAGTGTTTGTCGTCATAAACCTATTGATTTATTCATTCTTCTAGACCAAAATGGAAATTAATAAATCTAGATTAATAAATCTAGACTGGATTGCTGTGTCGCCGTTTGAAGTTGCTTAAAAATGTTGAGTTCGTTAGACTTCAAAGAATCACATAGTTTAATCCCCCCGTCGAATTTGAATCTGATAGATCTTAAATCCCCTCAAGTGAGATGCGGTAGAGAGACAACACGAGAAGCCGCGGACGCAGAGGGACGTGCACACAAATATGCACGCACACATGTTTGAATATTTTACTAGCATATTGATGTAGGTCACTCGTTGCGGTACAGTGTGCTCTCAACACTCGTGTCAATGCGACTGACACTACACAGCATATAAAACAGAATACAGCTTCACCTATCGATCCCTGAGAGTTTATAAAGACCTTATTTTCAAACGCTGTTTGATGTCTCTCATTTTAGTAGTGAGAAGCTGCTGGTAATCTTATTAGATTGATGGGTAAAAAAACATCAAAGGTTGTGAGATTCCTATCGGCGTGCATGTGAGCACATCTAATCAGCCTTCTGCAGAGTGGACAAAATGGGCCAGTTCTCCATGGGGTTTATTGTCTGCAAACAATACAAGCACCAAATTTAGAAAATAAGTGTGTGTATGTACCTGCTTTACAATCCTTTGGAAAATAATCTGTCCCGAAATTTCTTTGGAAACCTTGTTTGTAAAAACATTATGTGAACAAGGAATAAAAATGTGAATAAAAAAGAATGAAATGTTTATTGTAATCATAGTTAGCATTGTATAAAATAAGTCGCCCCCTTTTAGTGCATATTTAGATTTTCTATTTGTATATTGACTAGTTGTGAAATTTACTAATTTTAAATATTTACATTTTTATTTAAATGGGTTTCTGTATGTATATTTTTAGGACCAACACTTTGTTCATGTGTCCTGAACTAAATGATAAAATGTCTGAATCATGCAATAATGAAACTACATTGCTATATTTTTATGTTTGTACCATTTGTCGTATGAAAAGTTGTGACGTACAAGGCGACAGACAAGGAAATCAAAAATAAATCCTGTAAAGGGATCATATCCTCCAAAAACTAAAAGGAAAATAAATAAAAAAGAATGAATTAAATAGTCTAAAACAATTACTATGATATCATGAAATATTATATTATATTATAATATGTTGCTTGCCAAATATTTTATTTTTTAACATAACCATGCAAAAATCAAATTTATTTATATGGATTTCAATCAGATCCAAAAAGGGCAATATATGAGATTTATGTATGGATTCTCAACTGCTGTCGAAAAAAGACACTAGAGAAACATGTTGTTTGCCTCCAGAATAGTGCAGTTACAACATGAACCAGCAGGGGCAAACTGGAACATATCAACATCCAAAAACTTTTGGATGGGACAGAGTATTATTATTGATCATTTTAACATATTTAAGATTCCCTCATTTTTAGATTTCTAGTGGTCAGTTGTTTCTATTCTTTATTTCGTTCAAATGACCTTGAATATTGTGTCTTTTTAATGTATGCACATACAAATTTAATTGTATGTAGCTGAACTGCAAATTCTGTGACTATACAAATAAATATTTTGACTTGGCAATAAAGCACACACAACCTACGGATAAAAAACAGACAGAGCGCTCCGAGTGTACAGATATAACACAACAATCTTTAAATTCTGCTTGATACTGAAATGTGTACATCACAAGCCCTCTCTTCCTCTCTCTTCTCCCCTATTCCTCTTTCCTCTCCTTTTAAACAAATAGTTCTCAGTTTTTATTTCTCAGATTGTGATCAAGCTCATGTCTCTTCCAGGAAAATCATGTTTATGTGCAGTAAACAAGAGAAAGAACTGCATTGTGGGATACATTAAGCACTCCACATTCCATTGTAAAGTAATACCAGCTGTGATCATCTTTTCCTTCATTTATTATTTGATCATACTGTCAAATAGCAACCATTCATGATATTAAATGAATGAATTTAACAATTGAAGTAATGGAGCTTTTAACTGTTTAAAACATATTATACATTCTTAATGTCATTTGGACTCACATAACACTGACATGTTTTAATTTATTAGATTTGACAATGACGGGTAAGTAACATGTGATCCATCAATAGCTGTGACAACCCCGAGGCATCGCCTGTGGCAGCCATGACCCTCGTGTTCCCACAGGCCCCTGTTCTTCTGTTCTTCCTTTACCTGCCTACCTGCTGTCACTTTCAATTGAAGCAGTCATTCAATAAGATGTCATCCCATATACCCAGCTATCTCAGTCTACCTGATCTTACTGTTCCTCTTACAGACTCTGTGTGAGACCACAGCTGCTTTAACCCCTTGAAACCAGTACTTTGAACCAGTACTTTTACCTGTTTCCCACTTGAAAATGTTATACTGAGTGGGTGAGCTCTAGATAGAGTATACATGCAAAAAAGATTAGGTCACTTTAGGCCAAAGTATTTCGTTTCAAAGATCTCCTGACTCACAGCAAAGGCAGAATGTTTTAATCGGTAGCAACTTTTGTCCGTTATCTTAGAAAAACTCTGCACACCCAACACCATGTATCAATTTCTCTTAACAAAATGGCTCCATAGTTGAGTTACAGAGCCTATAACTCAGCACTAAACACCATCCCACCGGTGCTCACTCTCTCCCAATACTCATCATTTACTAGCCTATATGAAACACTGAACCACAGGAAAATAAAAAGCTACTTTATCACAGCAAAACAATAACATCAGGTAAACACAGTGAGAGCCGAGTGGCAATAACAGCGTCACAATAAAGCAATAAATCTAGAATATTCTTCCCCCTCTCGTCTGGCTTCTAATGCACATTCAGAGACAAGATTGTCGATGTGTAGTGAGGGAAATAGTCTGTTGCTTTGGCTGAGGATGGAACGAACTTTAGTCTGTAAGCACGTTTGGGTCCCGTCTTAATGGAAAAGCAGATTTTAATAACAGCCAACAAGGCCTGAGGGAGACGCGGCACGTATAACAGGAAGATTAGATGTGCTTCAACACAACCAGCCCCTTCACTCAATTGTTTGCCATATCTAGGAAAAAGGATAATATATCAGGTGAAATTGCAGTTGTGTATTTTTTATGCTCGCTTAGTTCGACGGAAACTGAGTTGCAATGTTATCTGCTTTCACATTTGATTAGTAGGGTTTAGCATAGCTAGCATCAAATGAAATTGTGCTACTAATAAATACTGTGGCATAGTTTTATTACTATGTTCTACTACTTAGAAGAAAACTATTTAATATGTTTAGAGAGGTTTTTAGCTAACGTATTCTAAACAAGCCTATGCAGATTAGCTTAAAGGGGTGATATGACACGGCTAAAACTAATATTATCGTTTGTTTTAGATGTAATGTGTGTATGCATGATTTTAGGTTCAAAACCGCTGTATTTTCCTCATCGCCTTGAAAAGCGAGGTGTGCTATGATTGGCCAGTTAACCAGTGCGTAGTGATTGGTCGAATACTGCAAGCGTGTGACGGAAATGTGACGCCTCTTACCATATTTGGAATATCAGGTTCCTAAGCAATTGTGCTGACAGGTACACCCACCTTACTTGAGTATACATTTGGGCGGTCTTAGTTAAATCATACCACGAACTGATGTAGATTTGTGGGGGTGTGGTTACACGAGGCGTTTCAGGCAGGTCTGGGTGATCATTCGCTTTTAGATCGAATGCATCTTTTGTTCCGACACTTACATTTTTTTGCAATTTTACGTGTCTAATACAACTTATAACACACCGAAGACACTTGACCCTCATATGACCCTTTAACTGCCTCATCTTAGCTGTAGCTAAGCTTTATATTGCTATATTACACTCAAATATACATACATATAACTAAGAAATTCTGCCTCATTCATTCTTTTTAAATCTTAATTACTGAATGTGGTCATTATGTGTAGCTTAAAAGATCTAGGCTGGTAACCAAAAGATAACATGGTTTAAACCCTCTAACATCCATTACTACCACTCTTTAGAACAACATTTTCTGTTATTGTGTTATGTAAAAAAATATTTAATGTAAGAATAGCTTTATTTTATTTCGGTTAAATAATGTTATGTAATAAAGTTATTTCTGTACAAAAGCAATAAAGCAGGGATTGGCCATACTGTATTGTGAAATAGTCACAAGACTCACAACTGTTTCCAACATAACCTGTCATTCCTTATCACGTGAATAAGAATTTGAGTTTTAGTTGTTTAACCATCACTCAAAATCACACAAAAGCACACACACATACATACAAAGAACGCATTTGTCATTTGTCGGATTAAAAATCTGTCACAACTTTTCTCTTATACTTTTCTCTATGCTCAGATGGCAAAGGTAAAAGCACAACATGGTTCCACATCATTAGTTCATGCCCCTGCTGACATGTACAAGAACACACAGAGATACACAGACATAATCAGACAAGACGTTTCTGTTTCCATATTATAAAACCTGATCCGAGTTTATAAAAGGCATCATCATGTTGTCGGTGGAGGAACACCTGCAGTGTGTTGTTTAGATAATAGCATGTTTTGTCTTCTCATTGCTGCCGTGTGTTTCTTCAAGCACCATCTCTCTTTAATAGCATGTTGTCGAGAATTCCTGTCACATTACATGGGGATCAATGCTGCAGAGAGCTTCTATGAATACTCAAAATGTGAAGAGGAGCTTTTGTTCTCGATTGAAAAGTTATGTGTTATCTCATCTCTCTGATTCTAGGCTTCAATGTGCAAAGGCACGTCTCTTCCAATGCCATGACTGCCAGTAATCTTTACCGTGGTAATAGTTCCACTTTACCTGCACCTGTCAGTAAAATCTAGATAGCTTTGATTTATGCATCAGACAAACTACTGTAAGAGATAATTAAATAGTTCCATAAACTCTTCAAAAATAGTCTGAGAATAAAGGATAAAAGTTATTATACCATGGTCTGTTTGAATCAGGGGTTTGCGTATGGCAGTTAGAACAGTAAAAACAAAGTGTGCATAATGATGATCATTAAAGATAATAACATTTTTTGAGACTGCTGTATATTTCTAGCAAGGGGGTCGGAAGCATGTGTATTTTAAAGTGTAAAAACGACACTCACTCACTAACAGCTTCAATGGTGTAGTGAGGAAGACGATAGACTATTCATTTCGACACTATCGCGTTTGCAGGTTCGAATGTACGTTTGGCTTGTCTACATTTTCACATCACATATTAAATCATACATATTAAATTATTTTCAACAAAATGGAGAAACTATTTAAAAAAAGCCCTACGTGTGTTTAATAATAAAGTGTATGGTAAGATAAGGGGTAGTAGTGAGGTCTTTAATGTCGACATATGCCAATAAATTGGCAATTATTATGTTTTATTTTAACAGTCACATAACAATCTCAACTGCCCAAGTCAGATGTATAAATATTGAAGGATGAATAATATTTGTTATGTTATCTGGGTATAATTAAAAAATATACTCTATGTTCCAGTGTTGTGCAGTCGCAGTTCATTGCACTAAATATCCGCGCGTCTTTTGGGGTTACCTGTGTTTTCATTTGGATGTCAAAGATTTTGCTCTGCTTCAGCCTCGCCGCAACTTATGCAATAAACTGCACTGCGACAAGGTAAGACATGTTTTATACTTAATCGTGTTTGCTGTTAATTTCATTTAATGTTTGACGTATATTTTAGACTCGTACCCGATTAACGGCTGGCTGTGGGTTTGAAGCAATTGTCACACACAGTATAAAAGGCAGATGGTTTAGTAGATATTTTATTGGAGTCGCCCTTTTGCTGCATAGTTAGAGCTTTAAAAAGCACATTTTAAACGATATTAGTTTGTTATCTGTACGTCTCTGTGCATGTTCATGCATTTTTTCAGTTTAGTGGATTCTTATGTACGTTTTGTTTAGATAAGATGTGGAATCATTTATGGTTCCGTAAATTTGGAATGTCGTTGTTGTGTGGCCAGAGAAAATGTTGCCATACCCTAAGTTATGGCGAAACGCTGCCACTGGTTTGAATACTCGATTCTGTTGGCTGGAAGTTAATGCACAGGTAGTTCCAGTCAGTTTGATCAATGTTTGAAATTAACTGACAAAAAACATCAATAACAACTTTAACTTGGCAAATGGCCATGGTATAAGCAAGATAATCCATGGCTAGCCGTGCATTAAATAAAGCCCTCTGCTTTATGTCGGGTGGTTCTTGGCCACCACGTCATGCATTACCATCCTTTAATGCAAGCCTAGCCGTGGTTTATCCCTCTTATATCATGGTCATTTGCCAAGTTTAAGCTGTTATTGATGTTCACAGTGTAATTTTTTAACAGACAAGTGAAAATGACAATTATTTTCGTCAGTTAATTTTAAACATTGATTTTTACCTCATTAACAAGTCAATGGCAGGCAGTGCTGCAATATCATGCTATATCATCAGCTGGTGCCGATGTAGGTATCTACTAGGGCTGGGTAAAAAATATCGATTCTTCGATTTTAATCGATTTTTAATTTAACGAAACAATATCGATTCGGGAAATCCCGAATCGATTCCGTGTGCTTTAGTTCAAGGATCTACCTGTATTTCGCATATCTTCCTGAAGATGTCGCAATCACTCGTGCTGATACAAATAAAACAAAATAAATTCAAATAAAAAGTGGGAGAGGGAGAAAGGATCGCCGGCTAAATTAAAGTCTGATGTGTGGAAGCACTTTATGTTTAAAGGCAATGACGGCAAAGGTGAGGTCGACAAAACAACTGTTGTTTGCAAGTTGTGCCCGCAAGAGCTACGATTTTGCAACAAACCTATGAAACCACCTGTCGAGACGTCACCCTGACGCGATATCTGGTTCATGCGATTCTGGACAGCAACGGCTAGACGTTGCTTTTGCCTGCAAATTACTGTCAGATTCACCTCGCGCTAAGAAAATTACTGATGCTATAGTAATGATGATTTGCAAGGATTTACCCATACGCGATAGTTGAGAACGAGGGATTTCACAATCTTATCAATGTTTTGGAGCCGAGATACCCAATGGTTACACGCAAGTACCTCAGTGAAAAGGCAATACCGAAAAGTATGCCGAGGTTAAGATCAATGTCTCAGCATCTCTCCAGTCAGCAGAAAGAGTTGCCCTTACCTGTGACGGCTGGACCTCCAGGGCGACTGACTCGTATGCACCATAACATGTCACTATATCGGAAGCGACTGGACACTCGCGTCGCATGTTTTACAAACCTTTATTGAATGGAACATTGCGGCTCTCGTAACGGGCTCTTGGTTAATTGTTTGGTTACCCAAAAAAATAAAAAGTAATTCCAAACATAATTGTATGGGTTCTACTGTCAATGTGTATGTGTATTTAACTAATGTAAGAGAGTAAGAGTTTCAGTTACCAGCATATATACTTAAATGTGGATTCCATGCCTGCAAAACTAGCATTTTCATCTACGTACTGACAACTAATCGATATTGAATCGAATCGAATCGAAATCGAATCGAAACCGAATCGAAACCATAAAAATAAGAATCGAATCGAATCGCCAATTTGGTCGCAAAACCCAGCCCTAGTATCTACTGACCTATTGCCACGGTGACCTTCTGACTGTCAGTGGGATGTTGGTCTACTGATCTGAGGTCAGTAAGTCCTGACATCCAACACATGACAAATTGTAGTACTTAAGCGGGGAATAGGCTGGGAGGAGAGACTCAAGTGCCAAGGTCAGTTTTCCAAGAATGCAGATAAACACGGCTCTAAAATATTTTGCCGCCTGTGGCAGGTGGCAAAAAGGCGACGTGTGGAAGTGAGGAATTAAACATTGCAGATGCGAGTTAGGCAAGCAAAGGGAAGGAGCAAGTTGCCTTCTATGTGTGTTTGCATGTGTATTTGTATAGACGTTTTGTATTAGAGTCTTGGATGTTTGTGTTACTATATATACAGTATGTGTGTGTCTTTTGAAGGGATTTTTATAAAAAAAAAATTGAATTGAATATAAAGCTGTAGCCATGGGTGGTTTTTGCGGTTTACTTTTAGGGTCGTTCTACACATTCATTTGCATATCTTGTCCTTGTTTCTCACTTTGAAATACATTCTGTCAGACACACAAGCTGCAGCACCTGCGGGCAGGTATTTGTGAATCAGCAGGTACAAAAGCTCTTTCACACAATTCGCACAGCTAGCAAGAAGGTACCCATTTAGCTGTAAGGCAAACCTTAAAGGGTATCTTTTGGGGACAATCTCTGTATATTATTTATGAAACAGACACTGTTTTAAGTATTGCTCATAGGTTCTAGGGTGGAACGTGACCCATTCTGCCATTTCTGCTTATTCATTCAAAATAAAATAGTAGACATACATTGCAATTAGTTCATTAAGATGAATTGGATTAAAGAAAAAAAGTTCAAATAAAAAGGATATCAGATCCTAACAGTCGGTGCCTAGTCATGCCGTTTGTGTGACAGAATCCTATTGGAATAAAGCTCCTGTTCAGCTCTTTTTTGGACTGGACTATATCTCTGTTTGTTTGTGCAAAGCTCAGAACACAGCCATCAATCTGTCTCTATCTCTCCAACACTTTTACTTTCTCTCACACTACTCTATGTTGAGAAAAAATGGGAACCTAAGAGTTAGAAAACGGATAAGAAGCAGCGACAAGGAGATGAAAAATTAAAAGAGAACTATTTCTCAGACTACACAACTCAACACTGAGAACTCCCATGAGTAACCTATTGCACATGTGACTCACTTAGCGGGGTGTCTATGTTAAAACAGTACTGTACAGAAACTGTAGGCATTTGACAGGTGCTTTGCACCAGCGAGCACTCCAACACACTTCAGGGGGTCTTTGATTTGCCCGTCTTCCAGTGGGCAGCAAAATCAATGGCAGGTTATTCTGGTTTGCCAGGTATGACTAGCACAGACTCTCTGACCTTTCCCACGGTGCATAGGTTGTCTACAAGTCAATGGCCTTTTGTCCCGGGCCTAAATAGATATTCTCTGTGCATTCAACCGGCGAAAATAAGAGCTCTGAGTTTTTATCGACAACTCAGAGACTTAAATGTTACCTGATGGGCCGAATCGATACAACGGTCTGAAATGTGTTGCTGTGGAACGTTGAGATTTTTTAAGCATAAAACAAAAGTGAGAGGTTGTTCAAATCTAAAATGTAATGTAATATGGATGCACTTAGTTCCCAGGCAGACTGTATCACACGTTTTACATGCCTGGTATTCAACAGATCTAGCTGGTCTTCCAGCCAAGCTAGGCCGGTTTTGGCCAACTTATACTAATACTACAATACTTAATAAGCTGACCTTAATAAGTGCCCAACACAAGCAAGTGCCCGACCCAAGCAAAGCAGACCTATAGGACCACCAACCCAGCTTGGATCCGTTTAAGCCGTTTTGTTTCTAGCAGGGAGGACATCTGACATCAGCACTTCCATAAGAAAAACTATTTTCCAGAGGTCTGCAGAAGGTAGTCCTCCCTTGACAACACTCAGTGGCTCCCATTTAAGGGAAAATGACCTTTTCCGCAGTGGTCACTGCCAAGCATGAAGTTAGCATAGCAATGATGACAGCTGGAGTCTCTCACATTAGGTCCAGCAGGGCTGTTTAGAGATTCTGATGTGGCAGTGCAAGGACAGGACCGAGGTCTAAAGGCATGATGTTAATGAACGCACTCATGTCCAACGGACAGAAAAGGTCAGAGCATCAAGACAGATCAAGAGATTATGGTCACCGCTAATATAACACTTATGTAATGTACTTGGCAGAGACATATCATACTACCTTGATTTACAGTACACCAGGATACAGAACAATCTCAGCGTTGGGTAACTAAACATAGGAAACTATTTCTACTACTAGCAGCTATCTATATTAGTACAACGATTGTAAATCAGTTGGTTTCAAAATTGTGCTGTTTTTCGGTGAACCATGACAAAACATTATTAGCTAAAATAAAATAAATAAAAAATAAACGAAACAAAACAAAACTGATTTTAAACAGCCCCTTAATCATGTCTTTTATAGTTTTCTTGTCAGTCCCTTCCAAAAAGTATGTGGCAAAACTGCAAATAAATTTGCATTCATCGATATGTCATGTTTCAACCATCAAATGGTTTGTTTTGTGGTTCTGAGATGGTTTTGAAGAGCACTTTTATGTCCTTTCCCCTCAACCGCCTTCACAGAGAACTCTATCTTCAACATGCCAGTATCTCAGCAGCAGAAGCTTTGGTCCAAGTCATCTCTTTCTGTTTTGTCCCCTTGGCATACTCTGATAGTCTTCCCTGCCCTAATGCCTGTCCACACTGCCAACTATCTCTCCAAACACAGGCCTGGCGCATTAACCTCTGCCAATAGTCACGCACGACTTTACACATCCAGGCTCAAAGCACCGACAGGTGCCTGTTAATGAAAATCCTGTCATTATTTGTCGTCATATTGTTACAAGCCTGTATGACGTTTATTCTTTAGTTTCGTGCTAATCTTCATGCAACTTAACCATCCAATGACCTGGGCTGTCAAACTACAAAATGGAGAAAAATCACCATAAAAGCAGTCTCTTATTTGTTCAGTGCATGCATCTGAGACCATGCATAATCCACCAGGACCTTGTGTCTGCTTATGTGTGCGTTTTCCTGAACTGACCTCTAACCTGTCTGTCTGCATGTTTATTTACAATGAACACACATTACACACATGGTGGATTCTTTTGAGAGTAGGGTTATTACCCACAACAAGACAGAATGACAGCTTTAGAGATTTCAAGAGAAGAGAGTCTATAAGGAGTGATGCCCAGGATCAACTTAAGCAGGTTACAAGGGGTAGAAATATTTTCTTTTCTTTGATTAAATCTATGGCCAAAAGCAGAAAATATTAATTTCATCTGTTATTTGCATGTATTGGCTACTTTGTAAGGAAATAATATATACACTTATATTACTTATTACTTATATAATATATTCTCCGTTTGTGAAACATCTGGTTTGGCATGGATGTGGGGTAGTCTTACTCACGAAGCATTCACACAAAATGGTTGGCAAAATCATTCTACCAAAATTGTCATTTTTTGTGACGGAAGACTCTCTATTATTCTGTCTCTATCTAAAGGCAGGCACAGACTAGCCTACCTACAGTACACTAAACAATTAACTCATGACCCCACAATTAACATCTCTATACAGCACCGAATTGAGGCTAGACTACCACTGATAAAAGCTTTCTGATAACCGTCTGAACAGACAGACAGCAGAGATGTACAAATTGCTTTGCGGGAAGTGTAGGCGATCAATATGAGGTTCCTAACAAGAAGACACTGCTCCAGTGGGGAACGGAGACAAGTATAGCTGTCTCTAGAGATGCCTGATTAGAATTAGCAGTTAAAGTACGAAGTTATGGGTTTATTGACGGGATAGTTATATTGACGTTATAGTTCTGGGTATTAATCAGGAGCTAGCTTTTAGCATACCATGACAAAATCAAGGCAGTTTGAGAATATATGATGTATAATGTACATGGGTTTGGATTTCACTGTGGGTAGCATTACTCGTCGCGCCGCATCGAGTGTGGACGAAATTTTTAATTGTAATAGGTTCTAATGCGTTCTATTGTCGCATCGTGTCGCGTCCGGTGTAGACACGGTGTACGGGTGCAACAAAATGTTGTTAAACGAAATCATGTCAACATTCATTTATTGAAACTAATTTATTAAAACAGCAATGTGGAAATATAGCGACATCTAGCGGTGAGGTTGCGAATTGCAACCAATGGCTCAATCCATCACTCCCTTTCGAAGCTCTCGCAGGACATAGATGTCTTCACGTTTTCGCATCTTTGCCGAAGGAGATACCGTATTGACGAAGCACGCTCTGTAGAGCAGTTTGTCCTTTAGAGCTACTGTGAAAACTACATGGGGAATTCCATGCAAGGGGAACTGCAATGTATGTAGGTAAAAATAGCCCATTCTAAGGTGATAAAAACATAACGCTTCATTATGTGAGGTCTTTTTACACCTCTGAAGACATAGTTATGTATAACATATTGCATTTCTTTCAGCAGATCCTCCTAAATGTTACACACTGGACCTTTAAAAAAGATCAGACTATAGACTAAAGTTCTCTCATAAACTCTAATAATAGTATAACGGACTGCATAGAAAGTCCAATTTAAATTTCCATCTGTTCCTCACATAAACCAAAAACCTGAATCTGGTTAATAGGAGCATGCTGATCAACAAGTCCTACTAGACAAAACCATAGTCGTTCACTAGATGAGGAACAAAACAAGCAAGACAAACGAACGGAGGATGATAAACAGGTGGCTGAAAAGAAAAGAGAAAGATCACCTTTTCTGTCTTGAGAAGGACAAACAGCACCAGATGGGGTGAAGAATGGCCAATGCTTATGACTCAGCAGAGCAGAACTCTGAAAGTGTGTGCGTGTGAATATGTGTGTCAGAGCATTTATCTCCTGCTTGCTCTTCTTTAGTCTTTTGTTGTCCTCTAATGTCACTCTCAGTACAGCAAGCTACTGAATCACACCGGTGATCTGACAAGCTGACCGGAGCGTGGCTTGTCCTGTGGGCAGTTCAGGGTGAGCTCAACTCATAAACAGTCAGCAGGTCGAACATAGAGGTAGAGCAAGTTTGCTCGTACTTTTGACGCCGCGTGTATAAAAGGTTCAATGATGATTTCCCATGATGCAACAGTTTGAACAGTAGTTTGTAGAGTACGTCCAACCTAACACTTTATTAAGAAAGTTTTGAAATGCATTACATTACAGCTTGAAACCTATGTGAACATGTCTCCTAAACCGATTCTCTCTCTCTCACACACCCCCTTCTCTGAAGTCTAATCAGCAAACTCCATCACTCCAGTGCTGCACAGCCATTCTTACACACACTGTTTGCGTCGCTCTGACTGGCAGAAGATAAATGAATCTGCAATTCACTCTTCTCTCTTCCACCTTCACATTTAATTACACTCATAGCCAACTGCTGCCGCCTGCTTCACACACACACACACACACACACACACAGAAGGCCGATATCTTTACCCTTCTACATAAACTGTCCCTCAGCCCCCGGAAGGAGAAAGACAAACAGAGAGCGAGAGACAAAGAGAGAGAGAGAGACTAAAAGATTGGGGAGACTTACAGGGAAATGACGAGACTCATTTCTCATCACATATCAGCATCATTTTAATTGCAAGGTAATTACTTTCGCAAATAGAGTGGAGCTCAGCCCAGCCGTGATGCAGCGAGATGCCTCACGTCCTCCACAAACGCACTGACCTGCTTCATATCATCACAGATAGGACTACATAAATGAGGAAAAACACAGTCATTTTTTGTTTGTTTTAGTGTTTGCTATATAAAATCATCCTATATAATGTAAAGAACATTACTGTAAATATAATCTTGATATCTTTAATATTGACTTGTTAAAATATCTTTAATATTTAATTTTTTTGTAGCAGAGGCCAAACAGTTGTCATCTTTAAACAAACACAAGTGCAGGTCATCACATTATTAGGCAGGTAACTGACAAGGGACATTTTTTTGCTATTTTAATTTTTTACTATACATAGTATAAATACTGTAGTATACTATGGTGTTTACTATAGTACACGTTCAAGAAATCTATTTATATTATTTTAATAGCGATATATTATAGTGTTTTAAACCTTACTATAAATATTAACTTATACTACAGTGTTTACTACAGTTTATCAGTTCACCAGAAGAATACCACAATTTGCCAAAGCAAATACTATAGTAAACTTCAGTATTTTAGAGTGTATAGTATCCTCAGACTTTTTTTGCCGATCGTTGCAAAGATGTTTGAGTTTGCGTGTTTGACAATAGCTTTTCTCGAACAGTGAAATGCACACAAACAAGCACAACGGCAAACGCACTTTACACAAGCAAGCGGCTCTGTCTAATGCATATGCAAAACTGTATCGCACACGCGTGCTACACTGGTACATTTTTGGTGTACAAAGTAAAGCGTATCCAAGCAAAATCGCCAGTGTTAAAAAAGGTCAAATTAACACTCACAGTGTATGCATAATCCACACAGTTAATTTGTCATTTTTTAACACTGGCGATATTACTGTGTAGTGTCAATAATATTGTTCATTTAAGTATTTATGATATTGTAAATGTAAATAGTTCGTCTCAAAAGCTATATTATAATCAATCATTCACAGCGATAAACACACATGACTTATTCTTCGTTTTTATAACTATGACTACTTTAATGCTGTTTAAATTAGTTTATGATGCAACTTTAGCCTTGATGTCGCAGACAAGGTCACATAAATGTTTGACACTTGGGTACATTAAAACACCTCATATCACCGGTTCTAGTATAGATGTTTGTGCACTCTCTAGCATATGTAACATGCACAGTTTGTGAATGATTATAATTATATGGGGCATTCGTATTTAGAAGCAGATTTTTTCCCCTGCTGTGCCTTAAGAGCTGATTTCTGTGACTCTTATGATGTTAAACAACCTCCCCATCACAGTTTACTGTTCAGAGAACTTTAATTAAGTCGTTCATAGTGAATTTTCCAAAACATGTAATACCGTAAGTGGCAATTCACATTGCTCTACTGTGACATGAACACATTAGCTCCACCACCATCTCTTTGACCGATCAATGATAAACAAGAGTGTTGGCACATAAATGACGAACTTCACCTTTAAAACTACAACAAGCAAACTATTCAATGAGTAACAGTAAACATGATACACACCATGACAGGAATCTAAAAAACAATATGTGCCTCTGAAACTCTTAAAGGAAATCAAAATGTCCTCAAGGCATACTGACTGAATATGACTTTCTTCTTGAAGAATAATGCAGTCGAAGTTATAATGCCACGTATCATTTTACTTCCAAGCGGTAGAATGGGGGTAAATGGGCGTCGACTTTTTGAAGCTCCAAAAAGTGCATCCATCTATCAAAAAACTGCTCGACACCGCTCTGTGGTTTTGGTCTTCCCGTTTGTAAGTGAAATGATACGTGGCATTATAACATTCGACTGCATTATTCTTCCAGAAGAAAGTCATATTCAGTCAGGATGATTTGAGGGTGAGTAAAACATGAGGAGATTTACCAGTGAAATATCCATTGAAGACTAGACTGAAACAAGCATCGTGTTAAAATGAACTCAAACCCTCAGTGTACGTTCTGGTGTTTAGGAATAACAATATCTATCCTACTTTCTGTTTATTACCACGCCATCCAAAAGTTTCTGAACACCAAATAATGCGCACCCCCAGCCGGCGCGTCCCATTTGAATGCGGTGTGTTTTTAATAGGAGATTGCATAGCAGTCTCACAGCCACGGCGGATCTAATCAAGGCACCAATTACTGCGCACATGTTCCCATAGCAGAGTAAACACAATTACTGCTATCTGATTAGGCTGCCACCAAATAAACGCATCGCACGCACACACAGCTGCATCAAACACGACCGAGGCCACGCACGCACTCAAAAACAAACACACAATCACACACGGGCACATCTGAGTGTATCAACCAGCCGGATTTGTAAATGACAGTGAAGTTTATTAAAACGCATCAGAGAATGGGGCTAATGAGAGAATGCAGAGTAGAAAGCAGAGAATCATTTCGCGTTTTGTTTCTCTGACAGAGAGCTATGGCAGCAGTCAGATGAATTGACTGATGCTTGATGTGAAAGCCGTACAATAGTTATCAGAGGGAGTGACAGGCAACTCAATTTGGCTGAGTTGCGATTGAACACTGATCTAAAAACACCTTTCATACCTGTCGAGGAACGACTGCCAAAAGAACAAAAAAAAACATCATTATTGAACTGTTTTTCAGGCCTTTCAAATTATAACTCAAGAATGACCTACAGTATGAAGCTTATACTTGATATAACAGAATCATGATGACAGCTATCTATAGGCTTTAAAAGCAGGGGTCTCAAACTCAATTTACCTAGGGGCCGCTGGAGGTAGAGTCTGGGTCATGCTGGGCCGCATTAAGTATTCCACAAAAAAGGGTTTCAATAATTCCAAAAAAGAGGAGCACAACTTATCCAGTCTTCTCAATCTTTACAGTTTTCTCAATCATTATTATTAACAGTTCCTCAACATGAATGTTTCTACTCATGACATGTTAAGAGAATAAGAGTAAATAAATAAATAGCGTATGTTGTAAAATCAAATGTGTGTATGGTTAGCCGTTCTCACGATCTGTTAAAGTAGCATGTTGCCAGATCTTCATAAAACAACCAACAAAGACTAACGAAAATAAATAAAAAAATCCAAATATGTTAAAAAAATGTCAAATATCCGTAATTGAGCAATTTTTATACAAATTAAGTGCTGACATTTATGAGCTAAAGACCAAATATCAAGCATAAAAAGCACTTAAAAATAAATCAACATGGCAACATTTGAAAGGACGCTCTGTGATACAGCCTTCCGGGCATAAACGAAACAAAGCTCGCCGGTCAGCGGTAATTTACTTCAAGAATATAAACCTGCTATTTTTCGGCTAAAGACTTTAATTTATTTACTACTGCAAAGCGCTAGAACAGCGTTACCAGTGTGTCAATCATCACTTAATGCAGGAGTGACTATACCTGTTCCATACACATGAGAAATTATAGTTTATCACCGTATTTACAGTAAACGCGATTGTCACTTCTGAAACTGCAGTGTGTACATGGCGCAACACGATGAAAGACACCAGGCTTACTGGACTTCTTAAGGAACATTCAACCTGAGATTAAAATGAACTGCGAGGAGCTGCTTAAACAGTTTTGTGGCATTTCTTGAGTATTTGTTTTTTGCGTGTGTGAGAGCTTTATATTGGGTGGGGATTCTGTGCGTATACCTGAGATAAAATCCTGCGGACGCCCCTGACAATAGTCATATAGAAAGTGAAAGTAAAAAAAAACTGACAGAGTTTTCTAACGCTGCATTAACAGCGCATGTGCTAAGCGTGGCAAGAAAAAGGTGCGTTTGAGAACAACCTGCGGGCCGCACTGACACTAAACCTTAATGTCAAGTGGGGGGCCACAAAAATATCATCCCGCGGGCCGCAATTGGCCCCCGGGCCGCGAGTTTGAGACCCCTGCTTTAAAGTGATAGTTCACCCAAAAATGAAATTTCTTTAATCGTTTACTCACCCTCCTCTCATTTCAAACCTATATCATTTTTTAACCGCAGAACACAAAAGAAGATATTTTGTAGAATGTTGTCAACCCGCACCCATTGACTTACATTGGTTTTGTGCCAATACTATAGAAGTGAATGGGTGCTGACGCCGTTCGGTTTCCAACTTTGTGTTGTGAGTAAGAAAGCCATACGGGTTTGAAATGACTAGAGGGTGAGTAAATGATGACAGAATTTTCATTTTTGGGGGAGTAAAAAAAGTTGCCTGAAGTGAATGTTAAACTGCATGACGGATTTGCATCAAATTAAAAAATGTAATCAAAAGCTTAAGACACTGGCTACTTAAAGGGACAGTTCACCCCAAAATTACAATTCAGTTGTAATTTATTCACCCTCAGATTGTTCCAAACCTGTATAAATAGATTTGTTGAACTGAACACAAAGGAATATATTTAGAAGAGTGTGAGTAACCAAATACATCTAATCCCCCATTTACTGTCAAATAAACACTAGGGAATCAATGGCGGATGAGATCTGTTTGATTACTGACATTCTTCCAAATAACCTCCTTTTATAACCTCATTTATACAGTTTTTGGGTGAACTCTCCCTTTAAAAAGCGTTGCCTTCCCTACAGTTTAAATGACAAAATATGTCAACAAACAGAACTGTGCCTGCCAACCTTTAAATATGTGGGATATGCTGTTAAGAAAATGAGTGATGCCTAATTTAAAACAACGGATTATTTAAACTCATTATTTCTATAAAATGTTAAACTGATTCACAAGAGTAACATTTAAAGAAAGACTTCAAAGTCTAGTGACATGGAATCGTAAACTCATTTCATGCTATCTACAGTATGCCACAACACAACAGAAGAGTTCAATCCTCTGTCCCATAACAGCACTCATTTCAAAGTCAATTCAAGGAACAATATGGAACTTTATACAACTTCCCTGTGACAGTTAGCTTTATGATGCTGTTCGAAAAAGATGAATGTAAGCAGTACTGAGCTTTCACTTCGAAATAAATAACACAGACAGAATGATTCCCGATTGAATGTTTATTCTCACCAACACGCCACTGTATTTATAGAAACAACCCAAATATGAAAATTGGTTCATCACTTACTCACCCTCATGTCATTCCAAACCTGTATGTCTTTCTTTTGCAGAACACAAAAGAAGATATTTTGAAGAATGTTGATATTGAGGTAATGACATGAGGTCGTTGTTTGAAATGCTTTATATTTTCTGATGAATTCTGTACATGGATTCTGATGAATATTGTATGGCATTGAAATCTAACTGAGGAGATTACGCTTTTTTTTATCTAGCGCACACTCGTTCTTCAGCATTCTCCTCACGGTCGCTCCATCTTGCCCTACAAAAAAATAAAATGAACAAGCACACGCAACTGTATAAATGCTTTACGAGCTGTATTTTAACGGGGAAGAAACAGCAGAATATCCCAGGTGAAGGCGCAGGTTCAGTCAGTAGCCATGATATGCTTACTAATACTTTAATAGAACAGAGACGCATTTGCATTCATGTTCTTGATTGACACAATGCTTTGGTGAGTAGGTGAGATCACCAAAGGAATATAAAAAGTAGTATTAATAGTAGATAGATTGTATAAGTCTATACCTACAAATGTCATATACACTCTTAAAAATAAAGGTGCTTGAAAGGTTCTTCTCAGCGGTGCCATAGAAGAACCATTTTTTGTTCCACAAAGAACAATTCGTTCAAAGGTTTTTAAAGAACCATCACTTTCGTACCTTTTCATTATCTGAAGAACCTTTTTTTGCCACAAAGAACCTTTTGTGAAACAGAAAGGTTCTTCGGATGTTAAAGGTTCTTTATAGAACCATTTAGACAAAAAAAGTTCTTCTATGGCATCGAAGAACCTTTTGACGCACCTTTATTTTTAAGAGTGTAGTTGTCAAAAATGATTAAACTTAGTTTATTAAATATTATGCTGTATTATTATGTATTATTAAGTATTATGATTGAGAGATTTAAACAACTATAGACACTTTTATAGGGGTTCTGTTCATGGAAGTGTATTTCATTATTTGTTTATGTTTGTAGATGTCTCTCTCTCTCTCTCTAAAATTCTGCCTATTCTACAGCGTGTGACTCAGTGATTTTGCGATATGAACAAATACCCAAGGGTAGCTCGCCTCTGGCCATGGACGGTTCAGGCGTTTATCCTGTGTGTATGTTTATGTGCAGGAGCGTGAGTGACCTAGATTTTGGAAGTATTCTGGAAATGTTTCTGGTTATCTTCAGCCTAATTTGTTCTACAAAATTCACACACACACACAATATTGTGTATTATATTATATATTATTAATATATTATATATATTAATGTATTTTTTCATCAGGTAATCTCTGCTCTCCAAACAACCTTAATGCCCTCTTCAACAATTATACCGTATCTCACAACACAACACAACACACTAAAAGCAGGACGCTGGTCAATCAATAAAGATCTTATCAGAAAACCCCATCCACAGGGCTTTTCTGTGAGGATGAGTACCATGAGGAAAATTGTTAACAATTCAGCCGTTCTCTTCAATCTGGAGATTCAGACCTTCACTGACAAAGCAATCAGACATAAAGCATCTCTGCTGGAGCTTTAGCTGTTTCTCAGCCCACAGTCCAGTTCATCTGAGACAGACTGTCACAGTGATATACCGGCAGGTCAGAGACGCGACTTTCATGGCTTTCCTTCAGAAGAATAGATCTGCCCATCTGAAACATGGGCCGAAGAGTAATGTCTAAGTAAGGCCGAGAAACAGTTACAGAATTGTACGTTATAGAAAAGTTATGTGTTGGTAACAGCAAGAATGCGAGAAAATGATGACAGCATTTTAACCAGCTACAACCCGCATCCAAACAGCAAGTAATGGCTCATTTTGTCAAGTTATATTCAAGGGTCAAACATATAACTAAGATAAAATGAAACCCATAATTATAAGCTTAAAATACACTTTGAGAGATTATTTAAAAACCAATATACACACCCAGTTAGGAAACAAATTTGAGAAACTAAACCGATAAATCGACTCTAATGCAACAAATTAAGACACACAAGCACACAAGCTTTCTGGTGCATACTATTTGCTTACCCATCTCAGCAGGCTGTGTTGTAATACGCTGTGATTATCCCTGATCGTCAGACAGAAAAATCACACGATAAATATTCACTTAATTACAGCAGTGAAGTAGAGAAGGAGACACAGCGAGAGAGAGAAACCTGAGGGTGGAAGGGAATGGGGCATGAGGTTGCCCACAAGAAACTGCACGCTGTCTGAATTCAGTGCCTCGGAGGAAAATATGAAAATATGGATGGCGTTCTATGTCGTCATATCAGTTATACAATCGCAGTACCAAAGGTCTCTTTGAAATGAGCTGAATGGTTACACATTAGTGCACGAGGTTGTACAAAGGTTAGAGGAAAGAATGAGAAAACGACACTCCGCAAGCAGTAAATCAGTAAATCACTGTCCAACTATGGAAGTGACGTCCCCAAACTTAGTGAATTTGGCATTCAGGAGATTTCTGCCGTGCCTTTAAATTCGAAATGTGTCATTCCCCGTCCACTGAGCCGCTCAAGGTTACGAAGAAAGATAGGAAACATTACAAAATTAAATCGTTTCCTGAGATTCTCAGAGCCTGAGAGTAATCAGAATGTTGACGGAACATACAAGAAATGACATTTCAATTAAAGACAGATGAGAGTAAAAAATGACCTTAGGAGAGGTTGTTTATGGTGGGAAAACAAAACAGCCAGAAACCAATCAGCTGCCTTGAGGTAGAAGAGGCCTTCATAATGACAGTCAAACGATAACACTGTGACTTACTTTAGAAGTTCAAACATCTGAAGCATTTTTAGAAGGCCGTGCATGTGGTATCATAAACCCTGTATAATTCAGCACATTTCTGGTTAGCCAAACCCAATCAAAGATTTTTCTTTGGGCGTTCTTGTGTTTTGCATTTTAAAAGGTGGAGTACTTAACAAGCATCTAAAAATGAAATGACTGTGGCAGTATGCTCTAAAAAACTAAACTTGACAAAACAGCCAAAGGTTTCAAAACGGGTGTAGATACAGTACGAGTGGCGCTATAAAGAGAATGAATTAAAAAATAACGCAATCTTACGGGAATTCTTAACTATTTTACGGGGGGCTAATTTGTATGAGTTTGTACAAATTACATCATATGTTCCATACAAATTAGCCACCTTATTAGCCAAAATATTTGTGGTGTGGTAAAGAGACAACTTTTCTGAAATGTTTTTTACTAATGCAAACTACTGTCCAATGGCTAAGAGGCCGTTTACACGAGACCGTTTTCAACTAAAAACGGAAACACTTTTTATGCGTTTTGGCTGTACATTTACATGAAAACGGCGTTTTGGGGGACTGAAAACGCAAACTTTTGAAAAGCTCTCGAAGTGCAACTTTTTGAAAACGACGGCATTATCGATTCCGTGTAAACCCTGAAGGCGCCGTTTTCCAAAAACGATGATGTCCTACGCATGCATATTACGCGTTCAGTCTGTAGGCATGCGCGAGTATTCCCCAAACAATAATGGCGGCCTCCATGCTGCATGTTTGTGCCGTGTGACATACTTATTATCCTTTCTATAGATTTACGAGACTACAACCAGCGAATTTTTTTTATTTATATGCAAATCACTCTAAATGCAGATCCACGCAGACAAAGTGTATTGTAACCCTTTAGATGTTCGCAAGCACGTATGGTCTCTTTAGCGCAACAGCACCATCCACTGGCCTGGCCTGGCATGCATAATACATCGTTTTTATTCGTTTTCCCGGATCCATGTATATGCAGATTTCTGTTTTTTATCGTGCAAACATACTCTAAAGCAGGTAATGCTGTCAATACGTCTATCAAAGCATCAAAATATCAAAGCATTAAAAATAAACTCGGTTGTTATATGACAAATCAAAGTTAAGCCATCCCTAGTATTCAATTCATAGGAAGAAGAAGACCAATATTAAATATGTTAAAACTATGCATATGCATACTTTAAATTAGAGATGCACCGATATATCGTCGATGAAAGCTATTTTTTTACCCAATAGCTTAAAAACAGCTGATGATCTGGGCCGATGTATCCTCTCAATTAAAAGAGGATAGGAAAACGCAATGAATATTTTGCTCTGTATAGAACATGTTAAGAAACATCACCATTCTTATGTTTAATATTATTCTGTTAAGAAATATTAATTTAATCTTTGATATCGGCAGATATCACTCTGAATAATTGGTGAAGAAATTTAGTATCTGTGCGTGTGTCTATACTTTAAATGTATGTGTTCTAAACTCTTAAAAAAGGTCCTTTACGATGCCTAGAAGAACCTTTTTTTGTCTAAATGGTCCCATACAGAACCTTAAACATCTAAAGAACCTTATTATTTACATTTTTTGTGTAAATGGTTCTTCAGATTATAAAAGGTAAGGCATCACTAAAGAACCTTAAAGCACCCTCATTTTTTTAAGAGTGTACAAACCATTTAATTGACCTGAAAAAAAATGATATCGTTCACATCCACAGAATGACGAATGATGCAGTACTTCACACATTAAAAGAGAAAACTTCCTTAGTTCTTAAACTCGAAGGATTGTACGCATCACCTGGGTCATAGACTGCATCACATAACATTGCATTATTCTTGCATCAGTCTGGTGTCTTCAACTGTGCCCTCAGGCAGAACAACGTCTGCCTCTGAAGTATATCACAGAATATCTGTATGAATTACTAATATGAGATCCTTATTTGGGTCGGGATCTTCATCAGTGCCAGTGTGACAAAAACCCCAAATCTCTCTTTAGCATCTTAATCACCACACACCATATGCTTCCTCCTGGGACCTTTCAAAACTCTTCTCGTTCATTCACTTGTACTAATAAGGCTTAACCATATCTGACTCTAACTGACATCTTACAGCTGTGAAGAGAAGGCGATGTGCTAAACTTCTCTAAAACATGCAATCCTATCACGTATGCTTAGGATTACACATTCAAAGAGACCCTTTAAAGCTAAAACGGATATACAAAAATGTCTCCAACACGAACGTGAACGATGACTTAAACTATGGGGCTTGGTAAAAAGTGGTGTGCTATTATTTTTACATTAAATGATGGGTTTTAATGTTAAACAAGTACAACAAAATGTTTACATTGAAGAGGTCAGAGGCAAATCTAGGGACCAGAGGGCCAAGTCTTTAGACCTGGGCCAGTAAGCAAACACCCAGAACACCCTTACAACCACATAGTAAAGAAACATGCCATTTTCCAATTCCAGTCACTTTTGTAAAACTGGAAAAAGATAAAAATGGAATTAGCAGTGAAAGGACAGAATGGGAGATGCTGATAACAATGGGATGCAGAGATATAGACAGCTTAATGATCAGTCTCAGAGTTTAATAAACCCCTGCATGTCAACTCTGACAGTGATCCACATCTTCAACAAAAGACCAGTCTTGGAAAATGGAGCGCAATTCAGAAAGAAATCAATTAAGTACTCAGTTCTGGTGATTACGATATCTCCACAACACTCACTGATACACACACACACAGGCTATATATTCCCGATGACATGCATGCCACTAAAGCTTTTGTTTGACAGGAAGTGTGATATAAATCTGCCACCTGACATACAGTAGAGAACACATTCCGCCCCCAGCTTTCCAATAACAGTGTCACGTCTTATCATGGCATGGGAGCAGTTATCCGCCTTAATTTTACTTTCAAGAAATAACGGCGACCAAAACAATTATCATCTTTTTCTGTTTGTATTCTACGGAGCCCTTCTACAAAACCCTCACAAAGCATTCAAACGTCATGTTGTTCATAGTAGATTCCCGGACCAATGAACCGTGAGCAAAGCCTGTTATAACACAAATAACACATAATTCCTTAGACAAGGTCTTTTTCAAAACGAGAGAACTTAAATCGATCTCTATATGAGCAGGCGACATGGACAAATATGTTTGCGAGAGAACGCAAAAGTTTTGCGGGATAACGCAGATATGTTTGCAAAGGAAACTTAAATACACTATGTTGCATGTTTCACAAAAAAGGAGACTAACAATGATCACTGCGCCTCCAGACACAAGCACTTAACATTACCTGTTTATCAATAGCTGAGGTGAAATTAAGGGCTTTGTTCACACTTATTTACGTTATTAATTACAAAAAGTCAAGGAGGGGAGCGATTGTGCAAGGGGGGGATATGGGGGGCTGTTGCAGCTGGTATTAGCTCATCAGGACTGCACCAAATGCTTTATTTATTAGTTGCGGTGTTCTTGTGTGCCCTAATGACATTCATATTCATTACACCTTGCCTCAAGAGCACTCACACGTGTGCGTGTGAGAGATAGAGAGAGAGAGGGAGAGAGAGAGAGAGAGAGATAGAGAGCTCTTTATTATGCTCTCTCTCCCTCTCTCTATCTCTCTCTCTCTCTGGACCTCCAGGACCCAGCTGCACATAAAACCCTGTTTCATTATTCCTCAATTAATTTAGTGGCATGTTTAAAATCTCAGTGTGTGTGTACCAATGTCATTACATCAGTGTAATCCAGAACCTTGTCTTCAGTGTTTTGATGAGTGTGATGGTGTGTAGTCTTTATTGCCTACAGCAGAGGTTCTCAATTGATATTGCCTCAAGACCTTTCTGGATTTCAAGCAGTAAGCCAACACAGTGCCAACAGTGTTTATCACACAAAATGTAATTATAATGATTTCATCCAGTCATGTAACTTATTATACATTGTGATCGACACAAACATGTTTAACGTTTAACCATGTTTTCACTAACGTTACACAGTAAAGTTAATACTGTAGTTTTTTTAGAATAAACTCATGTTACGCATCCTGCATCGTATTCAACGTTCAACCCATTGAGAGATACACCTGCAGCAAAAGACAAAAGCTTTGATTGTCTTTGACATTGACTAAACATATGATGTTTTCTTCACACTTTTTGTAGCTCAGTTGAAGAAAACATAATATATATATATATATATATAGCATTATGTTAACATCGCAAATGGTCATGGTTTCGAAGAATCAAAGGCAGGCACATACTGTTGTTGACTGTATAGAAAATGTATAGAGCCAATGCACTGTAGGTCACTTTGGATAAAAGGGGTCTGCCAAATGCATAAATGCAAATACTCAATTATACGGTTAGTTGCATTTCATTATTTGCATTTAGCATTTGAAACCAATCTTTGGGCCACGACCCACAAAATGAGAACCATTGATCTAAAGATGATTTTATTACTGAAGTGAACAACAGAAACATGTTTTGGTGGTCACATGCAGCCTTCGAGCCCGCCTCAAAAAGAGTTCATATGTGACCCTGATGATATCTGTAGCATTAGCCAACAATACATTGTAGGCCTATGGGTCAAAATAATCGATTTTTCATTTATGATTAAAAATCATTAGGATATTAAGTAAAGATCATGTTCCATGAAGATTTTCTGCAAATTGCCAACCGTAAATATATACAAACTTTATTTTTTGTGAGTGGACGCAGCAAAATCACGAACAAAAATGGCCAGAAAACACGCCTACAAACTTTGCTCGCTTCTGCCCGCTCTTTGGAATTACCCACGCAAATATGACATCTTTGTAAAGCTTAGAATTTTTGCTTTCGGGTTCATCTACTCTCCACAATGCCATTACAGCGGGAAGCCAATAGAGAGTGTTAAAACAAACCAGTTTCTTCTTAGCAGATTCCAGATTTTCAAACAGTTGAATCTCTGCCAAATATTGTCCTTTCCTAACAAACCATAAATCAATGGAAAGCCTCAGTTGTCGGATTATATATATTTATCTCAATTTAAAAAAATACCCTATGACTGGTTGTGGTCCAGGGTCACATACATGTATATGCTATGCGTTCAAGTGGAACCTTTCTGACACACTTCTCTTTTAAACTTTTTGACAAAACAGGAAGCTTTCAAGGGCAAAGATGTGCATTAGGTGTGTCATTTATGCTTTTTCGATGTATTTTATGCTGCTGCAGAGGATGATGGGAAATGTTATTTTGTCATGCCATAAACTAGATTCAATGAACAGTGTACAAATTGCATACAACCATTTTATTTGAAACTCAAAGGCTTTAATGTGCGCTCATCTTGTAAATCATATCACTCGAACTTGACTCTGCAGTGCATTCTGGGTAAAGGTTCTGGAGTCACTCTTAATAGTGACATATATGATAATATCTTGGATGAGGAGAATGCATGCTGTAGGTCATATTAAGCTGCTCCCTATTGGAATGGAAAGTCGTTGCCATTAGCAACACATTAGTGGAATTTTGTGGTCATAAACAGAGGAATATGCGGTTTGTCCTGCTCTAATGGTTCCTATGGGAAAACACAGCAGGTGTAATTAAATCGATTCCTTAGAGATTAAGCATGCAGGTCAGGCTTGTTATGGAGATGGAGACAGGTGGATGTTGTGTATCTGTTGTTTACTGGCCAAGAATAGTACTGTTTAGCGTTTGAATATTCAAGGAATAGCAACAGACATGAAAAAGTGTGCTTTGTGTCTATGAGTATTTTCCGGGGCATAATTAGATCGGTTTGTGTTTGCTACAGGTAGGCAAAGGTTAACAATCTAGTCCTTGACTTTTGTTCTCAACATCCTAATCGACCATAAACAAAAGCCTTGGAAGAACAGAAGACAATTTCAAGTGGCGAAGAGAGAATTGTTATTATAAACAAGACCTTGCCGCTTATAAATCATTAATCATACAATGCAGCAATGTATCAATATAGAACAAATACAACTTTAAAGTCAAATGATTCATGACTAGTTGCAACAGAGCTGAGTGATGGTAGAATTCTATTCAAGTAGATTACTAGGTCTCACTCCTGTCATGAGCTCATTGTAAAATTGAGATCCCAACAAAACGTAATACTTTAAATACTTATAAATAAATATATACTGTATATATTCGCATGGGCCTAATGCAAATATTCACCTCTTTGAAGAGGTGTCAAGTTCACGAAGTTCACAGACAAACAATGACACGCAGAAGTCAGACAGAGACAGCAGTATGATCTCCGTTTCTCGGTTCTGTGGGACATCTGGTGCGGCTCCGCCCCTCAGATGTGCCGCTACGGTCTAGTGGGCACAGAGCCTGGCACAAAACGGGATTGTGTGGACGTTATGAAACAGGTGCTATGTCACAAGAGGGCAATGCAACAAGACTCGTTATAACAAGAGGGACAACAGCCCGTTTCCCCCTATGCAGTGCCATACAATGACCGGCAGGCCCCTGGCAGAGGTCCAACCACAAAACATCTGTCCAACTAGCCGTTTAGGAGTGTGAACAATGCCAAAGATGGGGAAGGACACAGGAACAATACGGTTGATGACTTTTTGAGCATACGAACACAACACATACAAAGAAAATCCATAAACGTGATACTGTGTCGTGCAGTTAACTGTCTCACTCAATAACACTAGTTACTAGAATTTTGTTACACTTTGTTTTACATGAAAACGACAACTGAAAATGTTTATGCATTTTGGCCTTTTATTTACACAGACACAGTGTTTGTAAAAATGTATTGAAGTGTTTTTTTCTGGATCCACACGCTAAAAAGGTGCTAGTACATTTTCTTTAAAGCGATACCATAGAATAACCATGTTTGGATTTTGGGTTAAAAGAACCATTTGTTTCTCACTTTACTTTTAAGTTAAATGTTCATTATAACCAAATATGATGGGTAAACTTTGCTTAAATTACAGCCCTCAAACAACTTTTGTTGGTGCATTCTTCTATGTGTGCCACTTTCCGACTCATTTAAATACATTTTGGTGTTGTACAGAAATTCACAAGTATTGTTATGTCTATAAAACTATATACTCAAACCCTAAAGCATAAACCTTATGACAGAAAAATAAACACAGCCAAATTGTGTATATACATAAAGGTGAGAAATGTAGTATGAACAAAATGAGCAACAAATAAAAACAAGCATCACATTTATAATATAATCCAAACCTAAATACAAAGGTACAAACATGGACCTCATTTCAATGAACCTTCCATTCCGTCCTGTGTTTGAGGCATGGTGTGTATGTGTGTTTGTGTGTCTGTGTGTGCGTGTAGCATAGCATCTGCGCAGTATGCCTGTGATTTTAAAGCAGATCCTTACAGCCTGCACCACATCCCCCCCGGGCCTTTTCTCCTGGCGTGAATGTGTTTGTCTATTTACACGCGCATCTGTACGAGAGTCTCCTACCTCTCTTCTTGGAATCCTTTCTGACGCTGGGTCTGGCAGCAGGCTGGAGCTCGGCCTCTGTTGACATATTAAATCCTTATTCCTTTACCGTGCAGCTGGGTGGCTGTGACTGGCTCATCTAGAGGGGCTTTCCACTGACTCTGAAACAGTCCACTGCTGCCTCTAGCCTCGACACGGCATCTCATTCACTCCCAGCAAGGGCTACAAGAGGGGAAGAGAAAAAAGAAAGTTTTGAACACAAACTCAGGCGTTTAATATATTTAAGGTGCCCCTCAAACCCAAAGATCTACATCATCGGGAAGGCTGATTGGTTTTTACAAATCAATTTGTACATTGCAGTGAAGCATGAACTGATTCATTGGAGTCATCACTTGAAAGTGCTCCCAGAAATCTCCACACAGCACTTCTTTTAGTTAAAAACAGCGCAATTTGTAGTTAAATACTGTTGGTTATGAATGTTGCTTGTTGAATCTCATCAAATTCTCATTTTCTGCAAAACCTTACTCAACAGGTCAATTTATAAATCCATATTGCAAATGTAGGGTAAGGAGACAGCGTTAAACACACATTTTGTATCGACTTGCTCACTTAATTTTGTTTATTTTGACCCATGACAAAGTTTTAACATGCAGGTCTATAGGCCTTCTAGTAAACCAACCTCCCTTTTCTTACAAACTACTACGACACACAGATGTAAATCTACAACAACTGATACCCAGCTTTCTGAAAGCTCCACAGAAGTGAGCATCCACAAAATGTAAATGTTCCTGTTGTTAATCTCAGCATTCACCCGTGACATCATCCTGTGAAAGAGGTTTGGCTTGTTTTCTTTCTCTCCCCACTGCAGGAAGGAGGCAGGAGGCAGCATTAAATTGTCTCATCAGCTCTCTCCTTCTCTCTCTTCCACCTCACCTTGTCATCGCATGAGCAAGCCATTATTTCTCTTTCCTGCGCACCTCCAGTGTGCTCCTACATCGCCGCCTCCGCCAGACTTTCCTCTTGCCGTGCCAGTCAGGAGGTGGGAAGCACCTTTCATGTGTTAATTGGCCTCAGTGGTACTGTAGCATCACTGCAGGTGTCAGAGCCATCAGCAGATCAAAACCTGCTCGGCCCCACAACAGCAATCAGACAGAGATGAGACCGCAGGGATCCACACTAACTGCTCAGGCAGGCCGACCGAACAACGTGGCATCGCTTAGAAATCGATACGTCTCAAGTTGAGGCTTCAAAAGACATTACACAGCAGAACAAACCTGAGTTTAGGATACAAAATAGGGCCTTTTTACAACTGGGGTTTCAAGCTGCATATGTCTGCGACCTATTATCATGTGATATCAAATCACGTTTATTTCCTAGCACAGTTTTGCATCAAAGACACCAATGCATGCTAAAAAGCCTAAAACCGACAAATTAAAGACAAATGCAAATTTACAAGAATAACCGGAAAACTTGTAATTTTACGGGAAAAGGTTTTCGTTTTACGGTATATTTATGGCGGCCCGCAGCTGTAGGTAAATTTCAGGTTTTTATGGATTTTTTACAGTCTTTTTTTAAATACGGTTAAAAAATATAAAATTAGAGAATAAAACCGCAAATTTACAAGGAAAACAGAGAATGTCATTTTACCAAGCAACTGGGTTCAAAGCTGCATATGTCTGCGACCAATTATTATGTGATCTCAAAAACAAATTCTGTAGGATTAAATGAAAACATCTATAAGAATTTAAAAATAAAACATCACGTTTAGTTCCTAGCACAGTTGACGTCAAAGACACCAATCCATGCTAAACAAGCATAAATCATTTTGTTAAGGTAGATCTATGGAAGCAAATAAGAGACATAATGTTTTGAAATTTAACAGCCAATGAATACTTGATTTTGAATTATTTTACTTTGGAAACCATGTATCTGAATTTATTTGTTTCGAATTTACCTCTATGAAATTTAAAAATGAAAATTCTTGATTTCCAATTTAAAAACCTGAATTTAATGCTCACAAATTCAGATACAAAAAAAATCAACTTACAGAATTTCAGATAAAATACATTCAGGTTGATCAAATTTGATTGCTCTTATTCAGATCTCAAATTTCAAGTTAATATTTTTCAAAGAAAACATATGTCTAATTCGACTTCTCAAATTCAGATCGAAAATTCAAGTTAAATATTCACATGGTAAATCCGGGCTACCCAGGATAGAAAAACAGTTGAGCCCAGAGCCCGTCTGCAATTTGAACCGAACCATTGAACCGAACCATTGAACCGAACAATGAACCAACCAAACCGAACCGAACCAATGAACCAATGAACCGAACCAATGAACCAACCGAACATTGAAGGAAACACCAACCGGAAACGCGCGCCATTTTAGCCGGGAAACAAGCCAACAGCTCCGGAATGAATCTTAAAATTGACGATAAAACATTTGTTTTGGCGCCAAATGTTTTTTTAAACGGCAAAAAAAAAAAAACCGTAAGAAGCTCACAGACAGACTGGGAGCCATCACTATGGACTTTCAGTCAAAAAGTGGGCAGCACCGTTGAGCTCTAAAGTTATCTTGCTAGCTATAACGTGTTGCCTAGCTGACTTACCTACATAGAGACGAGTCACACAACAAACCAAAGCTAACAGTTATGTGTTCCAAAAAATAATTAGCAACAACATACTTTTGTTCTGTCGAGTCTGATTGTACATAAACAGCAAACTTACCGGAGCGCCTTCGTTTTCCCTAGAAGTCATCTTCTTTACAGGTTTAATATCCGTGCCTTGGCCTCTTCTTGGATCATGACAGACAGTCAGGTTGTCGTGCTCTGATAGGCCGCCCGACGTCGGTTCGGTTCGGTTCATTGGTTCGGTTCATTGGTTCGGTTCATTGGTTCGGTTCATTGGTTCGGTTCGGTTCGGTTCGGTTCATTGGTTCGGTTCATTGGTTCGGTTCATTGGTTCGGTTCAATGGTTCGGTTCAATGGTTCGGTTCAATTGCAGACGGGCTCTGGGCTCAACTGTTTTTCCTATCCTGGGTAGCCCGGATGTTACCATGTGAATATTTAACTTGAATTTTTCGATCTGAATTTGAGAAGTCGAATTAGACATATGTTTTCTTTGAAAAATATTAACTTGAAATTTGAGATCTGAATAAGAGCAATCAAATTTGATCAACCTGAATGTATTTTATCTGAAATTCTGTAAGTTGATTTTTTTTTGTATCTGAATTTGTGAGCATTAAATTCAGGTTTTTAAATTGGAAATCAAGAATTTTCATTTTTAAATTTCATAGAGGTAAATTTGAAACAAATAAATTCAGATACATGGTTTCCAAAGTAAAATAATTCAAAATCAAGTATTCATTGGCTGTTAAATTTCAAAACATTATGTCTCTTATTTGCTTCCATATAGATCTGAAGAAAAAAAATCGCACACAGGCTTGGAATAATATAAGGTTAAGTAAATAATGACAGTAGAATAATTTTTGGTGGATATAATCCTCCTATGACATTTTGGGATATATCAGATTTACTAGCAACATAGATTTTAAAGCATTTTGGAAGCCATTCAGACACTCAATTCCGAGCTCCCATCTGAGATGTAAAGCTTTAATACCAGTAAGTCAAGAGAATTAGTCTCCCCCGTCAAAACAAAAATGTATTGCAAAGTTAAACCCCAAACACATCACTTCTGAGAGCAGTAGCTTTGAGAGGCTAGCCTGCAAAAATCCTCTCAAGTCTCGGGCTCCGCTCAGCAGGCCGGGGTAGCGGCCACTGTAAGCCGCCGCAGAGGGGATTTAAACAGCCATTTCATTTTGAGCTCCAGCCCTGAGCTTCAGCCACCGCCTGGCCACGCGCCGCATATTGTGTGCAGAACATTTAATTCCGAATGGAGAGAGCATGTCGCAGAGAAGCCGAGAATCACACACGGTCTTTATCTGAGAGAAACACACAGCGATATGCTGCGAGTCGGTCCAATTACTGCCATTATCTCTCGGAGAGAGCGAGAGAGGGTTCTCGGCTAAGCAGTTTCCCATTCTAGCTATTTTCTTTTCCATTTTGATTAGCCTCTCTCGTCACCTTCCCTCTGTACATCTGGAATCATATAATCCTTGATACCATTCAGCACAGCTGGCTCACTGTCCGGCACTGAGCTGTGAATGTTATACTGTCACTTAGGGAAAAACACAATTGTGTGTCTCACTTTTTGTGTTTTGAACAAGTAAATTAAACAATGTTGAAAATGGGAGGAAATATCTTTAATATTGTGGTTTGTTGAAGCCTGCCTATGGTGACTCAGGTTTGAGTTTGGCCTGTGACTTTATAGGTGTCAGACAGGGAAAAATATAACACACCCTATAAATCAAATTCCTACCTTTAACAAAAAAAAGTAAAGGCTGTCAAACAATTAATTGCGGTTAATCGCATCCAGAATAATGGTTTGTGTTTACATAATATATGTCTGTTTACTGTTTTCAATTGTTTTATTTTATATTTATAAAAACATACATGTACAGTGAGGGATATAATCATTTGATAACCTGATGATTTTGTAAGTTTGACAAAGAAACGAAGGGTCTATCATTTCTATGGAAGGTTTATTTTAACTGATAGAGACATAAAATTACAAATTGGAGTTTTAGCCTCCTTCACGGACTTTCTATAGGACTAGGGTCTAGAAACTGGCTAGGACATTTAATGTGCTTTTCCTTGAGCCACTCTTTGGTTGTCTTGGCAATATGTTTTGGGTCTTTGTCATGTTAAAGGCACATCCACGACCTATCTTCAGTGATCTAGTAAAGGGGAGGCGATTCTCGTCCAAGATTTTGGCGGCCCAGTGGCGGTTCTAGTCTACTGTAGCTGGGGGGGCCAGGCAGGGGCCACTTATGCTTTTAGGGGGCACATTAACATTTGTTGTCATGATTATTTTTCAGTCATTTATCATTTGAAAACAAGATTAGCTCAAAATTGCTCTGTTTTGATGAAATATCATTCCAGATTTAGGGGGGCTGGCCAAGTGTGCTGACACGGGGGCACTGGCCCCCTCTGGTCCCCCCCTAGAACCACCCCTGCCCATGGGCCCGTCCCTCAGCCCCTCAATGCTTTTTTCATCCTGTACCGGGAGCAGGGAAAAGCCTTAAAGCATAATGTTTCCAACAATGTTCCAGTCAATTTTGGTCTCACAGCACTTTCTCCAAAGCCTTTTCTGAATCATTGTCAAACTTCAGACGAGCCAGGCGGGCCTTCCTGGCCAGGAGAACCTTGCGGGTGCAATCTATTTGGCATAGCGTGTTACCAATGGTTTGCTTGCTAACTGTGGTCCCGACTGTCTTGAAATCATTAACAAGCTTCTTCCGTGTAGTTCTGGGCTGATCTTTAACCTTTCTCATGATCATCTTTACCCCATTGGGGAAATCTTGCAGGGAGCTCCGGACCTAGGGCAATTGATGGGGTATTTTGTATTTCATCTATTTCCAAATAATCGCTCCAAGAGTTGTGTCCTTCTCACCAAGCTTCGTCTGTAGCCTATTCAAGGTTGGTGCAGGTCTACAATCTTGTCCCTGAGATCTTTTTAAACCTATTTGGTCTTGACCATGGTGGTGGAGAGGTTGAAATTGAAGAGACAGATTCTGTTGGCAGGCATCTTTTATATACATAACAAGCTGACTTGGGAGTACTTCCTTAAAGTGACAGGACTAATCTGCGGTCCATATAGGCACATAACCAATCTGTGGAGCCATTCTTGCTGGTAGGTAGGGTATCAAATACTTATTTCACTGACTGAAATGCAAATCAATTTATATACTTTATAAACATTTTTTACCAGATTTTTTGGTTGATAATCGGTTTCTATCAGTTAAAATAAACCTACCATAAAAATGATAGACCCTTCATTCCGTTACAAGAAGGCAAACTTACAAAATCAGCAGGGGATCAAATAATTATTTCCCTCACTGTATATATTTAAGAAAAATATCAAAATTAATAAACATTTGTATATATACTGTAGTTTTAATTATACAAAAAATACATGTTAATACTCCTAAATATGTATACGTGTATGTGTATATAAATGCAAAATTAATATGGACAGTACACAGAGCCAATATTGTGTAAACACACACTTTTATTCTGGATGCGATTAATCACGGTCATCACGATCAATCACGGTTAATCATTTGACAGCCCCACTATCTATTATGATTAAGCAATGTTTTTATTATGTTTATAGGCTTTTTTCAATTGCTGTCTGTCAAAGAGGAAAAAAAGATTTTGGGTTAAGATGTACATACAATCTGGGCCAATTATCTAACCAATCGGATAAATCTCTTAAAAGAAAGAAATTCTGTCTTCATTTATATTTGGTAAACATCGTTGGTCTAAAGCAACACAGAGAGAGATATTTGGAAGAATGGTTGTAACCAAACAGATCTCAGCTACCATTGACTACCATAGTAGGAAAGTTTACCTCATACATTTCTTTGTTCTGTTGAACACAAAAATATATATTTTGAAGAGTATAGTAAGGCAAACAGTTCTGGGGCACTTTTGATTACCATTGTAATTTTTCTACAATGGTAGTCAATGGTGGCCAAGAACTGTTTTGTTACAAGCATTCTTCCAAATATCTTTCTCTGTGTTCATCAGAGCAAATAAATGTATGCAGATTAAAAACACACACTTTCATTTTTGGGTGAACTGTCCCTTTAATTCCTTGAGTTTGTAATCTACTTAGAAATATAAAATAGCTTGTTTCATCTCACAGCGTTGGTTTCAGGCAACAATTTATCCATCTTTAAGAATTAGATAGTTCTCCATGATATTTGCCACTCTACCTCCACCACCAGACAGACCGCCATAAGGCGAGGGTTAGCACGCCGCTCTCCAGAGGCACTGGGGATATTTCTGATATCTAGGCTACGAGCTCCTCTGGGACACGTCACAAATTCAGAGCATGTGTGGAAAGTGGGTGAGCCGTAGAAGTCACCAGAAACAAAAGGAAACCTTTTGTTGTTCAGCATCTTTTCATGTTTTATTCTTTCCCATTTTATTTTAAAACTGTCTGTAAATGTATCAACATGTTTGGTGAGAAACCCAGTCATGCAAAATGGTTTTGTAAGCTTAGCCTTATAAAACCAAGCCCCTGAATAAGACCATTCTGTTTTACATATACCTTTGCTCAAACAAACTAAACACAATGCTGAGAGACTTGTGGGTCATAGGGTGAAATTAAACTGAGCAACTGAATTAAAATGCAAGTGTCAAACGGCCAAAAAGCAAGTGAAGCTTCAGCAGTTTGAGGATTTGCAGCTGATATTTACACTAGTTACCAAGGCTGCATTTCCCGAGGTCTACGTCGTTCTTAAGTATATATCACTATCACTCTTAAGGTATAACTTAAGAATGAAGTAGAGTTAAGAAGGTTTCGGGAAACGCAGTCCAAAGAAATATATTTGTAATCTCATTTATTTTTCAAGACAAAAATCTGACAGAATAGAAAACTATTTAAAGTACCACTGCATTTGATAATTATAGCACTCAATACTCATCTTTAAGCATTTAAATAGCATATGTATACGTTTTTTTTCCTGTGATAATAATTACTTCATGCTTAAAATTATCATCTTCCGTTGTACGGACACAAAACCACTGAGACATTTCTCACAATATCTTCCTTTATGTTCCACAGAAAATAGAATCATATACAGGGTTTAAACCATATAATTGTTTAACTTTGGTTGAACTGTCATTTTATATCTTGTAAGGTTCGATGAGTGCCCAGAAATCGACATTTACTAGGACAACTGCCACTACTACAGTACAAAATCATCCAGAATATTCCTTCATGCTTTCCAAGGCTAATTGATGCTCTATAAATGCTACCGAAAGAATAGTGCACCCCACTAAGTTTAAAGGGTCGTCGACCATGTTAGGGACTACAGCTCCCACAGAGCTATGGAAGAGTGAGGAAAAAGAGGAGGAGGAAGAGGTGGAAACAGGCAATAAATTGATGCCCATAAGAATCACGCTGCCAACAGGCCTGCTTAATCCCCATAAATCCCCCACCACTAACAGGCAGACAGTGCCAGGCACTGTGGCCGGACATGTGTGCCAGGCCTAGCGCAAACATCTCTGCACACATCTCGGACAGTCAGGCCAGCAGAAGTCAAAGGGTCAGGGTTTGCTATAAAGAGGCTTTATTTGTGACCCAGTCAACCCAGCATTTTGTGACTTACTGTTTTCTACATAATGCAAAGAATATTCTGTGAAAGTATAATATTTATATCTTTAAAATTGACTAAGGCCAACAATTGAAATCAATCTTTAGGAAGCAAACTTGAATTTTGTGCGAAATAATAAAATGTAGTGTCAATAAAATCTTTAACTTCAGTATTTACAGCCCCATCTCACAGGAATTTGTAAAAAAAAAATTACGAGGTGGGTAATTCATATACATTCATACATTTTAGTACGTTGTGCTTTAATGTTCGTGGCGTTAGGTTTAGGGGTGGGGTTAGGGGAGGGGCTTCAGTAGGCCTATATATTTTTTCTAACATTTGTACATTTTTATAGCTATGTACCTATTCCTGTGAGATCGGGATGGTATTTATCATAAATGAACATCTCAAAATCGATCATATAATCTATAATTTACACCAATAAATTTTGTCATTTTTACGGCTATATGACTCCTTTGATGCTCTTAATATTTAACAGTAATTATAAGATTGTCTGACTTTAGCTGGGATTTAACAGACAAAGTCACATTTTAGTTTTGATCTTAGGCTTGTAGTAGGGGTTCATATTCAAATAAATACTTAATTCCCGGAAATAAATTAAATCTAGCATCATTTGTCTTTCAGAGAGGAATTATACCGAAGTCCGTTTAGGGAAGTCGTGCCACTCGGCGGTCATGTTTGCAATGTGAACGAAATATAAAAATGACGTAAACTGTACCATAACGTTTGTTTCCTATAATCAAATTGCGCTTAAAAAAATATATGTTTCATGTTGCTTTAGATACTACACATGCGCAAGGTTCCCTAGGGCCGCCATATAGACATTGTGTTCCTCCCCATTCATTATAATGGCAGTGATGCATCTTGTTAATATTAATATCTTTGAGTATACATCAAGCCATGCGGCTCTTGAGCTTCCTGTAAACAGACCACCTTACCAACCACTGAGACTTTGCATGGTGAGTTTAGCATCACTCACAATAAAAAATAAAACAAGCAGACTTTCACTACTTTTTTAATTTGCTCTTAGAGAAAACAGTCAGAGAATGTGTTATCAGTGCGTGAGTAGGAGGATATAGGTATGGCAGATGCCAGTCTCAAACCTACTTTGCCAACAACGTGGCAATACTTTGCAAAGCATGTATAACCAGCCACCGCTCCATCCCCAGGCAGTTTGTAATGAAATTCTAAGTGTTTAAATGCAATGTTACCCACATACGGGTAGATAAATATGTGTCATTACAAGCCTCTCCACAGCTGACAGGGCGTGACAGCAATTCTTCAACATAAAATGCAGATAACCGCACTCACTTACACACGCGTGCGTACCGTCTGGGTAAATGACAGGCCATGTCAGGTTTTACTCTCTTTTCCCCTGCCATCTGTACAGAGTCCCAGTTCACCTTCCCGAGTTGAGCGCGTGCACTGAATATATAAAGAGCATTCGGCCCATCTCTGCTATCTAAATAAAAAACAGCAAAGTGCACATCATTCTCGGCAAATATATTAAGATAAAGATGACAATTCATGAGGGCAAGCTTAAATAAATGCTCTTTCACAGAACGTCATTCATGAGATAAAAATGGCTAACAATGACGGGTGACGACTTCTATTCTTAATATTTGAATATAGCAAGTACTGATAGGTGCGCTATCGTTCAACACGACACCTGACGAAGAAGCAGTGACATCAAAGTAAATCCGACCTGCCAATCAAAGCCACGTTCCCACTTACTGAACAAATGCTTGTACCCACAATCCTCTGCTGCCTGTCACAAAGAGCCCTGGTGATCTTCTAGTCATCTCAGTGGTTTTATTAGACAAACTCTGCGTGTGTGCGTGGGCGAGAGAAATGAAGAAAGAGAGAGAGAGCCTTGCTCGCAAAACTGACCGAAATCTGGGTCACGTTGGCTTGCAATCTGTCCCTGTCTTTTCCTGTTTCATCTTATATGGACCAAAGCTAATAAAGCGCCTCTCTCTGAACTCTAACCAGCAGCGTTCAGCCTATTACTGAGAGTGAGAGACTTAGACAGACAGAGAGAGGGAAAGAGGAGTAGACTGCGAAAAGAACACACTAAATACATTTAATGTATCTGTAAAGCCCTCTTTCCTCGTTTCAACCTCATTTTGTTCTCTGGGCTTTCCTTCAAATCTGTTCTTAGATAAATCTTTAAAGTGAATGAATTCTTGTGTTCACTTCACTTCCATGCACTGACTCACATCATTTCATTCATCGGCCACATTTGCACAGCAGCACAATGCAGTTGCCAGTCATGCACTTGAGACTTTAATAAGGTTGCGTTCACAGTTCGGTTATTTACGAGAGTGACATTCGTATTACCAAACTCACCATCGCATTTTGTGTGACCGGAACCATACTTGGCGGCTGTCACACATCACTTTCTGTCAAGACACTCCTGTAAAGTGTGTCACAAAACCACACACTTCCGTTCTTGCCTTCAGTTGCTTGTTCATACAGACTATGAAACTGTAAGCTGCTATGTCTACAGGACATAGACTTACACAAGTATGGAAATGCAGTTGCTTTGACCTTTTTGTCTTTAAAGACTGACTGGCATTCGAATAAGGGCTGAGAGGGAACACATCTTTGGTTAGACCTACTCAAAAATGCCCTTCACAGAACAGACACAATGCCATAGAGGAACTATTTTTGTCTGTTTGGTTCCATAATGAAACCTTTGACATCTAGAGAACCATTTCATTTCACAAAAATGTTTTTTTATAGTGGAAAAGATTATACGGATATAAATGGTTCTTTTGGGATCTTTGAAGCACCAAACATGGTTCTACTATGACAACTCTTGTAGAACTTTTAAAGAACGTTTATTTTTGAGAATGTATGAGCCTTATGAACAACTAGGCATTTTCTGTTCTACACATTCTCATTTGTGTAGAAACTGAACGAACAAGGAATCTTGTTCATGAGAGAAAATCTGCTGATGGTCAATGGCAAGTGACACATCATGGAAATCTGTGGAAAGTGAATCTGAATGAACCTTTGGAGGAAAACAAGATACAAAAATATTAAGGCGATTCGTTCTTGAAGGTTTAAAGACACTCTTATAAGTACCTTGAAATGTACCGATTTGATCAAAAAAATCTGCCAATGGGGTAAGAAAAATAATATTGAATTAAGGTTTACCTTTTTCTTACCCCACTGGCAGATTTTTTGCCTGTTATAAGCACTCCTTCACTGAAATTTCATATTTTTTGTCTAAAAATAAGACTTATTTTCTTAGGTAATTTTGCTCGTCGAGAAAATGCATCTTGATTCAAGAATGTTTAGACATTTGTACTGGAAAGCAAGACAGAAATACTAAGTAAGAATGTCATTTTTTCAAGTGTAAGGTTAGAATCTAATAAAAAGTGGAAGTGCGAAGGACACTTGCTTAAAGATACCCTTAAGGCTAACATATTCATACCAAAAGACAATAAAAATCAGGACTTTAAGGACTTTAAGTGGAACTGCTCAATATGTCCATATTGCACTGTTCTTCTGTAAAGATGCTTTAGCCTACAGTGAAAGTTACATGTTGTGAATTACTGAAACAAAACAAGCGCTATACACGTCACGGCAAATGCTCAATAAAAATGACCAAACATAGATAAATGCGTAAGATACATAATGTAAGCATAGTGTTATCTTGCTAAAATCTAGATCTTAAAGCAAACCAGTTGAAAATCTCTTTTTGACTGTGTTTGATCGCACTATACGGCCAGTTTGATTTTGAATTTCTGTGGTCAGATGTTTGGCTGTTCTGAGATCATTGCTTCGAACGGTCTGACGGCGTCTCTGTTAGACTGTTCTTATAACATTCTCATTCTGTTGATTGACAGCCTTTCTGCTACTCACCACCCTAAAGCGACCCGCACCCCCAGGATAACAGTCTCCCGCTGCGTGTGACACATTATAAACACTATCTACTGCTCCCTGTCTGAAATATGTCATCGTGTGTGTTTAAATGAGTGACAGGGTGACTGGGCACCAGATTCATTACTCGTGTTGATTGTACAGGGGGTGTACAGGCCTTGGCATGACACGACTGGGACAGGTTGGCATCTGGCGCTCACGGCGCAGATGGCGCTGTCAGAACACATGGCATCTTACAGCCCAATGAGAGCAGCTGCCACTGGTACACACCTCAGCACAGGTATGAGCCAAGAGCATGCACGAGTGGAGCGGCGCGCTTACACAAACTACATCGAAATTAATCAAATATTAGACATGTTGGTAAAAAATGCATTTTATTAGTTCCTCTACATGTCTCCATGTTAACACACCAATGTCGAGAAAGAAGTATTCAAAATGGAAACGAAAGAAAATATATAATAATATTGTTTCCTGCAGTGAGCGGAATTAATTATGCGTCTGACTCCAGGCAACTGCTCATATTTTCTAGCAACGCTCACAAATTGAATAAGTGTTCCATATTTGCGCTTAGGAAGTTTGGGATGCTTAAAGTGGGTAGTACTTAGCACAGCACACTTATCAGCATGGCACAAGCACTCATTCTTTTCCAACAGAAGAGGCGAGAGAATAAAAGGTATCCTGGCTTTAAATAATGCATGAGGATCTATTTTGGTTGTTGTTTTAGGAGAGAGCGGATTCTCCTGCTGTCTGATCCGAGGAATCCCGCTAAAGTATCATTCCGGGCTCATTATTCCCGACCGGAGCGACAATCCACGTAACACACACGCTCTTTTCTTATGCCTCGGCCTGCCAATCATCTCTCCGGTTGCCCTTTTAGATATCAGAAACACGTCCCGGCTGTCTCATCACGAGCCGCCCATCACTGCGGCATCATGGGTAGTAACTGATAAGACCACTTAACCTTCCCTCTCCCGCCCCCTCCTCCCGTTTCCTCTTCCTCCCTCTCGCCCTCTATTGCTTTCCATTTCGCCTTAATTGTTCTGTGCCCGGTGGACGTGTTCCGTTTCAGAGCGTGATGTTCCGTCCGTTTGGCGCACCCTGAGCACTTCTCATTGGATCTCATATTGATCCGTGTTTGGCTCAACATATTCCAGATAAGTATAGCAAGTCGTGTGTGCGTTCCTGGGCCGTTTTCTTTAGCCGCAGGAGCAAAAATGCGTAAGTGGCTTTGACATCTATACCTCCTCCAGCGCTCACGGATCACGTCGACGCTGAAATGTGAGACAGATGGTGCCAAATAATCAAAGTGAACCCAAAAGCAAAGGTGAATTAAACACCCTATGGGTAGACGCGCGCACGGTGTGCTCAAATGTATATGTTGAGGAAATGAGATGTCAAGCGGCTAGTTGGGATGTTGTGTTAGTGCCGACAAATTCGGTCGCACTCGAATGCAACAATTCAAACAGACACGAAAACTCGACATGACCCAATTTTAAAAACACGAATGCTCAGGTGAAATAATAATAGATTTGTGTGGCAAGTTGAAAGTCAAAAAATGAGAGAACTTGGCAGAGGAAGATCTTTCAGTGTGCTGCGGGGTATTACAGACAGTATGTGTTTGAAAGCACACAGGTTCCATTTGATTTTGATTGTGTTGTTTATTTATTTTTATAATGTTATACTTCTTTTATTTGTTGCCATTGTGCATTGCGGTTCAACATGGTTTCCAAGATAACTGAGACGAATCTTTCTTATTAGCGAAGAAGTAGCTTGTCAATGACTAAATTGACAAGGGACTGACTAAATGCATGATTGAATTAACTAACTAATGAGTGAATTACCAAACAAACAAATAATTGATTGATGAACTGTAGGTAGATGTGTATCTTCCTGTCGGCCTCTGTTCTCCGGTTCACAGTCTGCAGCTAGTAACAGGGATTAGTGCAAAGCTTCTGTTTACTCAGAACAGACAACATATGTCATAACACAGCCTATGAAAATACAACTCCTAATCACCAGCCGGCTTCAACCTGCCACACCACAATGTGAGGCAGTATATGTTTGCCTATGCTTGTATATGCCCCCATAGTCGCTGCGGAAATGGGAGACTGTATAAAGCTCACAGACCTGCTCAATTCAGAATGTTGATGTACTCAAAAAGAGACAAATCACCAGGGACCTCCAAACAGTTCCTGGACCTATCCTGGAGATATGGAGAGGGTGGCAGGGGGCTTGTAGTTTAGCACAGGCTCTCTCCCTCCCACTACACTATTTAAAAAGATGAAAAGCATCCAAAGGAATGAGACCTAATAATCGCCAGAACATTTGGACCTGAATGCAAAGATCTATACGAATGTGTTTGTGTATGCGTACACACCTGTTTGCACATTGGCCAAACAGTTTTAAAAACTAACTTTGTTAATGCACTGTGTTCATTGAACAAGAAGAACAAATAAACTCAAATCATTTTCCAAATCTGTAGAGAGACAATTCAAAAATAAAACTTCACATCTCTGTCTAACGTTCCTCTGTGCTACTCCTCTCACATCTCTCTTCTCGTTTTATTTACAGATACCCAGTCGCGACAGATATCAAACGTTAGTCTATCTCTCTTGTGGGAATTCCGAGTACTTCGTTTCAAATGGGCATAGAATTGCGGAATAAGGGATCTTTCACTAGTGAGATGACCTTGGATTGCTCCTCTGATGTGAAAAGATGCATCTCGCTTCTCACCCGTACGGTCCTACAACATATAGCATTAAAACTGCCAACAAGCGTTATTTAGTGTTTTCTTCCATCTTTTCTTCTGTTTTCCGCTATTCACTCACTTACAGGCAAGAGAAAAGTAACACTGTATGTATGACACAGTTCTAATACATTTGTCGGATTGCTAGTTATATAAACAACAAATAAAATGCATGTTTTGAATGTTTTTTAAAATGCTACTTATAGGAATAGTTCGTCAAAAAATACTTCATGATTTATTGTCGCTTTCTGTCACAGAAAGTCATACAGGTTTTAAGTGATGTGAGGGTAAATAAATGGTGACAGAATTAAACATTTTTGTGAATTTTCCCTTTAAAGGTCCAATGTGTAACTTTTTGGAGGATCTATTGACAGAGGTGCAATATCATGTACATAACTATGTCTTCAGAGGTGTATAAAGACCTTACATAATGAAGTGTTATGTTTTATTACCTTAGAATGAGTTCTATAAACATACACGGGGGTCCCCTTACATGGAATTCGTCATGTTGTTTCTACAGTTGCTCCAAACAGACACATTTCTTTACAGAGCACTTTTCGTAAATATGTTTTCTCCTTTGGCAAAGAAGCGAAAACGGGGACGACATCTTAGTTCTGTGTGCTTCAAAAGGAAGGTGGGAGGGGTGGAGTGAGCAGTTGGTTGCAACTCGCAACTTCACCACTAAGATGCCGCTAAATTTAATGCACTGGACCTTTAACAATAATTCGGAAGAGAGTCTGCATTCATTAAAGTGATTTTTTACCCATACTTCATCAGTTGTCACAAAATATAAATATAGACAAATCATAGTACAGTGATGCCAATTTCAGCCATTCAAGCACAAAACAACTATTTTCATACAACATGCACTTTTACTTTACCTTTGTTTTTTAATTGATCTTCATGTCATATTTGCACTGTTAAAACGAATGGCAGAACTATTGTGATACATCATCTAGTCTCAAAATACAGTTTTTCAATCATTCAATTCCTTATATTTGATTTGTTGAAAAATGGCATGTTAACTCGCAATAAATGGTAGGTGCTTTATCCCTTTGCTGTTTTGATAATAATAACTTGTGTCACTGAATACATATTTGGTTTGTGTTATAGTGCAAATCCAACATGAAAAATAACACTTTTTCGTAACTTACTTTTTTCTATGGAGGTTACGTTTTCTTATAATGCAACTCTAAACCCCTGAGTGACAGCTTTTTATTATTATGTTCTGTTATTATGTATTATGTATATTCTGTTTTGGTTTTGACCAGAGGACATTTGGTTTAATAATAGTAATTAAAACATTTTTATAACTGAAATAAATATTTGTTAATTAATGCTAATTGATAAATAAAACCGAATGAAAGCCTATATGCATTACAAAAATGTTAATAACATCACACTTCTTTCTTAGGCACACATCACATTTTGCGTCATTTCCTCACGCATCTACGATAGTTTAAATGAAGACGGGCGGCAGGAGCGCACAGATAGGGGGCGACGTGGTCACAACACGCACATTTTTCTAGGCACGTCGGCACCACATCGAGATGGAAATAGTTCAACTTTTTGGAATGCTCTGCGTACAGCGCCTATTTAAAAAAGTTTAAGCAGTATAAGCTTTTCACTTGTCCAGTTTCAACAGTCAGTGGAGCTGTCATCAAAGAAGAACACTTGAGCTCGAGATAAAGAGGCTCCGATAATAAGGGGTTGTAAAACTTGGAAGGGTCGTAGAGTTAGCAGTCTGTCAAAATGAACTGCAAGTCAATGTCTATAGTAAAGACCCATGAGAAAAAAAGAAAGGTTGAACAAACTGTAACATTCAACATACTGTATGTTTAGGGGTGAATATGAACGATTGATTGTATTCTACGTAGTCTGAAGATAGCCTCTGTATTCTCCAGAGATGAAACATTGAGGATTTAATGGGGGGGTGGAACAATCACTTATTCACAACACTTAAATCTTGTTGTCACAAACTCCAATCCAATGTACAAATGCTTTCACAAACTATGTTTTTCAGGGCCCCGGGGCCCCAGGGGGCTTCACAGAAAACGTCCTCACACCAGTCGTCTACACACCATTTCCTAAACATTCTGTTGTAACCGAAGCATCAAAAACAGCGGCACAACAGCTGCCCGTATCTCTGACAGTCTGATTCTCCTCTGCATCACCGAACTTTTTAAATAATGGAGACATCTGCAACAGCCTGTCTGCCAGTCTCTTGCAAATAAGATCTCAAGAAACTACACTAGGGGCTTAACTGATCAGTCGGGGTGTTAAAGACGTGCTAATCGTCTAATGCGAAAAAATGGCAGCTGCACTAGTCGCTCACTTACAGTACAGATATGGTATTAGCACAGAGCTCTATTTGGACGATAGCCCAGCATTTAGCTACCGAAAAAAGCCCAACAAGTGATCCTATAATTCCAAAAGCTTTTAGTCCCTGTGTAATAAAAAAAGATCATCTGTTAAACGTATAACGCTTAGGATTTGACTGAACTGGGGGTCGGTAGCGTATCGTGTAGAGATGGTGAGCGTTTTGTATTATTATATTCTTCTTTTGACCCTGAGGTAACATATTAGTACAAAAAAAAACACAACTGAGGAGACAGAAATAAATAAATATATAAAATGACAGAAAAGGTGGATTTTACAATTATGTGTTGCAGGGAAAAGCTGTTTCCACAATTTTCATATTTGTGCCGACGTTTCCTGAAAGCTAAATAAAATTGCAATGTATTTTTGGTCAAAACTCATTTGTATACAATCAATTAAAATGTGTACAATGAAAGTTCATAAAGATGCCATGCCAGAAGAAGAAAACTGTTAAGCAATCTTTGGAAAATCCACAATTAGAAAATGCATATGAATACAAAACAATACCACGTTTAAAGGGACTTCAAGCGGTGCCGTCTGATACATGGCATCTGATGCGTGTCAGTCTGATACACGGCATCTGTGCAGGCAGGCTGATATTGAATCCAGCTCAGTGCTTTTCATTTGTATTGCATTAGGCAGAACAAAATGAATTTCAAGTTCATTCAACAAGACTAGAACAAATCCATTCAAACAAATTATTTTTCCGTGAAAGGGCTTAATTTAATTGCGTGGAAAACTTTCCCCCCTATTTAATTACGTTTATTGAACAATTCTTGAATGCCTCTTTAGAGTTTGTAGCGCTAATGTCACAGAGCAAACCAATAAAAGCCGACAAAACAAACACGATAGGTAAGTACGGGAATACAACAGCAAACCTCAATGGTTCTGTTAAAAACAAGTATGAAATGAGTAATAAGTACATCTGTGGCAAATGTGGCCTTCTAAGGAAATTGTCATTGCGCTCTAATCTAAAGTCGATAACAGATGGTTAAATATTTTATGGGGCGCCAAGCGTAGATAATTGGTTGGCTTAAGGAACACTTTATCACTCCTAGTTGTGGAGCGTTTAACCTTTGCCGCAGAGCAGGCTGCTAATCATTAAAGAACCCGCTTTTGACTGGGATCAATCATCCGGGTTATCAGATTCATTTCCAGATTTCACGCTCGCCCTCACATAGAGATTTCACTCGCGTTACAGGGGTGGAAAGACAAAAAGAGCACAAGGTAACAGCGTGATAAAGCAAGAGAGGGACGTTGCACAAAACAACGCTCACGTCACTTTCAATCAACAAACTTTGTTATTACTTAGTAAAAACACTTGAACAACTTTAAAATGTTGCCTTATTTCACTTATTTCAGGATTCCGAACTATAAGTTCAAAAAGTTAAACAAAATGAAATATCTCTGTGGTCCATTTTTCTCTAAAGTAAAGCGTAATGTTTTAAATCATTGGTATCTCGGAGAAAAATGCACTGCTGTTCTTTTATAGCTTTTAAGTTTTATTTGTTTAAAATAGCAGCATTGTCTCTGATGTTTGCCATAAAATACAAGAATAATAAGACAATAGGAACAATTTGACTATAAAGGTTTGATTTCATACTGAAATCTCTGAATAAATCTCTGAGAAACTGCTGCAGTTAGGAGAACACAAGGACAGCTATGTATTAGCAGCATAATAGGCACAATAGAAAAGCCAGTAAGATATGCTGATGAACCCGATGCTGCCAACAAATTTTGTAAATCTTTGTTTATTCATTTGTTTTGGTTATAAATGTATTTATTTTACTTTATTCAACTTTGCACTACATACTTTTTTCTTTGTTTACAGATTTGCACTACTTGTATGCAGCCCAGACGTAATTTGGCTTTTAAAGCAAAAAAATCTATGAACAGGGCCAAGTATATAAAGCTGAGCAGCATGTGTAAAGACAGTATGACAAAATGATACAATTATGCCAAACTGAATTACAGAGCTGCTGGTAAACAAGGTCAGCCATATTACACGGTCGGATGCAACAGCCATAATGCTGGAGAGAATGATCTGCGATTATAATGTCTCAATAAGAAATGTGAAGTCTGCCTGAGCTGGTCTTAGAAACAGGCCGATGTTTTAGTCCTAGAATTTACACTTTCTTATAAAAAATGATACCTGTCTTTATATATGAAAGAGATAGCTCACCCCAAAATAAATGTTATGTTATTCCAAACACCAAGAAGATATTTTGAAGAACGTTGGAAACCAAACAACACTGGCAACCATTCCGTTGTATGGTCACACAACCATTTAGACATGATGACAAATATCCTCTTTTGTGTTCAACAGGTTTTGAAGAGCATGGAGGTGAATAAATGATGACAAAATGTTTATGTTTGGCAGAACTATCCCTTTAAACTAGGAAAGGCAAAAAATGTGTGAAACACATTCAAGGTACATTTTGTGAGTTCCCTGGGAATTGAATCCATGCCCTTTGTGCTGCTAACACGATGCTCTACCAATTAAGCTACAGGAACCAGTGCATGTGCCTCACCTGTGGAGCAACATATTCAGAAAGCATCTTGCCCAAGGGCACAGCCGCTGTAGGAGTTATGACATACATTCCAAACACCATGATGTAAATTTACACCAGCGTTCTATAAAGCCGCTTCCCCAAATGCTACATCCATACCCCCTGTTAAGAGCCTATGTAATTCTCTTCAAAGCAGTACTGAGGGGTGCCTGAAAGTGCGAAGACGAAATATTATGATTACAGTGGCACCTCTCCTATTCCAATTGGAACAGTATGAGTACAAACAGAGAGCCCATTAAGAATGCCGTGTATGACAGTGAGCTCCATTAGCTCCAAGTGGAGCCATACTGAAGAGCATATCCTACTGTGCGCTCTCGCCCTCTCTTTACCCTCCAAATCACTTCTACAGCTGTGTGTCTGATGCTGTGTGTTTGTGTGCAGGAGTACAAGAGCACTTAGAGCACTTAACGTTACTCTTGTTAACATAGGTTTAGTGTGTTCTTCACGGTTCCTCTAGTACTTCCGGTTACATTAATGTTGTAAGAACAGACAATGGTAGACCAACTCAACCTTGAAATATTAACCAACAAACCCAGCTGGAGCCACAGGTACAGTATCTCGGGAGAACAGGATTCCCAAAGGTATTCTGACCCAGCATGAACCCAACCATGTAAAAGAACTTTGCTTATTTATAGTTGTCGGTCAGCAAATAAATAATACATATAGCTGGAATAAATGAAAGAATTGTGACACATACATTTTATTTTATAATTTAATTGTATAATTTAACTTTTTTATAATTGTTTATTTTGACAATTCGTTTCGTGTCGTGTCGTGTCGTGTCGTGTCTTGTCGTGTCGTGTCGTTCGTGTCGTGTCGTGTCGTGATTTGATTTGATTTGATTTGATTTGATTTGATTTGATTTGATTTGATTTGATTTGATTTGATTTGATTAGATTTTTTATTTTATTTTATTTTATTTCATTTCATTTCCTTTTATTTTTTATTTCATTATTATTTTATTTTAAGTGCATTTAAGTGCACACCTTCAAATCAAAAGACAATTTCAACCAACGGTGTATATTTAATGTATTTTTCTCTGCTCTTTATTTTATTACTGAGTGTTTACTTTACTCTATTATTAATTCATTATTTGAGCTGTGATATCAAAATGTATTGTATAAAACGAAACTGTATCAAAAATATCTGTTTAGAATCCCGATACGTGCAGACAGTCAGTAAAGTATCAAAAGTGTTTATGACAGGATCTTACGCCAACCTGCCCTGTTTCCATTAACCTTCACAGAAACACACCTGAGGTCACAGAAAAGGCGCAAGTGTGAGATAGAGAGAATGTAATACGAGCACATAAGGCACAGTGAACACGGGACGAGACTATGCGCTACACATCTGGGAATTGCTCTCTTATAAATTACATGGAAAATGGGAAAATGTTCATACCATCTAACAGCAGAGCTCTGAGCTTTTCAGGGTCCCTCCTGTACTGGCGAGCGACGCTGCCTTCATTTATTCCGCGTGAAAAAGAGCAAAAGATGCAATAGATTTAATCTCACTTTATCGCTCTCATCTGCCTCTCTTTCTCACATTACACCCTTCATACCTCTCTCTTGTTATTGCTCTCTGCGTCTTTTTATTTTGTGTGCCCTTGTTGCTTTTTCTATCTGTAGTTCTATCTTTGATCCTGCTACTGCGATGCGGATATAAAATATATTTCTTTGGCTGTGATTTACAGTAAAAATGTACTATGTATATTTTTACCTACATACAGTAAGGTGCAAATGAGGGCTATTATTAACTGATCCATCCATCCATCCATCCATCCATCCATACGCTTGTCCGAACTACCTCGGGTCACGGGGAGCCTGCGCCTATCTCAGGAGTCATCGGGCATCAAGGCAGGATACACCCTGGATGGAGTGCCAACCCATCGCAGGGCACACACACTCACTCATTCACTCACGCACTCACACCCTACGGACAATCATGCATGTCTTTGGACCAGGGGAGGAAACCGGAGTACCCGGAGGAAACCCCCGAGGCACGGGGAGAACATGCAAACTCCACACACACAAGTCGGAAGCGGGAATCGAACCCCCAACCCTGGCGGTGTGAGGCGAACGTGCTAACCACTAAGCCACCGTGCCCCCCTTAACTGATCCATTTGAAATCAAATTCTAATCTTTACATGTCACTTCGGCATTCTCAGTTGTTCATGTACAAGACATGATATATGCAACAAACGGCATCCTGTAGGATGTAATATAAAATGTGATCATGCTCCTTTAAATACAGGCCGGGCAGGATGGTGTCCCTGTCTACAGGTGTGCGGTAATTTCTCTTTTCCACACAGGCCGATCACGTCTCACGAAGCCCTCCTTCTCAAGCCTCAAAGTTAAATTGATAAAGGCAAATGCATATGCGCGTTGGCAGAGAGTAGAAATAATGTGTTCCTTCATGAAGACATATTTTCGCTTTGTTCTGGAGGTGAAAGCAGAGCCTAATAACAGCGTCTGACATGATTCTGTCGGCTTCTCTGTCTGAGTCTCTCTTTCACAGTCAGTCCAAAACAGATTATCAGTGTCTGCGGGGAATCAAGACGAAAACAAACCACAGGAAGAATTTATAAAATAAGTGCCACGCCGTGTGAAGGTCCTTGTCAGCTCAGAGGAAGATGACGGCTTGAAGATGCATCTATTGTCTTTGCTTGGTGAATATAACGTGCAAATGTGACCCGGCATTTTCACAACATCTGAGCAGCTGTCACGGTTTGGTCTTGTGGTCATACCACATGCAACACATTGTTTGTAACTAATAATACACAGACCTCTAAATCAGACCCATCAGAATTGAGTATTTCAGGGATAAACGTACTGTAATAAGCAGATAGACCACAGACGCGCACATGGGACCACATTAGTACATTTATCCCTTTTAGCAGGTATGTAAACACACAATCTATACAAACCAGGCATAGATGTGGTAACTATTCCTCTGTGGTCTATAATGAGCGTTTGGGCGAGAACATTGCTTTCTCTCTCTCTCCTTTTGCCCAATGGCACTGCAGTCTAGGTTATCAATCCTGCTTTGTGTGCTAATGATGGTTCTGTGCATAGCAGCCATTGCGCAGGCAATGAGAGGCAGCAGGCATGAAAAGGGGAGAATCTACTGCTGGCAGCCAGCACGATGCAGGGAGGAGATGTGACTGGAATCAACAAACAGTAGGTGAGTTCTGTGCACACACACATACACGCACGCACACTGCCGGTGTAGTTCCATTGCCTGTGAGCGCACACACACAGTGTTGCACTGCAGGTAACAGTATATACATACTCCCACACACTGTGTCCTCAGGCTTGGGTTTGTTGGGCGCACCTCAGAGGTTTGCTCGCACACACAGATATGCATCGCACGGAACGGATGGCTGACTCGTCTTTCTGCTACAATTCTCTGAAAAGATGTAATATTCGATACAGTGGTTCCCAGCCTCCATACCTGAGGCGCGCGTAGGTATAAAAAGACGAGGCTAAATCGAGATGTTATTCTTGTCGTGTCGTTTTTTTAGCCTTGTTTTCCAGTAGTTCATATATCTTTAATTATTGTTTTGGCATATTGTTTTTGCATATTCTTTTCCAGGCCAACACAAAATATTTACAAACAAAACAAGCGCGTTGCCAGATTGGCACTCATTTTCCGTTTCTAGTTCATTGTTTGAGAAAACACTTTGGGACAGGGATTATCTTTAACCAGGACTAGGCGTTGGTTAAATTAGGATATTTAAGTCGTTTTTAACCCGAGGTAGTTCGGACAAGCGGTAGAAAATGGAATGGAAAAAAAAGTCGTTTTTAAAACATACTTTACAAAAACACATTACTGGTGGGCATCTTGAGACAAAACAATCACACTGATGTATTTTAAGATATGTCAGCGCAAGTTGTTTTCAATTAAGACACCTCTAACATTTAAATTAGTCTGAGACTAAGCTTAAACCCTGGCCGGGAAACCGCCCCTAGATCTTTCAATGAAACCTCAACTTCCGAAACAATGGTCCTATCAGATTAGAGGACCAGAACAACAAAACAAATAAGCCTCTTGAGTCAATGTATTTTCGTCTAGATATTTTTTCCGCTAGACGGAACAAAAATGGTGATTAAGAAAATGATATTTTACAGCGCATTGCCCACATTTACCCACATGCAATGGTGCCAGCTAAATGCTTTTTAGAATGAAAGCGTGGCCGATGGCCAGCCAGAAGCGATCGTTCGGCTAATATCCCTCTCCATGCCGGTTTAATTAAAGCCAGCAACATCTTATTTAATGTGTGGGTTATGAGGTTTTTCCACTGCTGCGGTTTCAAAAAAAGACCAGCATGATTTCCTCTCTAATGCAACCCAGCAAACAGGGCTGACGAGAAACCAAAGCCGCCTCCTGCGGAGAGAAACGCAGCGTCCACACCCACGGCTCCCGTTAATAACGGGGAAGATTTAACAGGTCGCACACAGCGCTGTCGGTGGGCCAAACAGGGATGCGAGAGTGAGAATCTGTTTGATTAGGAGTCGGTTCTGTGCTATTTTGAAAGCCCAGTGGGTTCCACTGTGAGGTTTGATGGAACAGCCTCTCCAGGTGAAATTTAGCTCCGTCACAGCGATTTTGGGTTTCTGCCCTCTCTGAGTCTTGATTGCGTTCATGTTCAACCACACATTTCCCTAAGGTGACTGCTCATGAAGGCAGACTTTCTCAAACATAGCAATTATATCTAAGCGGAGATCGCATGGCTGTATGAATGCCTTCTTTGTGCAAACCTTTTTATACTAATGAAGTTCTGACCACAAATCTGGATGTGGTACATTCATTGCCATGCTGTATCTAATGCAGAGGATAGCTTGGACATGCCAGTGTAATAGGCCGATAATATACTGAATCTATATATTTAAATACACTTTTCACTGCATTGAATACAAAATATGAACCTTAAGTGGCACTTGAAAACAAATTGTTCTCTAATGTGTTTTAACATATAAACTCATATGTCTAGCAATCTCGTAAAAGCCGTGTGGGTCTCATACGCAGTACAGAGAGACAATCTAGGAGGAGCAAATCGTATTGTAGGCACAGTAAATTGGGGCACATGCAGGTGTCGAGGACAACAACCAACGGCATTTCTTTCTGTACTCTTAAATAACATATTTACGTGACTGGATAGACGAATAAAAGAGGGTGAGAAAATGTCCTTCCTATTCCAGTTGTCAAATGTTTAAACTGCCCCAAAATAAAACAAATAATCCACCTCCTCAGCTTTTGTTCATATTTTGCATGTTTACCTTAATTTAAAAGAGTTCCTAACTACAAAGATTGGAGTAAACTTATTAAAATCTAATTTTACAGAAAACCCTTTAAGGTAACAATTTGACAATATATTTTTTTTAATTATTCATTTTGAATAATGTTTTTTTTAAGTGTTAAATATGTGAAATATAAAGAGATATTTTTACACGTGCAAGCTTTCATTTTATACATGACTCATCTATGTTTGATGTGTTTATGTGCAATGAAATTCAAGATAATTTACATGATTTTCACAAGGGGGGGGGTTGTTTGTGAGGAATTGAGACCTTATTATGTTATTTTCACATAAAAGATGTAACTGCTAAGAATCTGACGTTTTAGGCTAAATGTCTAGTTTTGTGCTCCAAAATGTATAGATTTTATGCAGCAATACGTGTACTCTGCGAGGGGTGGCAGAGTTGAAGAGGTTATTCTTATCTCAACCATATGATCCTTATGTAAAAAGAATTGTATCAAAGATCACTTAATCGTCAATCTCTCATGACGCCCGTCACCCTCTAATGCGTATGTGTGTGTGTCCTAGAAAGTAAAACCCTAAAAAGGAAAGACCTCAGGGCTGAATGAAACACTCAGATACCGGATCAAAGTTTTCAGCTGTATTAAGTTTTCTTCTGATATGATTGTGAAACTTTAGAGAGAGATGAGCTGAAGACCCGGGAGGCACGTGCTGATAAGGTGCTTCGTGTGCATTAGGACTAATTAAAGAGTTAAATGCATTGCGGTCTCTCCCTCATTCTGCTCCTCCTCTAGAGGCTATTCTGTCTAGCGAGAGGGATTGTAGAGATACATTTATGTTGCCCTGAGGTGAGACTTAGACTGACGCTCAGTGAGGCACAACAGCTCATTCTTAAAGGTGCAGCGTGTCATTTTTGATGCTAAAATATTCTAGGGACTATTCTATTCTATGGCCAGAAAATATCTGCGGTTTAAACCAGGCACATGCTGTTGATACATTTGGGGCACCTTCTGATGTCTTCTTGGAATATTACAAACTTTGAAACGTATGTTAAAATCTGATCATTTGAATGCCATCTAAATTGTTAGATTTTTGCATGGCAAATGATAAATCAGGCAAAAACCCTCAAAGCTCAAAAGACTTTGAAAAATGGAACCAGAGCCAAGTACCAGAATATCACAGAGAGTTTGTTGACTATTTTAATGTGGGCCAGAAATGATCCATCCAAAATGCCCTAGTAACCAATAAGCAACATGGCATTGAGTTTTACTGAACTCACATGTTACTTTACAATTGAAAAATCAAGGAATCCAATAAATCTACTTACTTCTTAACATAGAAAACAGAAAAACACCTGCTCATGAACACAATGGTGATTTTAAATCACTCCGTTTCTTCAGATCCCTGGACTAAAAATGAATCCCTCTGATTTGCTGCCTACATCCTCAGCCATTGAGCTACGACAAATCACTCCTGAAACTTCACTCTCCACTGACACTCCAATCTCACTAGAGCATCTGGGCAGCTTTGTGTTTGTTCTGGCTACTGGGTTTAGCAGCAGATGTACACAGAAAGCGTGCCAAGTGTCTTACAAAGCAAGAGAGAGGAGTTAAGGCCCGGATATACTTACAGCCAGTGTCCCCAAGTCGGTGGTTTTCCTGTGGAATTGGGCTACTTTTAAATTGTTGCTCGGGTTGATTTTATTCTACAGGTTTTCCAAGGGTGGAAGGATTTTGTTCATCAGCTCTCATTCTTATGAAAACAAAGTTTTGTGATTACTACTGTAGAGTGATTTTCAATATGAAACGTCATGCATAACAGTGATTGCAAAATATGTATTTTAGGTGTAGTTGTGGCATATTTAGAGTTTTGGTATTCGTGCTGAGGCCATTGGGATGGTTTTGTAGTGCAGACTTGGCAACCTTGGGGGCCAATAAGTTGGAACAGATGAACAGCAGTACACTGCCCACATCAATTTTAAAGTAACATTGAATATATGATGTAGTGAGTAAAGAAAAATACGTTTTGTCTTGGACCAGTGATAGTCAGAAATTGTTCGACGTAAATTTCCCATGTTAACTTTCACTTCTATCATTTATGGTGAGATATATGGGTAATATACACTGTAAATATTATGCCGTAGCACATTACCAACACAGATGAACAAAAGCACAAAACTAATCCTTTCGAAATGTGAGAATTTTCAGGTTGATATGCATTTCATCGCTAATGGAAAAAATAATTATGGCATGAAAGTTCAAAGCATAACTAGTCATGTTATTTATTTGACCTCTAACTAGCTTGAGTAAAAACCATCTACCTGTTTCATTATTTTGCTTGAAAGTAAAAGCAGACGTTTAGAAAAATAACAGCAATATGTCCTTCCTGCCCTTTCATTCCAATCGATTTCTTTGTTCGCACTTCCTGTTCTTGAGACGTGGGAGCTTTGTGTGAGTTCTGTCCCTGAAAAAGCCCATTGATTCCCAGCATACCAACAGAGCCCACTTCAAACCTGAGAGAGAGAGACTTTTCTGTCTTGTTCAAAGTTTCTACATCCTTTCTTCGGCTTCAGTCTTGTTTTTCACTAAGAATATCCAAACATATACTTAAAAAGACACATTTGCACAAGAAGCGAAACTGGCTTTAAGAGAATATATCTTGAAATAAGATTACTTTCCTACCCCACTGACAAATTGTGTTTCGTCTTTAAGCACAGACAAACACTTACTTAGGTTTACAATTCACAACAAGATATAAATACTTGCCAGCAAGGTCATAAAAATAAACTAGTCCTAATTTATTACCCCATATACTCTCTGAAAACAAGTCTTTTTGTGTACAAAACAAGTGTTTTTAAGAAGTTTATACATTTTTCCTCGAAATCAAGAAAAAAAACTGATTACGTTTTTGTATAAAGTATTCAGAAGGCTTCCTGCGTCTCAAGCACACGAGAGCAAGGAACGAGACAAAAATCGTCTGGTGGAAATGCTTATTTTTCTCTGCTTCTATTGTCCTTCGTTTCAAGCGGTGAGCGGCCATCGACCCTGAGATGTTTCAGACCAGCGGTGCCCGAACACTTGCCTCAATTTAGTTTTTACTGGACCTCCTCACAAACATCACTTTCTATTGTAGCTTTTTCAGATTTCTGCCTCATTCCCCAAACCCCTGCTCTGCCATATGGATGAAATCACTTGTGTTTTGAAGTTAAGCTGCTGTTGTTGCCACCGTTACCTGCAGCAGTGCCCACAGCCAGATGTTCTTTGGGGAGGATTAAATCTCTGTTTCTATCAGCTTAAGTGTGTGTGCCCACGTTTAGAATAAGGCGACGAGGCTTGGCTGCATGAAAGCAAAAACTGCATGTTCTGCTTTAGTCACTAATGAAGTTCTTCTGTTATGTTGATGTATGAGTGTTGAAGCTGGTTTATATATTGTTCTTTTTTTGTTTATTAATGATAACTGCCTGTCTGTCCTCATCAAGCAATGAGAAAGGGTGTTGGTTTGATGTGATGCAGTAGAATCCATACAGAGATAAATCGCAAGTGCTGGCAATGCGTCACCTACTCTATGTGTGTGTGTGTGTGTGTGTTACGCCAGCTTTGCAGTAGATTCTTGGTGCTGAAAGGTAATTAGTCCCGTATGAGTGTGTTTGTATGTGCGAATCGGTTTATCTCGTGAATCTGTCATGAGCGTAATTAAATGCACAGTAACACCTGGAGCAGACGAATAAACCTCCAATCGTCCGTACTGTCATCTCTATTCCCACTCACACATACAATAAACCACACACACGCTAATATGGCATCTCTGTATCTCTGCATTGCCTTTAATAGCCCATATGCCCATCGTTGAGTTCATGACTGTGTGCGTGTAGCTGTCTTTATGTGTACCTACTGCAGAGGATAATGCAGAATGTCGTAAAACACTACTGTCTGCAAAACGTGTGTGTGTGTACGTATCAGAAAGGGCGTTTACCGTGACAATGCGACAGTCATTTATCTTTGATGATTTTAGAAACAGCCCCCATTAACGATAAAACAGGGTTCATGCAAATGAAAAGTGATGCAATGTGGCGACCACTCTTGGAAGTGCAGACAGCGATCCAGCACCTGACGCATTTGGATTGGCCAGTCAATAGCAATTCGTACTAGTAACAAACAGCAAAGAAATTCGATTCACAACCATAAAACATTTCTTGGCCCGAATGATGCACTGTGGACCAAACCATTTCCTGTTTTGTCAAAGCCCTAGATCCCAAGGAGGATATTGTCTTTATTGGATAATCAAAAGGCCAGACACACAGGCCAGACCCCTGCAAGGGCAAGACACAGACATGGTAACCTCTAATCCCTTCATTTATCATGCTAATGGAGAGAGAAATGTGATGATGAGCCCCTCTGTCTGATGCTCTGAGGATGTGGCCCAGGGCCGGCACTAGGCATGGGCAGGGGTGGGTAAACGTCTGTCTTGCCCACCCAATGAGAAAAATTGCAGTTGCACAAAACTCTTCACTCACAGATCGGCTTTAGTTTGTCACAGAGAAGCATGCTACATTAAATGGTGGAAGCAAAATACTGTGCAAAGAGGCGCACTGCACGCTTGCTTTGAGTTTATTATAAACAGCATGTAAAAGTAACTGTGCAGTAAAGTCTGATTCATTTATTATAACGGGAGTTTTTGCAGTCTTATTTTGTGCTGTTAACAAACAGCTATGATTTGCTTGCAAAAGGCTAGATTTTAAACTGTTGACCGAAGTCGGTGATCGTTCAGTGATGGGGATTGTTCTTAACCCACTTTATAGGCTTCTATTTATGTCCAGTTTACATAACCGCTTTATTAATGCGTAAAACATGAGTAAAATCAAATGCACACATTTACTATATAAAAGGCAATAACAATAATTATTTTTCGTTTTAATCTCTCAGTCTTCTGTAATGAATGCGTGTTTTTTATATTTATAACATCATAAATCACTTAAATAAGCTTTCCTGTAGCTCAGTGGTAAGAGCATTGCGTTAACAACGCAAGGTTGTGGTTTCGATCCCAGGGGATTGCACATACTGTACCTATTGATAAACGAATAGGATAACGCAATGTAAGTCGCTTTGAATAAAAGCGTCTGCCAAAGGCGTAAATGTAAATGTAAATCCTGCATGTATTGCTGTCATACATTGCCGTGTTTGTTGAATTCCAACCAAAGAGAATGACAGTCAGCAATAAAAAAAAAAAATATCAGGGTTATTTCATAAAACATTATTTTTTTAACATTTACAAACATTAGTTTTGTGTTGCTTCAAACTAAATATGAACTTGTTTAGAAACGCAGATCGTCTTTTCTGTTGTTTTGACACGTTTTTTTCTCCAGTTCATTTTCTGCAAATAAATAAAACAAATTTTATATGAAATTTGGGAGAAATGTTGCCAGAAGTTCACAGAAATAAACAAAAATGATCAATTTACTAAAACACATTCTTATCAGAAAAAAAGTTTGAGGCTATATACTGTGTGCGGTAAATGCCCACCCAGGATATCTGATAGCCCACCCTTTTGCACCTGGCATGCACCGGGCCTGATGTGTCCTGTCACTCCATCTATTCGAGAGCTCATTTACTAGTCCAATCGAATTAAATCTCTATATCTCTTCAGCTGAACCTCCATATGAAATTGGCAAGCCCTGGTCTTCTTTCATCTCTCTCTGCAGGAGCTTCGCGGTTTCTCCATCATTTCTTCTCTATTTTCTATGCATTGCTGTATACTCTCAGTGTGAGCCTGTTGTTCTCTCTTGATAGTGCTCTCACCCTCTCGTTCGCTCAGTGTATAGGTTATTCACAATGAATGAATGAATAGTGCCATTGTACTCGCTGTTGGGTTGTTTTAGCAATCGCTGGATACTGGGACTGTAAAGCATTGCTGTATGAGTCAACTCATCTGATTTGATGTTATTTACATAATGGTCTTACTAAATCGCAACAGTCGTCTTGTTTGTATTTACTTCCAGGTGATATCTGTGGCAAATAACTCTTCGTTTAATTAAATTGACAAGGAGCAACTTTTTATGAAGAGGGATTGCATTTAGGTTTCCATTATCATTTAACGAACGTTTTTCATCTATATGACATAATAGACTGTTCAATGAGTAATAAATAATAATAATTATTATTAGTAGTAGTAGTAGTAGTAGTAGTTGTAGTTGTAGAAGTAATAGTACTAGTAGTAATACATGTATATTTATTTAGTTATTATTTATTATTATACATTTATTATGTTTATATTATATATACATAAGTAGGCCTATTATTTATTATGTATTTATGATTATAACAGATTATTATATTATTAATTTATATTTATTTATGTAGTTTTTTTATATGTATAAATATAATACATTTTTATTGTATATAATATTTATAAATAAGTATTTACGATTTATTGTTATTGTTGTAATTGTTGAAAACCTTAACTTAACTTATTATTGTTTCTGGTGGTATAGACATAAATATCTGTTCTTTTCAGCATACTTAAATATGTTGCTTCTTCAAGGCTTCAAAAATGTGTTTGATCTCTCTTTTATTATAAACAATGCAAAAATCTTACATATTGTGCATTGGGTATGTAAACTTAGCAGCTATAAATACTTAGGAAGGAAAAAGCAAATTAAATTATTTTGTAATAATCAATTTGTTACGTTGCTTAATGCCATTTTAAGCTGTGTCGACAGGGGTTGTTGCTAAATTTCAGTTAGCCTGAGAAACATCTGAATCGGGATTCAGACAGTGCTGTGAGTCATTAATCCTCATTCATTTTAAAGGCTTTGACTGCAGTTATTCAAGCCAGTTTAGCAAAGCCGCGCCAAGAAGCTTAAGGCAATGTAAAGCACAAACTCCTGGGTCTCTTCTCATCCCGAACAGCTGCTTTCAAAACACCTCTGGAAAAAAACACCCTCATATGGGACAAAAAGTGAATGCGTTTTGTGCAGCCCAACTTTGCTACTGCATTCTATAACAGTGACTGTAATTTACTGGATGAGAATTGGCGGCGTTCCAGAGCAAAAGTCTATAGATACTCACAAAGCAACCAAATTAAACTTCCCAAAGGGGATTTAGTTAAAAAACCCAGTTAATATTGTGAAATGCTGAATAGATCCTATACATCACAAAACACCAACAATTTGATAAGTATATTAAAGGCAAAATGTGACATTTCACTCATCAAATATATGAAAAAAGCTGCTTTTAAACTTTCTTTTTTTCAGAACACTTCTTTTGGTTGGTTAAACAAAAAGTCCTCCCAAACTAACATTGTTTGAGTCATAGTTGCTGTGTCCGGCAGGTTAGAAAACAACCACTAAATAGCTTATTTACAGATGTCAACCCTTCTTTGCTTTCTCCACTGCAAAATCCAGCATAACTGTTACTGTGACAATTTGACGTGACAATCACATCTCAAAAGTCACAAATTGTGGTTTGTGACTGAGCCTGTGTGTGTGTGAGTGACGGTGAAAGCATTTTAAACTGCACCTACGGAGGATGTCATGATGTTTCAGAATAAAAAAGTTTGACATTAAGTTGAGGAAACTGTGTGTTAAAAGACTAAGTTCTAAGTCAAAATGACCCACAGCAGCACAAGAGGCCTGAACAGGAGAAATTGCAATAACATGAAAAAGCACTTAAACATACGAATTGCAACCAACGGTTCACTCCACCCCTCCCTTTCGAAGCACTATGGCGGTTGACACAGAATTTAGATGTTGTCACGTTTTCGCTTCTTTGCTGAAGGAGATATCGTATTTACGAAAGGCACTCGGTGGAGCAGTTTGTCCATTTAGGGCTACTGTGAATTCAACACAAGGGGACCCGCGGTGTATATATATATAGAAATAGCTCATTCTAAGGTAATAAAAACATAATGCTTCATTATGTAATGTTTTTTTACACATTTGAAGACAATACAGTATTGCATTTCTGTCAATAGATCCTCCAAAAAAATGACGTATTGGACCTTTAAAAGAAAGCAGTCTTTTGGAGCCATAGATTAGCAGTTGTGCTTGTTTCTACCAATTCAATTTCTACCAATGAAAACATCAAAAAAGTAAATACAAATAATGTAAAATGATGACTTATCATGGTTTGTCCTTCATCAACGCTGAGAGTTCAATCTAACTAAACAACCCAAGCAGAAATGCAGGTGTAGAAATGCAAGATGAACACATACTATAGCATCTTATGTTACAGGTATCGGCAGCATTCTAACACACACGCAAGCACACACACATATGCAGACATGCAGTCGTGGTGTACCTCCAATGGCAGCTTCCTGCGGCTACAACACTATCAGTATTCCACACGTCGTTATTTTAATATATCACCGCATTAAATGAAATTTCCCTAAGTGCCAGAGAGAAAAAGAGAGACAGAGTGAGAGATGGAGGTTGTATAATGGCAGAGCAGACGTCTTTCTCGCACAAGTGTGGCATACATCAACATCTCCATAATGTCAGGCAAATCAGATTCACTTTAAGAGCATTCCTACCTGCAGGCCACAAACTGATCACATACAATCACGTCCTCCCCCTCCCTCTCTTCCGCACTTCGCCTGGAGAGTCTATTGATTTCTTTGAAACTCAGCGGTGACCCCCAGACCAGCCACCTGCTTCAGGCTCAAATCACTTTGTGGCTTCTATTATTGCTCCTAGTGGCCTACGGTGCGTGCCAGCGGTACTGCACGTGCTCTTTGTGCACTGCATCAGTATTCTGATGGAACAGGGGGACATTTTCACGAATGCAACGGAAATGACAAACTGTGTCCTGGTGGCTTTCTTGTGACATCACGATGTCTTTCAACATTAGGAAACAATTGTATGCGGTTTAAATGATTAGAATTCTTCTACTATTATTCTAAGATTAGAATTGAATCTTAGCCAGCATTGAATAAACATAAATGAGCTCTTCAATCAGTCTACTAGGAAAACTAAATATTTGTCAATATTTGTTTAGTCTGGGATTATTCACAGCAAAATTCACACAAGACTAAAATGATCTCCATCATGTCACATTGTCTAATCTATTATTCAATTGACTGTAAGACGTGATGGGACATGCAAATGTACTGCGTAGTTTTTTACAATACATTAATGCATTTGGTAGATGCACATTTGATGAAATTAAACCAATGACCATTTGAGAGCAATTTTAACAAATGAGAAAAAACACAAAAAAAAACACAGCTGCAGAGTGAAACCAGCCGTGGGTCAACAGCAGCGCATTGACTTAACCAATAAGCACTTAAACTCTCAACCATATTGAGGCAATGGACCCTGAACTGTTTCCATCACGGGCGAATTATAAAGCTTATATGAGGATCTGGGGCAATTGGGTCAAATAATTCAATGCCTCATTCGTGGTGGGCTTGACTAGTAATTCAACTGAATCTAATGTGGCAGTCGATGCATTTTTCACTTCATTTCTCTCCCTCTCTGCCTGTCTCCCTTCATTGTCTCAGTAGTTTACAGATTGACACAGTGAAACCTGTGCTGTGATTGGGCCTGAAGAATGTATGGCATTTCAAGGGATGGTTCAGCCAAAAATGAAACTCTCTAGTTGTTCCAAACCAGTATCATTTTCTTTGTTTGGTTGAACACAGAGAAAGATGTTTCACTAAAATAGTAGGAAAAATTGCAATGGTGGTCAAAAGTGTCCCAGAAGTGTTTGCTGTCCTACATCCTTAAAAATATCTACGGAACAAAAAGAAAATGAAATTAGGGCTGTCAAACAATTAATCGCGATTAATCCATCCAGAATAAAAGTTTGCGTTTATATAACATGGGTCCGTGTATTGTGCATATTAATTTGTATTTATAACTACAAATACATACACATAAAAAGTATATATATTTATTTTCATTTTTAGGTGAATTATTTATATTTACCAATAATTTAAATTACATATAAACGTTTATTAATTTTTATATTTTATATGTTTCTTAAATATATGCATGTATGTGTATGTGTTTATAAACACAAAGGTAATATGTAAACACAAACTTTTATTCTGGATGCGATTAATAATCGTTTGACAGCCCTAAAATGTTTCCTACCATGGTAGTCAATGGGGTCAAAGAGCTGTTTTGTTATAAGCATTCTTAGAAAATATCTTTCTCTGTGTTCATCAGAACAAATACATTTATACAGATTTGGAACAACTCGAGGGTAATAAACAATGACAGAGTTTTTATTTTTGGTTGAACTATCACTTAAATAGAAAACATGATATTTTGAAATATACTATAACACTTTGGTGTATTCAGCAACTTGATCCGCGGTGAGGAATAACATCGTGAGGTTATTAACATACAGACATCTTAAAGCTACAGTACAGTGGAAAATAAAGCCCTTAGGCTAAACACCACAAGTTGACCCCAGAGCATGTAACACAAAGTGACCACAAGGGCGCCCGTGACCCCCGGGGTCAAACAGACCAACTAACCCCTCAATGCTGTCTTTTTTCATTGTTTCCGTATATTATAAGGACTTTCACAACAGGGTTAACTATAGTGATGAATAAAGAAATCCTTGGGCCTTGAGGCGAGACCCTTTTTAAATAATGCAATAGCAGAGCACATGAATATTCCCGCAAGCTGCGATGGTTTGCTGAGGTGTCGAAACGGGCTGAAAAAAAAGACAGGAAGGGCAGAGTCTATGTGAAGGGTAAAGACCCCCGCTGTACGTTCTGGGTACATCTGTCCGCCAAATTACCCACCCCTGCCCACACCGGGCATCCGTGCCAGGGAAAATCACCCTGCCGCACAATAATTACAGCTGCGTTCTAATGCTTTTCCAGAGAAATATATTGCAGCTGACAGACGTAGCAGAATGTGGGTTATCTCTACGGTTCACCATGCTAACATGATTCCACATCTTACCCTCCCCCACTAGCCGTTTTACTCCATTTCTCATCTAAACACACACACACACACATGCAGTCTCGAAAACTAATCACTACCTCTGTAGGCTGCCGTTTCTGTTCATCATGCAATAAAGGGAGGGAATTTTTCTCTGTCTCTCTCTGACTCTATTCCCCCAAATCATTTCACTCCAATTTGATCCTGATGGTCTTTGGAATTGCCCTGTTCCATTAAACCCACTTTGTGCCACTTTGCTATCAGCAGTGTGCGATTGCGACTGTCATTAAACTTGGGAGGGGCTTAGCTAAATCTGCCGGGGCTCACCCAAGTCTCCTGCTGTCAAGTGGCAGTGTGCGAGTGTGTGTGCAGACTTCGTGTGAGGGCATCTCATTTAAAGACACAGGATTATTAAACCCCCGCCCTATCAACACAGAGAGGCCCATCTCTTATCTGCCAGAGGCTAATGTCATTAACGCATTGAGCTAATTGAAGATTTCCTATCGTAACATTAATACACACACACATGTGGTGGATAGGGAGAGTTTCAATCATGGGAGGTCTGAGGGGGAAAAGATTGTGGAAGTGCTACTAAGCTATCACACACACACACACACACACACACACAAGCGCAGTGTCTAAAATATCAAGAGTAACCGAATATCAGTAAATAAAACCAGTTGACCAGTTTATTAGCAAACAAAACATTATATGTAATGTAAAAAATCTATTTTTACCCTGCAAATAAATGTTGGGACTTACCTTTCTTATTATCATTTTAATTGCGAAAAACTGACTTTTTCCTCAGAACTACAAAGAGCAATGCATTTCATATGTGGAAAAAATTGCTTTTGTTACAAGTGTCGTTTCACCTGACTGATTCATGTAATAAATTAGACCACACACGCAGAGAGAGAGAGCGAGAGAGAGATCTGCTGGAAATGCTACCTGGGATCTGGAGTCAAAGAACTCAAATACAGCGCAAGAGAGAACTCAGTGAAGGGTGAAACTCTGCAATGGAACAAATGATCGAAAGGTTTTAAAGGAAATAAGAGTTGGAGAAATCTGAAGGAAACCGGAATAGAAAAAGGACTAAAAACTCAAATCTTAAAAAAATATTTACTAAATGTAATATGTGGTTAATGCAAATTGTTTGTTTTAATAATAGTTCGCTGAAAAATAACATTCTGTCATCATTTACTCAACCTTGTGGCATAAACGGACATCACTGTCTTTTTTTATTTTATTTTTTTAAGTGTATTTCTTATACAACACTGTCAGATGGCTTCAGAAGCTCCAGTCTCCAACTAACTGCGTAGCAAAAGCGTGAATAATCCATTAAACATTATATTTGTGAGACAAGAAAAAATGTGTCTGCTAAATAATTCAATGTAAATCTAAAATGTAAATGAGAACAGAATTTAGATTTTAAAGGTAAAAAAACATTTAAAATATTTTTTGGGGATTAAAGTAACGATTTCAATTGCAGAACCAAAGGGTACCAGTCGTGTTATACAATATATGGGGTATATATTTGTACATGCATGCTTGGATTATTTTTTCTGTATAGGGTTTACAGTATGATGCCTTTCTTAGACTATCTACCGTATTCTGTCATTCAGCGATCTCTCCATCCATCTTTGGCACTTTCTCTATAGCACCCACATGTCCATCTTTCTCTCATGCATGCTGAGTCTTGGTCATTTATCCTGTGGATTCAGTGTGGCAGTTTAAAAGGGCCCTGCTCAAACTCACGCACACGCACACAGTGTTCCTATGATGGCATGCACGGGTGCAATGAAGTGTCTGGGCATTAGACTCCGACTGTGCACCAGGGACGGAATGGCCGAGCGTTTCCTTGCCTTGCTTTTTACATTACACACAAAAAATGTGCGAAAAATATTTCCTTTCATCTCTTCTTTCGGCGCAGATACGTACACACAACTCTGAATCCGTCCCTGCGCACAGAGATAAGAATGAAAAAAATAGATTCGTAGATGGAATTCCCCGTGCAAGCAAGACAGAGGGAGAGAGAGCAAACTGCTGAAAGTCATTCTGAGCAAAGCCGCAGAGTGGATTTCCCAGGCAACTATTCAAAAAACAGAATCAGTTTCCTACAGTACAAGGGCAAAAGGCTTTGCAGGCGGAGAGCGCAGCGCTGGCAACTTACAGGGGAAATCTCTCCCAGCCAGGGCAATAACACTGAGAGATCGCACGAGACATTACGCTGTAGCTCTCTGGCATGTAATCAGTATGGAAAGACACCCAGGCTTCCGAGCTCAAGGCTGATCTCCTATCTGTCCAGCCTCTCCGAGATGCATTTACCACTGTTGACTCTCATGAATAAACACATAAACATAGATAGGCTATCGAGTTCCTCGCTGAAGGACAGAGTGAGTGGTATAGAGAGGGTGTGGAGGAAGGGTTGACAGGTTGGAATTGTAAGGTTTAGGTGTTGGATGCGGGCGTCGGCACATCTGGATCTGGCACCGGCTTGATTTCCCTGATTCAAACGAGACACAATTTGGAAAAACCATCACACCAAAGATGTTACACTCAAACAGAAGAACACCATTCACGGTAAAACATGCAGCCATCACTGCAAAACTATAGGAAATGATTATCTTGTATGTTCATTCTCGCTCTCACCAAAACACATTTTAAGTCACACGCTTTAAAGAGATAGTTCACCCAAAAAAGAAAATTCTGGCATCATTTACTCACACGTGTCATTCTAGACCTGTATGACTTTCTTTCTTCCGCAGAACACAAAATACGATATTTTGAAGAAAGTAACTGAAGAGCGCCGGCACCCGATGCAAGTGATGTGCCAGTTAACAACATTCCTTCAAATATTTTCTTTGGTGTTCAGGGGGGAAATTCAAACACGTGTGAAATGACAAATGAGTGAGGTATACAGTAGGCGAGTAAATGATGGCAGATTTTTGTGAACTATCACAATATGTAAGATTTGTGCATTCAAATTCTCAATTTTTTTTGTGTACTTACATTATCTCAAATTATTTCAATGTTTCAATACAGAGAAATTCACTATTTTTTACCATTTCACATCCAACTCTGTAAGTGTTGTGTCTGTCGATGGCGTCGTGTCCACGTTTCCATCATAGGTGTGTTTGATATCATGTGGCGCTGCGATGACAGACCGTTGTATGACATCAAAGTTACACAAAAGCCATTCGAAAGCAGTACTGTTGTGTTGTTCTTACGATACTTTGGTGTAACCATTCGATTTGTGCGGATCACATTACAAAACTGTGAGTTTCGAGAAATGCAGAGGTAATACCTGTGGCGTCTAGCATGCCGATCTTTATGTTTTTTTTTAAAGCCACTCTGTTAGCTTACATAACAACATAATGGTTATCAGACCTTTATTTCATGACGTCATCCATGAACATGATTTGTGAGTCCCATCTGTCCTTCTCCAACTTTGTTTCAATAGACAAATGTGGGCACAGGAACAAAAAATGCATTGTCTTTAATACACCAGCACGCAAGGGACAGCCAATGCCAAGAACTTGGTGAGCACAGATTCCATACAGACCAAACAATGACACCCTACAGACCTTTTGGACATCTCTGGTACAGTGTGATAACCATAATGAAAGACTTCCGCAACTCATTTAGTTAATTCAGACAAAACCACGTTGACCATTTTGTGCGTCTCATTAAACAGCCGAAGTGGTGTTATACTGCAGTGTTTGACTACAGCCCTGTCGTGTCTTGCCCCTAGGCTAATATCTGACAGAGAGAACCACCAACTGGCAGCATACGCACACCGCCATATCCCTGACAAATCTACACTGACATTAGCGGAGCAAACCTCAAATCTTTGATTGTGTGTGGGTATATTTCTATGTGTAATTGTGTAAGGCTTTGCCGTTCCTGTCCTTACATATAACAAACGGTAACAGCTCACACAGACTGTGGTTCCTCCCCCTCTCACGGCCGCTGCGAAGAAATACGGGCGTTTCATTTCAGCTTGATAATGGTGCTCAGAGAGGGCCGCGCATACTAAAGAGATGAAGCCCACTCTATATACAAGCACACCGGGGCCCCACTGAGCAGGTCACGCTGAATCTTTCTTTCCCTCTCTCGAGTGGATGAAAGAAAACAGATTAAAACCAGTCGAGGAAAAAACAGTAAGAGCTGAATTAATCAAATACATTTTGTTGTTCGAAAAAAAAGCAATTCAGGCCTCAAGTCAAGAGACCTCGGGGACCATTTTGTACCTTCTGAATTTCCTGCTAATTCTAAAGCAACAAAGACAAAAGGTTTTCTTTCATATGGAAGCAGACGTGACACTAGACTAGGTTACAATAATGTTTTTGATGCTACGTGCGCATCGACCATTTACAAATTGTTAAAAAAGAAGAATTGAAGAATATGTTTGTAAGCATAAATGCACAAAAGGCAGAGATGTAAAATACAGGCCTAAAAAGGGCGTTTATTATTCATTTTCCATTTCAGCTCTTTTCTAATCGCTGCTTCTTTGCCATCGCTGTCTATAAACGTCAGAGGCAAGCTGGAACACAACTGGGATCTGGTGATGCAAAGCATAAAACATGGTAAACGGGCATCAAATAGTCTCGAAAAAGATTCACACCCGGGAGAGTATTTGAAGTGCGAGTTCAAGTGCTTATGGGAGTAAATTAGACGAGAAAAAAAAAACGGATTTAATTGAAGTGTTAATGTACTTAGACTGTTGCACGTGCCGCATTTTGAGTTTCTCCCACAATCTCTGTTTGCAATGCAGCGCATCAAACCCGCTGTGGTGTGGCTCTCTCCCGGGACTAAATGATCAACCATTGACTTTTTGTCTGACTTTTTCCTCCCTTTTGTTTCTACGGGTGAGCTGAAGTCAGCAGAGCGTTGCGTTCCTCTATACTGCAGTGAGAGATGGGACCGCAGCGCCCGTTGAGGGCGAGTTAATTCGTCCGATTCAGACAGAAAACATAAGCATGGTTCTTTGTTTATTGTTCATGGAAGAGGATTTAAATAGCCAGAGGGGGTACCGGTGACTGGTATCGTGGTAAATGACTGTCAGAGGAGGAGAACTGGTCCTCTATGGAGAAATTCGAGAGAGAGATCTGCTGGAAATGCTACCTGGGATCTGGAGTCAAAGAACTCAAATACAGCGCAAGAGAGAACTCAGTGAAGGGTGAAACTCTGCAATGGAACAAATGATCGAAAGGTTTTAAAGGAAATAAGAGTTGGAGAAATCTGAAGGAAACCGGAATAGAAAAAGGACTAAAAACTCAAATCTTAAAAAAATATTTACTAAATGTAATATGTGGTTAATGCAAATTGTTTGTTTTAATAATAGTTCGCTGAAAAATAACATTCTGTCATCATTTACTCAACCTTGTGGCATAAACGGACATCACTGTCTTTTTTTATTTTATTTTTTTAAGTGTATTTCTTATACAACACTGTCAGATGGCTTCAGAAGCTCCAGTCTCCAACTAACTGCGTAGCAAAAGCGTGAATAATCCATTAAACATTATATTTGTGAGACAAGAAAAAATGTGTCTGCTAAATAATTCAATGTAAATCTAAAATGTAAATGAGAACAGAATTTAGATTTTAAAGGTAAAAAAACATTTAAAATATTTTTTGGGGATTAAAGTAACGATTTCAATTGCAGACAACCAAAGGGTACCAGTCGTGTTATACAATATATGGGGTATATATTTGTACATGCATGCTTGGATTATTTTTTCTGTATAGGGTTTACAGTATGATGCCTTTCTTAGACTATCTACCGTATTCTGTCATTCAGCGATCTCTCCATCCATCTTTGGCACTTTCTCTATAGCACCCACATGTCCATCTTTCTCTCATGCATGCTGAGTCTTGGTCATTTATCCTGTGGATTCAGTGTGGCAGTTTAAAAGGGCCCTGCTCAAACTCACGCACACGCACACAGTGTTCCTATGATGGCATGCACGGGTGCAATGAAGTGTCTGGGCATTAGACTCCGACTGTGCACCAGGGACGGAATGGCCGAGCGTTTCCTTGCCTTGCTTTTTACATTACACACAAAAAATGTGCGAAAAATATTTCCTTTCATCTCTTCTTTCGGCGCAGATACGTACACACAACTCTGAATCCGTCCCTGCGCACAGAGATAAGAATGAAAAAAATAGATTCGTAGATGGAATTCCCCGTGCAAGCAAGACAGAGGGAGAGAGAGCAAACTGCTGAAAGTCATTCTGAGCAAAGCCGCAGAGTGGATTTCCCAGGCAACTATTCAAAAAAAAAGAATCAGTTTCCTACAGTACAAGGGCAAAAGGCTTTGCAGGCGGAGAGCGCAGCGCTGGCAACTTACAGGGGAAATCTCTCCCAGCCAGGGCAATAACACTGAGAGATCGCACGAGACATTACGCTGTAGCTCTCTGGCATGTAATCAGTATGGAAAGACACCCAGGCTTCCGAGCTCAAGGCTGATCTCCTATCTGTCCAGCCTCTCCGAGATGCATTTACCACTGTTGACTCTCATGAATAAACACATAAACATAGATAGGCTATCGAGTTCCTCGCTGAAGGACAGAGTGAGTGGTATAGAGAGGGTGTGGAGGAAGGGTTGACAGGTTGGAATTGTAAGGTTTAGGTGTTGGATGCGGGCGTCGGCACATCTGGATCTGGCACCGGCTTGATTTCCCTGATTCAAACGAGACACAATTTGGAAAAACCATCACACCAAAGATGTTACACTCAAACAGAAGAACACCATTCACGGTAAAACATGCAGCCATCACTGCAAAACTATAGGAAATGATTATCTTGTATGTTCATTCTCTCTCTCTCAATTTTAAGTCACACGCTTTAAAGAGATAGTTCAAAAAAAAAATTCTGGCATCATTTACTCACGTGTCATTCTAGACCTGTATGACTTTCTTTCTTCCGCAGAACACAAAATACGATATTTTGAAGAAAGTAACTGAAGAGCGCCGGCACCCGATGCAAGTGATGTGCCAGTTAACAACATTCCTTCAAATATTTTCTTTGGTGTTCAGGGGGGAAATTCAAACACGTGTGAAATGACAAATGAGTGAGGTATACAGTAGGCGAGTAAATGATGGCAGATTTTTGTGAACTATCACAATATGTAAGATTTGTGCATTCAAATTCTCAATTTTTTTTGTGTACTTACATTATCTCAAATTATTTCAATGTTTCAATACAGAGAAATTCACTATTTTTACCATTTCACATCCAAACTCTGTAAGCATAAATGTTGTGTCTGTCGATGGCGTCGTGTCCACGTTTCCATCATAGGTGTGTTTGATATCATGTGGCGCTGCGATGACAGACCGTTGTATGACATCAAAGTTACACAAAAGCCATTCGAAAGCAGTACTGTTGTGTTGTTCTTACGATACTTTGGTGTAACCATTCGATTTGTGCGGATCACATTACAAAACTGTGAGTTTCGAGAAATGCAGAGGTAATACCTGTGGCGTCTAGCATGCCGATCTGTTTATGTTTTTTTTATAAAGCCACTCTGTTAGCTTACATAACAACATAATGGTTATCAGACCTTTATTTCATGACGTCATCCATGAACATGATTTGTGAGTCCCATCTGTCCTTCTCCAACTTTGTTTCAATAGACAAATGTGGGCACAGGAACAAAAAATGCATTGTCTTTAATACACCAGCACGCAAGGGACAGCCAATGCCAAGAACTTGGTGAGCACAGATTCCATACAGACCAAACAATGACACCCTACAGACCTTTTGGACATCTCTGGTACAGTGTAGATAACCATAAATGAAAGACTTCCGCAACTCATTTAGTTAATTCAGACAAAACCACGTTGACCATTTTGTGCGTCTCATTAAACAGCCGAAGTGGTGTTATACTGCAGTGTTTGACTACAGCCCTGTCGTGTCTTGCCCCTAGGCTAATATCTGACAGAGAGAACCACCAACTGGCAGCATACGCACACCGCCATATCCCTGACAAATCTACACTGACATTAGCGGAGCAAACCTCAAATCTTTGATTGTGTGTGGGTATATTTCTATGTGTAATTGTGTAAGGCTTTGCCGTTCCTGTCCTTACATATAACAAACGGTAACAGCTCACACAGACTGTGGTTCCTCCCCCTCTCACGGCCGCTGCGAAGAAATACGGGCGTTTCATTTCAGCTTGATAATGGTGCTCAGAGAGGGCCGCGCATACTAAAGAGATGAAGCCCACTCTGATATACAAGCACACCGGGGCCCCACTGAGCAGGTCACGCTGAATCTTTCTTTCCCTCTCTCGAGTGGATGAAAGAAAACAGATTAAAACCAGTCGAGGAAAAAAACAGTAAGAGCTGAATTAATCAAATACATTTTGTTGTTCGAAAAAAAAGCAATTCAGGCCTCAAGTCAAGAGACCTCGGGGACCATTTTGTACCTTCTGAATTTCCTGCTAATTCTAAAGCAACAAAGACAAAAGGTTTTCTTTCATATGGAAGCAGACGTGACACTAGACTAGGTTACAATAATGTTTTTGATGCTACGTGCGCATCGACCATTTACAAATTGTTAAAAAAGAAGAATTGAAGAATATGTTTGTAAGCATAAATGCACAAAAGGCAGAGATGTAAAATACAGGCCTAAAAAGGGCGTTTATTATTCATTTTCCATTTCAGCTCTTTTCTAATCGCTGCTTCTTTGCCATCGCTGTCTATAAACGTCAGAGGCAAGCTGGAACACAACTGGGATCTGGTGATGCAAAGCATAAAACATGGTAAACGGGCATCAAATAGTCTCGAAAAAGATTCACACCCGGGAGAGTATTTGAAGTGCGAGTTCAAGTGCTTATGGGAGTAAATTAGACGAGAAAAAAACGGATTTAATTGAAGTGTTAATGTACTTAGACTGTTGCACGTGCCGCATTTTGAGTTTCTCCCACAATCTCTGTTTGCAATGCAGCGCATCAAACCCGCTGTGGTGTGGCTCTCTCCCGGGACTAAATGATCAACCATTGACTTTTTGTCTGACTTTTTCCTCCCTTTTGTTTCTACGGGTGAGCTGAAGTCAGCAGAGCGTTGCGTTCCTCTATACTGCAGTGAGAGATGGGACCGCAGCGCCCGTTGAGGGCGAGTTAATTCGTCCGATTCAGACAGAAAACATAAGCATGGTTCTTTGTTTATTGTTCATGGAAGAGGATTTAAATAGCCAGAGGGGGTACCGGTGACTGGTATCGTGGTAAATGACTGTCAGAGGAGGAGAACTGGTCCTCTATGGAGAAATTCACAGTCAAGAGTTCTACTGAAACGCAGCCCTCTGCAGTCAGTGTGCAACTGTTATGCAAATTGTTAGTTATGTACTCAAAGGCAAATTCAATAGGCAAGAACCGAGGAACAGAAGGCCGAAGGAAGGGAACCTGCTTAAATTGTGGGAGTGGGGGGAGGAAGAAAATGAACAATATGAGACGTTGTGGTCGACTATAAAAACCATGTTGGTTGGCTAGTATGAAAATTGTGTGATTTCAGTTCAATTTGGACAGGACAGTCACCTCGATGTCCCAAATCTTGTTGGTAAAGTTGCTTAAAAAGCCTGGTAGGTGTACCACCACCCAAACCACGACATAGAGTATGAGATAATGTCTTTTCGACTGGGATTCTAACTTGTTTGTCTGCTTAAGTGTGGATTGATGTTTCTGTGTCCATTTGGATCCATAGAGCTGTACAAACAGATATTTGCCATTTCAAGAAGATCACTGGGCAGATTAGCAGGTGTCAACGTGTACAGTACATCTGCTCTGTATCAAATCTGGCTACTGAGGCAACATTTTGAACACACCATGAGTATGCTTACGACACATGGGCGGTTTCTAATGGCAACTTAATTGTGCTAAGATTGGCCAATTACAGCATGCCATGCATCTTCTGCACAGAGGCCAATCCTAGCATACATAGCGACCAGCTCATTAAATCCAATGTGGGGTCTTAAAATGTAAAGTCTTATGCTTATAAAAGCATTGTTATTCGATTAGCATGTTGCTAATGTAAAATGCTATTGAAATTATTTGTGAGTGTATGCGTCCACAGCACTGTTTGGGTGAATTGTGTAGAATTGCTTCTTATATAGGGCCTTTCAGAATGGTCACTCATTAGGCTCTATGACCAGCCTACATAGACAGCAAGGCAGTTCTCTATTATTTGAGTCAAAGCTATAGTGTCACAGACATTGTACATACATAGACAAGAAAGTAAGGGGCCTAATGCTTAACATCAAGCACATTGCACACAGAACAAAACTCATGATGGAAACGTTGTGGCCCATAATTACAGGCTTGACCATGTCTATAGTCCGATGCCATCCTGTGGGTGAGGCCGTTCCTGAGCTCTAATTAGTGGGAGCAGATAATGTCACACCGAACAGACGGATCAATACGGAGGACGAGGAACAACAGTCAATGCCTCTCCATGCTGGACAGATTTCCGAGAAGAGACGTCCCCCACTTAACCGCTGTACTTCAGGAATCCCCAGCACCTCATGCTCTGATGAAAACGCCACAGGTAACAGACACTTCTCTGATGACCAATGTTTTTGTCCATTATTATATGAACAACCTCGACAGTGCTTTCACGCATTGGCCATAATACACAGTTGTTAATTCACTTCTGTGCTTAATCTGTTCACACAGACTTCACTGACTACACGAGTGACAACCGAATTCACCAGAAAAATTGATAGTGTCAACCAAATTTGTTATTAAATCTGCGTTGCATGTACAGACCTCACCTGAAAACTGGCTGTTAATGATGTAGGCTATTTAAAACACATCAGTGATGTTTGTCTCTTATCTCCATGTGCAGTGGAAGCAAATCGCAAAGTGTATTTTCCTCATTTGGATACTTTTGCACCAGCCTGTTTTTTTTTACTGTAGTACTGTAGTTCTCACCAACACTGCAGTTTAGGAGTAAATCATATCTATGGTCTAAAGAAAGTCTTCTGTTGACATACATGTGCTTAATATGCATAAAATACACTGTGCATCTGTTGGTGGCAGTCAGGGGCGGACTGACCAGTAGGACATTCTGTCAAAGTCCTACCTACGGCCGCGACCAGGGTCTGACTGGCGGACGTATTATAAACGCGAATGCACGCAACGCGAAGGCATTAGCGATTCGGACACGTATGCATGTAACGCAATGCACACGTAACATACAAAACCCCCCCACCCGTCGACAGAATTGGTGTAGGGCCGATGTGGGCTGAAAAGCCCAGGGCCGAATTTGCCTCCCAGTCCGCCCCTGGTGGCAAAAATGTAGTGCCACTCCTTCTAGGACAGTCTGTCGAGGTTCTGGCCACACTCTCTTCAGCGGTCAGCGGTCATCTTTAAAAGCACCAAACAAATCCAATAATTCGTTTTAGCAGAACTACATAGTGAAACAGCAATCTGGAATGGGTTGCCTTTGAACTATGCAAGTCAAGCTCAAATGGATTAGTCCTAATTTTGCTTAAACATACTGCTTCCCAGGAGCTACGTGCCCGATCTCTCCGTTTTACATTCCCGCAAAACAAAATCCAGCTTGTAGAATGAATAAATGAACACAGTGGAGAGAGCGAAACAATGTTGGCTTTGAGGGTTCCCACACTCTGTGTTCAGTCTCCATGGAGATGTACTGTTGCCTGCTGGGCCCATTCAGGCAGAAAGGAAAGGCCTTCGATACACATAGAAAAGTCCTGAACACTGAATACACCCAACCACAGTGCAGGAAACCTTTGAGAATAAGCATGATATGTGATGTCATGAAGTTGAGGCTACTGTCACTACAACAGCACTATTTTAGCATATTTTTAATTTAATTTATAGTAGTATTGCTCAAATCTATTTATCTGTTGTGTCAAAAAAAAACATAAAGGGATTAGTAAAGTTTTATAAATATATATTTAGTAAAAGTTTTGTTATCCCTCACATTTATGTTTTCCAAATTAGAACTTTCTTCCTCGGAACATAAGGGAGATAATTGAACAAAGAACTGCTTTGGTGGCCTCAATACAAGGAAAGCACATTAAGACTCATTAAATTGTGCCAGCTGCCATTACAGCTTAAGTCATGTTGGCTTGACACCTTGTCACATAACGACATTAACAGCATAGAAGTTCTCTGTTGAAAATCGTTCTGCGCCTCCAGATGTGGCGTAAAAAATATGAATGATGTCATGAAGTGTCATAGCTGGTGGCACAGTTTTACTGTGCAATATACAATTTATGAAATATAAGACATGGAAATGATCAGCAATCCACGAATAATTTTTTGCAGACACTTTAGTTTATTAAATGTTAAAAAGTGGGTCATAAAGTCGATCCAGTCTATGGACTCACTCCACCCTATCAGGTATTTCTTAAATCATCTGTCATATTATGTTTAGAAAAAAGTCATATCGGGTATTAACATGATGGTCAGTTTTATGTGAATAGTTTTGGGTTAACAAAGACGATTTCATTGAGTAACTTGTAGGCTATAAAGACTAGTTACCGTTTAAAAAGAATGGTTTTAAAAAGCATTCAACTGAAAATGACATCTTAACCACACAAACCGATGTGTGACATATTAGACATTTGCACTGACCTACAAATGAGGGGCTGTCAATGAACACCTGACATCTGGATCGGATAAATAAAAAAAAACTGTGACGCTAATCATTCTCCCCCACGACATACTTACGTGTGGGAGCATAGGGGTCAGAATAACACCGTGAAGAGCGTTGCTTTAAATCGGTTAAATAGGAACTGGCATAGGCTATAGGGACTGCTTTGCGCAACGTGTCCAGTATTATCAGACATGATTATGACTCATTGACAAATGACTAAACACACAGTGAAAAAATACTATACCGGGGCACGATTAATGGAAACTATAATTTACGCGTGTGCCCTTCATCCTAAGCGCGCATCACAAGAGTCCACCCTCGAAGTGGAGACGCACGGGATCCGAGATCCGTTACTTTCCAAGCCATTTCTACTGGCTAAACGTTTTTTTCCTCTCATTTTCAAACTGCCCCCGCTCTCCGAGCAAGCCCAACCGTCGGTCCGCAGGCAGCCAGAAAAGGATGCTCCTTGTCAAACCACATCATCCTCACGCTCACTCGGTCATACCGCTTCATTCATCGTGGGAACATATGCTACTCCCCCTGCTCAACGGTCCACAAGAAACGCTAAACAGAGACGCTTTACGCGGTCGCCGGTGAGCTGAGTCAGTTGATTGTTGGAGTGCGAGTAACAGAATTCTTGCCGCCCGGTGGTTCCCTGTGACACACGAGCGCACACACACACACATACGGACGACGCGATGCGGGCTTCCGCTGCCGCGGAGCCCCTGCGGACGGATCACAAGTCCCTTTGCCAAACTCAAACCAACACAAACAACATCTACACGTCTATCATTTTACGACAGCCGCCTGATCGTAATACCCAGTGTGGGGAAACCTTGCGCAACCGTCTTGAACTCGTACCCGAGCACCGATACCGTTCGGTCAGTGCAACAAATCCTTATACGAGTGTGTCATGTATACACGTTTAGCCTAAACCAAACCACTGTATATGAGACCTCAGGTCGGCAGTGAATTGATAGTGTTAAATACGAAGTGTTGTAGTAAATCTCAGTTGATCAGTAGCCCTCTCGCTTTCCACGCAGGGCAGAACACGGATGTCAATGCAGCAAACGCCGCTCCTCTCCGATCACTTCAAATGCGCTTCGACCCGCAAACACCGTCAACTGGTGGCAGCGTCGGTTGGGCTCATTTCACTCGCAAATCAAAACCGGAATAACTGTTTAATAATAGATCTTATAGTTTTACGAGATAAGTGGAATCAATGAACCGATACAACTCCATCACCAAAGCGCTGGAAGACGTTCCCATGTTCCACATGGATAAGTTTCATTGCAATTCCATCAGCTCCGTTTTCTCTTTCCACACGTTATCGTAAACGCATCTATAGGACAAAGCAGATACGAATGCACCCGATTTAATCTTACCTTTAAACAGGTGCGTTCAGATCCCATATTTCTCATTATAACAATCCACGCGCAATCTGTATCCAGTCTCCACCGCGGTCCTCACGTCTGTAGAAGAGCAGTAATCCACTTTCCCATGCCGGGGACAGATAGCCACAAACCTGGACTACATCCTTTCTATCGCACACCAAAACTGATGGGATTTTTGCGCTTCTTTTACCCTTTACCCTGTTCTTTCTCTCCGCTGTTCCAGCTGAAGTTGCCTGGTTACCTCTCTCTAAAAGCGCCGCTCCCGCAGCCAATCACGAGCGCGAGTGCGCGTTAACCCGTGGCGCGCCGAGCTGTCCTGGTTTCTTGGTTTCAGGGGAAACGCAAGGAGTGGGAGGGGTGAGTGAGACTTTCAACGCCAAAAAGCTAAGATGCGCAAAAGAATATAAAGACAGGGCGAGAATAAGTGGATGCATGTGAGAGAGGGAGACATGGAAAACATTTTATGAGACTGACGATGCTCCTTCCAGCACTCCGTTTGCACATCACCAACAGAGTGAAAGTGAGCCATGACGAACAGGTGCACTGGACACCACATGCAACCAGCCAAAGCTCAGCTTCAACTAGATTTTTGGTTTTGGCAGCTAATAATCTTAAACCAGCTACCCAGCAGCCGATGGAGAGTTGGGAGTTCGGTTTTAACCTTCTGAGTCACCTCATCATGCAGAGTATTGATTTTAATTCCATCCTCTTCTCAGTTAGGGGCTGCCAAGTACACTACGCCCTTTTCACTCTCAATCACTGTAAACTGGACCAGGCAGCTTCCGGCTCCACACTGATTCAAAACATCCGTATGGATTGCATGGTGGTGAAATGTATCCAATGAGGGAACACTCAGGAATGATGATGCCAAGCATAATCAACAAGCTTTACAAATGTATTCACAGAACTCATTGAGAGGAATGTGTTCCTTATGTAGCGCCCCTACTATAAAGTGCCCAAGCATCTGCAGCACTGCAGCAACATGATTTCAATTTCAGAATGTGCTTGTCATCACCCTGCTAGACAGACTTTAGCCTACTAAAGTTAGTTTATTTAGCTTTCTACATGAATGTACCTCAGTGTGGTTGGTTAGACATGGAGTCTTCAGCATGAAGTTCATAAGGCATGGCGCTAGCAGAGCCTAAGTCATGTGTTTGATTTCCAGGTAAATGTACTTTTAATGCAGTTCACTATGATTTTCATCTGCTTCAAGTGTCTAAACATCATGCATTTGCATTCATTCCCTTGGCAAAGACACGTTTGTTCTGTAGACCCACAACCACTTATTCATTGTCCACGAAACAAAAGCAATACAAATATGTTTATTGCTCTTTCATAACCCCTGTACATGAAGTTAAACTCTTCTGATGTTGATAAAACTCCTAACTATGTATTAATCTTTTTGATTTATCTATTTTAATCTATTAATTTGAACATCTGCCATTATTTATTGAGTAAATGTAAAAACTTAGGAACTTAGATGTTTTGTCTCAGGGGGCTCATCGTGGATGGCAGTACTGTATTCTGAACGTCTTCCTGCAGGGCGGCGATATAGAGCTTCTAAGCGCTTTTGTAAATTTTCTTTCTTTCTTTCTTTCTTTCTTTCTTTCTTTCTTTCCTTCCTTCCTTCCTTCCTTCCTTCCTTCCTTCCTTCCTTCCTTCTTATCATATACATTTATGAAGCCATTGAAAGTAAAACTTTATTAAATATTATGTAGAGATCATTGACAGATCTCTCTCTCTTTCTCTCCCTCTCTCTGACAAAAAATATATTAAAGGGGAACACTCATCACAAGTTTTCTATGCGTTAGAATTCATTTTCATTAGTTTCACCATAATTCTCTATATTTCACTCTCACTCAGTCTTTCATTTTTCCCAATTTCTGCTTTTTCTGCCATCTCCTTCCTTCTTGACATTTCCCTCTGTTTCCTTCCATCTCTGCTTTTGCTTCTTATTCAGTGGTGTTTTTTAATACGGAGCTGTTTTCAACCAATATTTTAATCCTCCCTGAAACCCTCCCCCTCTCACCATCCAAGCATACACAAGCCCGAACCCCCTCCTCTTTCCTCCCTCCATAAATCTATAGGAGATAAGGAATAAAACCAGTCCATCACATTAAAAGGACCAGAGACGATCCTACAGTATATGCTGTGACAGATTCAAGAAAACAGCTTAACCTCAGCAAGGCAATAAGAGAATCAATACAACCACAATCCCAAAATTCGATCATCCGGGTAATACACATCGCTTCGCTAGCACACTTCACATGATGCTGACCTGTCAACTCTCCTTGAGCTAAAGAACTTGGCAGGCATAATAAACACAGAGGAATTTGTTCTCAAGGTTAATGATCTTATCTGGCACCCTCATACTGAACATTTTAATGTTCGGGACAGGTATGGATGTAGGGTAAAGTTGCGCTCTTAGTCTAATAGCATTCTGTCAATAAACATTCCAGTTTTATGTACGATGGAATTACAATGAGGGCATTCCAAATGTATGGATCTTTAGAGGTGCATTCCCATCAGATGTGATATGACAAGGGTGAGTGAAACCGAACACATTACCACCATCCTTTTCTGTACTTTCTAGAAGTGCAAGTACCAAAGGACGCATATCGATCCGTCCGAGGGACAGTTTTTTGGCATGCCCATTTTCTTCTGATCGAGGGGATTATTTTACCCCTGACCAGCTAGCGGCTTGTTTATAATGTGTGTGTATGCGGGCGTGAGTGCACACACACGCTGTTAGCACAAACCTTCCTGTGGTGGAAAGCTCATTTGTCATAGTAAATCAGTCCATGAAGGCGTGGAGGGCTTTGAACAGTGGTCGAGCTGATCAGAGGCTTCTCTATGATGGATGGATGGATAAATTGAAAGACGGAAAAGACGTGAACACACACACAGAGTTTCCTACATCCATGCTCCACTATTTCATCGCCCAGCTGTTGTTTTATACTGGTTGGATAGCTGAAGGTTACATGTGTTATGCATTGATCAGCTATGATTCCTGCACTACTTTTAGTTGTTCCCTGGCTTATACAGTATGTATACATGGCCAAAAGAATGGAGAGATGGTTGACAGCTAAGGGACTCTGCCTTGCTGAAGAGAGATGAAAGTGAGGACGAATTTTTCAGAGACTCCCGACACATGAGTCCAATGCTGGACTCAAACACACTCCACTGCTGTGAGAACGCCTGATGTCAGAAATACATCAGATACAACCCGCCCACAAACACAGTGACATGAATCTGCAGAATATATTCAGGAATTGTACTTCACGGAGACCTATTTCGTAACACATTCTATAACATCTAGAAACACCTTTTTTTAGATGTTCCTCTTCAGATTCTTTGAAATGTTGAGCGGCTAATCTCCATTAAATCTCATCGCTGTCTAGGAAAAAACAATTAAAGGGATACTTCACTCAAAAATGAAAATTCTGTCATCATTTTCTCACCTTCGAGTTGTTCCAAATCCGTATACATTTCTTTGTTCTGATGAACACAGAGAAAGATATTTGGAAGCATGCTTACAACCAGGCAGATTTTGCCCCCCATTGACTACCATAATAGGAGAAAATACAATGCTGGTCAAAAGTGCCTCAGAACTGTTTGCTGTCCTACATTCTTCAAAATCTCTTCTTTTTTGTTCAATAGAACAAAAACAATATATGAAGTAATTTTTCCTACTATAGGAGTCAATGGGGGGCAAGATTAGTTAGTTTGGTTACAAGCATTCTTCCAAATATCTTTCTCTGTGTTCATCAGAGAACAAAGAAATTCATACAGATTTGGAACAACTCGAAGGTGAGTAAATGATGACAGAATTTTCATTTTAGGGTGAAGTATCCCTTTAAGGAATTAATGTGATCTAACTTGTAACTTTTCTTTCATGGGAATGCAGATATAAAAGAAATCTCTCACATCAACACATACAGTTACGCCAGTACCTGTGTGGAATACGTTCTAATTATTTTCAGTAAAGTTTAATCACTTCAGCGACAGAAAAAGGCGCTAAGCAGCATTACATGGCTGACAGGTTGTTACGTGTGTGGGGGTGGAGAAGAATTTTGTTTAAAAGCGTTGCTGAAACGTCTTCTGTTTTTGCTCTTTATGTCACATTACTTGATAGGGATAGACCCCGGAGACTCCTCGTATCCTTTTATTTACATTTAAGCATTTGGCGGACGCTTTCATCCCAAGTGACGTACTGTGCATTTATCGCATACATTTTATATGGATGTGTGCTCATTGGGAATTGAACCAGCGACCTTGCCGTTGCAAGCATCATGCTCTATCACTTCAGCTACATAATATACTCTACATATTAAAGCAATATCACACAAGCAAGAGTGAGTTACGGCCGTATATCAGCAAGGAGGTATTTCAGCCAATGTCTTCATACATTTGCCTATATAAAAAATAGGCACACCAGTTAGAAGTGTAGGGAAGCTTTCCTTAACTTTTTCAACTTTGGTGGTTTCCTTTGTAGGAGAATGTGCGTTAGATCAAGTTTCACTTGTCAAAACGTCTTCAAGCACAAAAAACTAAATAAACAACCTAATTTTGTACAAAGAACCATGTTATGCAGCACGATTGAAGCGATTGTTCTGTACAGTATGTATCCAGAGCACAAAAATAAAAAACTTTAACGCAAAAAAAATTAGTTGTTTTGTTCATGTTAATGAACAGCGCAGTGACCACACCAGCGCAGTGACCCGACACTGGTCCGTTAGAACAAAATGTATATTATGTACACTGTTATTGCACATTCTGTAAAAAGGAACAGCTAAATTCATCTAAATAATTGAGCAGACTTCACAAAACCCACTGGAGAGCCCTGTGCGGCTCAACAAGCATATCACGTGCCGCAGCATAGACCACTATAACACCATAAGTGAAGTGACATGAAAGCAAGAGACAAAGTGCTCTCCGTGTGAGGAAACAAACGTTTAACTCGCTTGACCTCGTGACGCGCCACAGTCAAAGGTCAGTTACTCAGCATCACCAGAGGACACAAACAGAGATAGCTTCTAAGACAAACTGCACTAGCGCTGAGCAAACATTTTCTTTGCGCTCTCAAACACACAAAGGTGCCAAGTGTCATCCAATTCCGAATAACATTCAGTTTTATTTGGCATGTGTAATATAGAACAAATAGACTGCACCGAGGCTGAATGGAAAACTCAAAAAAAGTGTATGCAAAAGAAGTCAGTGCACACAGAGACTCAAGCGAGCGCAAACAAAGTGACATTGCGAAAGCCCATATCAAACGATTCAGGGGTGAATTCATTTAACAGTTTGCATGCAGAATTGAAGCACAAACCAGGTGCTGTAAAGACTGAAATACCGCTGCTTCCTATCTAAATAAAGTGATTGTTATTCTCTTAAACGCAAACATCTCTTTTGTATGTAAATGAGCCTTATTGCGTCTTATTTAGGCTGAAAAAAAACGCTGCTATGCGCCATTTCTTCGCCGCAATAAATTCCACGCTATTATCGCTTGCACAAAGCAGACGGCAAACAGAATTTTTATTCAAAAGAGATGTTTGTGTACATTTCCTAATGATCACAGCGGCAGTAAATCATCAAATGACGATCAGATGTTGGAGGAGAGCGCTTCAGATGATTCAGGAGTGATGCTGTATAATACAGTACAAGTTATACATTCAAAAAAGGATCCTTGTAGGGTTTATATTGAAGGAACCAATAGAAATTTCATTCATTTTCACACCAGACTGGTTTATTGGGCCAACATGGTCACACACTAAATGGCTAGTTACTGACCTAAAGAAGGTATTTAAGAATACAGTACTCACCACAGTTTCTCCACATCTGGTTTCCATCATAAACTCAACAGTGGGGGGTAAGATACCTGCATAACGTAGAAGAAAGAATCAAGCTGTTATATGAAGGCAATATTAACCCGCAAGAAAATCTCAGCTGGCCTTTTATAAATAGCCCATTCCACCCTTGATCACCCATATGCTGGCGTGAGATCTTTATTAAGCCAAAGAAAGGAGCCATGTGTCAAGAAAAAGGTACGGTGAGGAAGGGGGGTCATTAAAAAGAAAAAGGCAATTGCAGACATCACATCATTACCGTTCCACAGGCGTATACCGAACAGTAGCCCTGGCTATGAAGAACCTTACATGCATGACCTATCTTGGGAGTCATTTCCATACGCAATGGATGACAAACCTCCATTTGATAACGCCTTATTATAAACACATTTTCTCAATTCTCTGGATGAAAAGCAGACAAATCAAGCCTCAGTGTGATGGTTAAAGAAGAAACGACCACACAAAAGGCAGAAATTACCTTTTCATCACGACACAGTTAGAGTCATGTGGCAATAATCACGCAACCATTTCCTAGCATGAAGTACACTCATTAACCATCAGAGAGAGATGCCGAAGAGCAAAAAAACAGAGAGAGGGAGGAGAAAAGAGGATAAGAGAACTGGGTCAGAGAAAGCAGAACGCAAGCTGCTCGCTCTCTTATTAACTACTCAGCGTTGTTTCTATGAGTTTGATCTAATGAGTCAATGCAATTGCAACAATGAAGCGCATGCGGGTTATGGCTAACATATATAGGTTAATCTCCCCAGGCCAAAAACATTACCTGGGAAAAACAATCTGCTCCAAATGCCACTTAATCACAGAAGCAATACTGTGTTATAAAATCTGCGTTTCTAAGTAAGTGGATTTTAAGTAACTATATAAAAGATGTGATAATACAACCTGATCTCACAGGGAAACGAGGTGGAAGATTTCTCTGAATTTGAACGATGTACAAACAAACAGAATAAGTAAAATAAACAGTTAGTTTGGAAGTTTAGTGGTACAGGTGTGCAACTAATGTGTAGCTTTAATGGAATCATCAAATTTAGACGTGCAGCAGTGAATACGCATAAAGTACATGTGCACGTACTGTAACAAGCATCACTTTGGTCATAATGGAACAGATGCGGTTAAAGTGTTTTACATGTTTGTTTAATACATTTAAAATGTGCATACAGCACAATTCACAGAAATTATTTTGATGAAGGTATAATGTTTAGGCTACATGAGGTAAAGTTTAACCACAATTGGCTAAACACGATTATACTCGCATGAGGGTGCATGTAAATGTAGTCAGGGTTTCAAATTTATTTAACAATCAAAGCCAACAGTTTGTTTCGGAAGATTCACTGTGTATATTTTTTCTTTTGGGAATCGCATGTCAATTTAAAAAGGCATAACAAAGCCTCCTATTACAGGGCCGAAAATAAAATGTGCATTCATTGACAGAGTTGCCTCAAGCCTGCATCTTAATGATGAGCGTTTTACTTTCATGTATCATTTTAAGTTTTTTGTTTTTGTGTTTTCACACTGTTGAGCAGCCTTGGCTTGTTCATGGAGAGTACGCGCCGTCTCGAGTCTGCTACTCCACTTTTTTTTGCATGTAAATAGAAAACATCTTCAATGCGCTGTGCTATACAGATTTTGAAGCGAACCACAATAAAACAGGTTGTGTTACAATCCGAAGGAAAACCAAAACTAATCGTCATTTAGAAATCTCTAGGACACATGCGTATTATTAAAACATCGTCCTGAAGAGGTTCGTGATCACTTTTACGGCAGAAATCCGTCTTTTACATATCCAAAGTTCGCCTCTATGTCCCTGCCATGTGCACATGCATGACAAATTAAATATTAAGAGATTATTCATTCCGGCTCTGACAGAACATGAAATTAATAAGTCATCGACTACAAGCTGAAGGGATCGCATTTTCACGAAACCCTCTCTTCTCATGAGTAGAACTAAAGAGGAACGTCAATTTGTGCAAAATTAGAACATAATATCAAAGTCGGCACGGAGTGGTCCCATGGTTGGGCCGTTTTCCAGGGCTTTCGAGATTGACTTTTAATGGCCATCTGAAGTGTGAATAATAAATGGTGATTATCACCCTGTGGTGAGAGTCTATTTAAGCACCAGAGGGGAAGAAAAAACAAAGATATTATCGAGCCTGGTCACGCTTTTGTCTTCCTTCCGTTAGGTTGGGGGCCGCTGCTACACCAATGCGAGAGGAGCGATATTGCTCAACTCCACGTTCTCCCTCAAACTACCGTTAGAAATCCCGCCCCTCCCTTTGCGTCACTCCACCTCCATCAGTCTTCCTGCCCCCTTTACTTTCTTTCTTCAAGGGCATGAGTGGAAGGCCGGGCCCCCTGCTTGGCCCTAATTGCCCATGATGAGTGCTCCACACATGAGTAGACAGACATCAGACTCCTGCTGACAGGGACCATGCCAGGGGCTTCTCACACACACACAAATGCATACAAAGGCCAGACTGGGGTCCTCCAGCTATCACACTTCATCTGGTGTCTTTCCTCACCTTCACCTGTCCCTGTTTCATACACAATGAGACAATGTGCAAACAGACAAGCTTTTTTTCTTAACATAAGAACAAGGCCACATAGATCCAAGAGTGACGGTTATTTGAGTCTTTAATAAGTGACAGATGAATAAAAACTTTGCTGTTGGTAAAAAATTGTTTGCCGGGCTATCTGTCATTATTTATTCACTTTTATGTTATTCGATACTAATATTCTCATGTGTTAAACATTTTGGAATTATGTTGTGAAATTGTATTTGATTTGTAGTTTTGTTCATCTGGTACACAAAAGTAACTTGAAGTGATAGTTCACCCAAAAATAAAACATTCTGTCATTATTTACTCACTCTCCTGTCATTTCAAACCTGTGAGACTTTCTTTCTTCAGCAGAACACAAAATAATATATTTTAACAGAATTCAACACCATTGGTTTTGGGTCAATACAATGGAAGTGAACGTGTACCGCCAGTGTACAGTTACCAACATTCTTCAAAATATATTTTTGTGTTTTGCAAAGGAAAGAAAGTCGAAAGGTTTGAATCGACAACAGGGTGAGTAAAAGATGACATACTTGCATATCTTTAAAACATTTGCTTAAACAGTATTTAGTTCCATTCAACATTCACTGTAATTCCATGAAAATGTTCTCATGTGTTTAACAGAAAAACATTGGGCAAAATATGGACAGAAAGCATTTAAGAAAAAAGTTGATTTTTTTCCATAATCTCTGAAAGCACACCAACAGCAACCCAGAAAGTGTAACAGTTGTAAGAAACAATGCAACAGTGAGCTGTTCTATAAAAATGAGAGGAATTTCTTTCTTGTCCATATTTCTCCCATACATCAAATCCTATTTATCCCAAGCCTTTGACAGGGTTGGATTTTATCCGGGACTTATCTCATCAAAAATCTGCTTAGAGCCAAACTAAATTCACATATGTGAATACTGCTTTTTAAAGGGATTACTCAGAATGGAACAGAATGCTCTCAAAAACAGCAACTATCGGGATTGCTTTGACACTGGATGCTGGCCAACAGAAAAAAACCCAGGGTGCAGGGACAAATACACAGAGAGAAACACACTTAAATTTTCATGATGCCTCACAGTGTGCGGCAGTTTCCAAAACTGTTCTGGCACAAACTGAGTGCAAAGTAATGATTATCTGTCGGCGTGTCTTTGATATCTAATTGAAATAATTGTAGTTAATTAGCTCAAAAGACTGTCAGGAGACCCATGACATGTGGCCCCGTAGCATTGTGGTAGAAATTGAAAATGATCTCTTTCAGATGCGACCGCGTCTCTGAATAAAAGCACCGGCACCTCCAGGAATCATAAAAGACAACGACTAATTCACCATTTAACCGTTATAATGAATAATTGTGTTTAGCGTGACACGCTTTTTAAGAAGCGGTGTGCTTATTTATTTATTTTGCTAAATCGCTAATAGCTCTATTTAATGACATTCGACAGAGGCAGTAATTTCATTGTGGGGGACCTTTTTTATTATTTCAGAGGATTTCAAGTCAAACAATTGTCTATTAATTGACTCGTAATTTGCATGTTCAGTGGCTGAACCCGGAGAAAGTTTTACGTTTAATTAGGTATGAGGAAAAAGCATGACGACCTTTGTGTGACCTGTCCACGGTTATGCATTTAAAGGTGGTCTTCAAAGAGACCCAACAGAGCTAAGTAGCATTAGCATATCCTAACTGCATAATCAGTGCCTTTGGTGAAATTCTAATACCCCAGGTACTCAGCTAAAACTTCTTGCGGATGAGAGTTATTCTTCATTAGGAATTAATGTTTATCCGCAGTATATTGGGCCATTAAATGTGATGTGGGTTATTTGTAAATGTGTGTAATTGCAAAATAAAGATGGATCGTACCATGCCATCATCTTGTCGACCATTGGTCAACTAAAGTAAACATTTTTTACTAGCCAGAGTCATGTTACAGATAGGCCTGCTCTAAATTTACACCATTGACATGTCGGACCGCATCAAATTTACCGTATCTATAAAACAATGTGATTTTTTATTTATTTGTATTTCGCATTATATTTTTAACTGTTTCTTTATTAAGTTTAACATGAATACGAAAATCACATAGTTATTTTTACCATTGCCGGTTTTTACAGAAAAACAAAAAAATATTTTCACACATTTATACATACTCGTACGCAGAAATGACAAGGTACTGGCATAGCACTGAGCTCAAAACATCACTTTAAGATAACAGTTACTAAAAATGAGTCGTCCAACATTTCGTCTTTTATGACTAAAAGTGTCCTCACGAGCCAAGTTCCAGACGTAGTCAACCATCATCGCTTCATCACACCTTCCCTATGCTACAGACATTTCCAGAATTTTCTGACAGTGACAATTGGAAAAAAAAGATTAAATATGTGAAAATGTGTACAGTTTTTGTTTATTTGCAATATACCGTATATATATATCTTAATTAATGATACAAACTCAATTCATTGAGCTAAATATACACTAAAACATTGATTCTACATGAAAATAAGTATTGCCACAATAATTATCACCACAGAATTGTACAAGAATTATAAACAATTCGGAATGATTATAGATAATGTTCTAGGAAGTGAGCAGTGGTTTATTTCATTGGTATAAGAGAAAATATTTTAATAGTCCACCCAAAATTTAAACTCACTTTTATGCCATTTCAAACATCCATCAGAATAGGCCTAATATGTTAATAATGATGGGTCTCAAGACATGCACAAACCAAAGAATGTTAAGAATGTCGCAAGAGGCATCTTGATGCTTGATGCTCATTTTAATATACATGAATACAAATGAGATTCGAGGAGTACAGTGATGAAAAAAAGAACTTGGTCCTTACACCAAGCTATTCAGAAAACCCCGTCGCCTTCACTGAACAAAAAGGAGCATCCCACAATTCTGTCTAACATCTTCCTTTGTGTTTAGTTTTGGACAGCATGAGGGTGAGAAGCCCAAGTGATGACAGAATACATTTTTTTTGTGAACTATCAAATGCCTTTTCAGTGTTATTTAATGACGTTAGAAACATTACACTATTAAAGAAGATGATCCCTGAGGGAACCCGCTTTACTGCCATCCACGATCTGTCCTACCATTGTCCTTGAGAGCATCCACAGAGCAAGAGAAAAACCAAAGGAGTTTCAGTAAGAAGCACAGAGTCGTGGATCCATTAATGTAAAGCCAGGCAGGCAGGACTGTAATTTATGAGCTCTGCAGGCATTCCTTCCTCTGGCAGCAGCCCCTCAGGCTTACTGGCCCATCGCCATAAGACACCCTCCTCTTCCCACAGGTCCACTGAAAGCAGCTCAACCCCACACATCAAGAAGACAGGTTGCCACATGTCTTCTCTCTCTCTGTTCTCAGCCATTGCCATTTTTGGTTTTGCGTGTTCAATTAGTGGTGTTTGATATCTGGTATTGCTCTGTATTTAATTTTTAAGGCAAGCGATTTTTGTCTTTATACCTGAGAGAGAGCCTGAATGTGAACATGACACAGATGAGATGTGCACCTGTATTCTCATGGTTCACAGCTCTTCCGGCATGATTATGGGATTGTTTGACTTTTTTGTGTTGTATATGGGTCGTCTCCATCTGCCAACAAGACCCCAACTGTTGTGGTGCTGACCTTATATGGAAACCCCCTCATGGAGATATGAGCTATTTGTATTATAATTAAATTAGCCTAAAGCGTAGAATCTGCATTTGAAGCCAGCATCCATATTGTGAAGTATATCCAAGTCAAATGGCTTCTGAAATGGGAAAAAATAGGGCAGGACAAGATTTCCATCTCCATCAAGAACTCATTAGATGCTAATTGACACAATTTCTTGGGAAGAAACGAGTAGGCTATCTGATGGCCCTGCCCTCGCGGCATTATTTGAGACAGGAAGTGAGGTCGTTTCCAGGGGACGGGAGGTTAAAGTTTTTGATTGAAGATTATGGGGGCATATGAATAAAAATAATTAAGTGCACAGATAAGCCATTTATAACAACACACTACAATATTCCATTACAAAATGCGAGTTGTCAATTTCGCAGTGACTTTAAACGGTATGTTTAGACAGACTTTCAAAAGCCGAGGCAGCATAAATTTATTTACATAAAACCATAATCAGGAAAACAAAGTCCCACATGCTCGGATGTTTATTGTCAACTACAAGCGTGCTGACTGTCATGAAAGAGCTGCTGTGGGCTGGCAGAGTAAAGGGTTTAGTATCATTTGCTTTCCTGTCATTTGCATTTAAACTTCTTGCCTGTGATGTGAAGATTTTTGATGAGAATATGTTTTACTCTCATTTATCGCTTTTGATCAAAATTTGAACAATTGGTTAAAATTAAATCCACAGTACCAACCATAGTTGATGACTGTAGTTCAGATTGACACCATCCAATGCATATGCTATTATTATTTTGCTTATTCCAGCAAATGATAAAAACATAAAAAGAGCTCAACTGACCAGATTAACAGTCCTGTTCTACAGTACATGTGTGTACCAAAGATTACATGTATTTACAAGATGATGATGTTCTTTTACTATAAATGGGGGAGAAATGCAACACATTAACATGTCTGGGGAATATGGCTGCTCTTGCCTACTGAAAGTCCTGCCATTTTGCGCATCCCCAATAGCGACCATCCTTTTTTCATGGTAATTTAACTTTAAGAAAAAAATGTATGACACAGTTGATGTCCGACTTAATTGTTGGTGGGAAACAGGTAGATATATTTTGACTTTAGTGAGCGCTTTTAAGAATTTTCAAGGTCTCTTCCCATTCAAGTAGATTTGAAATTTATTTTGAATTGGAATTTTAAATGACTGAACTACCCAGAGACATTGAAAACATGGCTGCTGAGTGTGGCAAGTTCCTTGGGTGGATTTACTAACTGTGTTATTGCTACCAACCTAACACCAATCCATATTAAAACATGTGGTCAAACCAGTACAATGTCGGGTAAGTCCACTGTAAGTATGCTGTAAAACAAAGTGCAACCTCTGTATCAAAAACCACATGTTCACATGAGCGGAATGACAAATAGTTGCTTTCCTATTCGCTATTAAAGTATTTTTGTACATTTTGTATGCAAAATCAACAATAAAATCAATTAAATTAATTTACATACATGCATTACGCAGACACTTATCCAAAGTGACCTATAAGTTTCATGCTCTTAACAGCTACAGTACAGTTTAGCTATAGATAGAAGAACTTATATCTAAACATCGATCAATCCACATCTGCTCTTTGTATCATCTTCTTCACTATTGTAATATGGTGACACACTCTCTGAGTAAATGGCTGCCCCAGCTAATTTTCCAGACAGCGTATTTACAAACAATGCGTCTGGGCAGACGGCACACAAAGAGAGCCCACGGAGGACTCCAGAGGTCCTGCTGAAGCGTGAGGGAGATTTGGCAGATGAGGAAACTCTCTCCCTCTTTTTTCTCAACCGCTCACTCCATCCCTTCATCTCCCTGCAGGCTAATTGAGCTAACCATGCCAGTATTGAGAGGGTGCCCTCATGACCACACTGTTTATGAGTGCATGTGTGTCAGTGTTTCAGTGCGACATGTGTGTGCGCGTGTGAGAGAGCTAGTGAAAGAGGATGATGGAAGTAATAGAAGACGTGTGCCAGACTGGCTCTACCAGAAATCGCAAGGAATGAACAGATGTGCCTGCTGTAACTTTAGATGGATAAAGATGTGTTTGGTGCGGAGAGAAAATTACATGCCAAACTACGCTGCAAAAAACAGCTGGGCTGAGAGTTGGAGGGCTATCTGGTGCAATGTAGATTGAGACATGAGTTTACATTTCGACTGATGTTCAAGATCATTTTAAGACTATATTAGTATGAATAATACTAATAATAAACAGTAAATCGTGACATACATATTGCCATTCAGTGCTACAATATGATGCATTTACAAAAAACCTTTTATTAGAATACAAAAAAACATAATTAAATAATAGAAAAGCACAATAAAACATTATACAAATAATAATGTATCTTATGATATAAAAAGGTAAATGTATTATGCAGTGGACCAATGCACCATACAGTTGACATAATAATAATAATGATAACAATAACAATAATAATATTATTAGGGAAAACTTCAAACGGGTATTGTTTTATTTTCAAGATTATCATATGTGTAGATTTAACACAACATTGCTAATCATGGTTTTTAATATCACGGTTATTAACATTACTGTTATACATGGACACCCCTATTCAACATGTTTAAAATTGCAATCATGATCATTTTCAAATTAAATAAGCAATAATTATCCCAATTCAGCATTATATTTATAAGTTGAGCGGTCAGGTTCGGTTTTGTGGGAAATGTCAGTATGAGGTCATTAACTTTAACCCAATTAAAAATAATCATAATAAAGTAACCTGCCATTATATGTTTTAAACAGAAATGACCGGAGGAAGATTAAAAACATGAATAAACCTATAAGAACATATATGTTGTATTACCATAAATTGCATTTGTAAATACATGCATTGATAATAAATGTAATAAAGGTAGTAGATCTCAAATGTCCATTCACAAAAGGTCAACACAGTCTCACAGGAATTAGTGACATTGTCATGAACTGCAATCTACTAATTCGTGTTTACTGACACAAATTTCCCCCTTTTTTCGTGTCAGTCAGAACCACTTTTTTCGTGTCACCCAGCACGACTTTCAATCTATTGTATTTGTATTTGTGGTATCTTTCATGTGTATAAATATATACCAACGCAATCTTATACCGATTTTACAAGGTGGCTCATTCGTGTGAATTCCTATTTCCTACGATCTCATTGGTATGTTTTGTTATGATTTGACTTTTCCCCCGTGACGTTAGGTTTAGGGGCGGGGTTAAGGGAGCCATTTATCATTGTTTTGCCACCTCGTGAAACTCGCGTTTTTACCAAAATTAGCCTTTGCGACTGTGATTTTAGGGTTTGGGGTGAAGTAAGGTGTTAGTAAGCCACATCCTAAAATATGTACAACTCTTTTTGATATCAGGTTATCAATATATAAATGTAAATACATACGCAGTCTGTGTATTGAAAGACGTGCTGAGTGAGACGAAAAGAAAGTCGTGCTGAGTGACATTAAAAAAAGATCGTGTTCACGGACACAAAAAAAGGGGTAGATTCGTGTCCATGAACACGAATGATTAGATTCAAAACTTCGTGTCTATGCCACGAACTGCCGTGAGACTGGGTTGAAAAGGCAAAGATGTCAAAAGGCAAATTTAATACTTTTGAGCTTTTGATGGTGTATTATGGAGCAACTTCTATCACGATGAATAAGAATAGTACTGTAGGTTTCGGAAGTTCTTAAAGATCTCCTTGATGTTTGTGTACCTTTAATAATGGTCCGCAGTGGATCACAAGACAATGAAACAATGAACATAAACACAAATGAGATGCTACTATCTGTTTAAATTGACATGTGTGATTGATGTACTATATTTAAAATATAGTGAAAAAGCAAGACAGACAAGGATGCAGTATGCATACTCATTTCTCCCTGTCTAGCTCCACAAACACTAATAATCCATTCTGCAAGTAGGCCTAAGCATGCTCTTTTATACTTCTAAAGACTACAGGTCCACTATTGATCTTAGAACGCGTGACTCTCATCGAAAGTAGTCAAATTTAAGAATGCAAATCTATTAGCTCCCTCTCCTACTCTCTCGCTCTCTTTTTGCCCCCTCTCTCGCTGCAAATCTCTGAAGAGATCAGAGCTATTAGGACATTACAAAAAAGCTCACTTACCCACACCCAAGGAAGAAAAGCCAAGAGACTGAAGATATGAAAGTCAGGCGTGCCCGTCACTGTGACCTGCAAGTCCTTTTTGCTCAGGCTAATGAAAATGAGCTGAACCAATCAAAAGCCTTCATTTTGTTCCACATCTGCAGCTAATTGTGTCTAATTGCCAGGACGCAATGGAATGTAACATGTTTAAGCTGCGAAATTTCGTCTTCAAACCCCACGGTTCAATTAAACGTGTCAAAACACAACTTAAATTACAGACTAATCTACAAAGCACGTTTTAATGGGTTCGATTGGGTTCAGCGTGGGTCTTATGGATTTAAAACTGCTCTAAGGTCAAAGAGATGTGGATTCCATGATTACAGGAGTAGAAAATGGATGCCTTAAATGCTGGTACATTAAAATCAATTCACAGTGGTTCGCGCAAAGCTAATTACCATGCCGGTGTTTATAAGGCCCGTGTTACCTACCCGCATATCCATCTGTCCTAAAAAAAGAAAATAAATCAAACTAGCTCTCTGCTCAAACAACTTCAAACGAAACCAAATCAAATTAGAAGTTGAATTGGTTTAAACGCCATCCCTGATTAACTGGTGAAATATTTATCTGTTGATTAAAGTGTGTTTAGAAGCCGCAGCCACGGGTGCTCCGGTGAGCAAAGCGTTCCGGGTTTCATTTATTCATGGAGCGCACCGCACTTGTTTCAGGGTGTAAATAATTTAGCGTGTGTGTACACACTCACCGTAGGATAGCCTTTTAAAGGGGTCACTGGCCAATTTCTGTGAAATAATCTAATTTGAAACAGCTCTGTTTGTGAAATAGACTCCCGGCTGGCGTTGGGAAAGCGGAGAGTGGTTGGGAGGATTTGAATGTCCCTGTTTAAAGAACAGCCCTATTGGGATGCATGAGCCATAGAGTACAGAGTGCACCTAGGTGTATAGGAATAGCATTGATTACATAATCAGATTACTTTTTACGTTACTTTGCATTATTTGTTAAATATAGCAATAAAAATATAGCAAATTAAAGATTTTTTTTTTTTGTGTTAAGTTGTGTCGCCTTGTGATGTAATTGCATGCACACTACACATCTACTTAGTTTGCACAGTTACACAAACTAGTTACGCTTACATTTACAGCACATTTAAAAATAAGAAGCAAATTAATAGATAACGGTGTAAGAATTACTGTTTACGATAAGTAGCACAATAAAGTACAATCCAATGTTCCCCAATGCTGGTGCCAAAACATGCCCAACCATGACAGCCTTTAAAACAAAAGCAAACTCTGAAGAGTGAGAGAACATTGCTTATTTCCTGTTGCTAATAATGAGCAGCCTGAAAAAACAGCACAGCAGTCAAGCGGATTTTTGCTCATAGTGAAACCACTGTGTCCCCACACAGCCATACATAAAACTGCCTCACACCGAAGTGTTAATCCATCCTTATGGCAGATGAGTAATGACTATTTTAGTGGCAGGTTAGAACATAATCTATAAGCCTTAAGGGATGGAATGAGAGGCGAAGGCAGGAAGAAGTGTTAAAGCAAGAGAGAGGAGTGGAGAAAGAGAAAGCACAACGGTATGGAAAAAGAGAGAAAGAGAGAGATATGTAGACCTCTATTAGTCATCCTGTAGCCAGTAGTACAGCCCACCAGCACCACTAATGGTCAGTCGACAGATGAAAGCATGTGTATTTGTGTTTTTTGTACAAGGGTAGCCTGGGAACTGATAAAGATTAAACTGCATCTGTCTTCAATTAATATAAAACAATTTAAGTTCACATTTTCGATGCTGCTTCTCTTATAGATGAAAAAGTGATCTCTAAAGGAATAAATCATCCAAAAGGGAACGTTTTTTCATTATTTACTAACCCACATGTCATTTTAAACCTCACGTTCATTCTTCTGCAGAACACAAAACAAAATTGGTAACCAAACAACACTTCCACTGTATGTACACTAAACTGCAGAGAAATGTGTTCCACAGAAGAAAGAATCAAACATTGGATCTGGACATTCCACCTTTTGTTTATTGCCAGCAGAGAAAGCATTTTTGAGGTTTTGGACATAGCCCCAGTGACATCAGGGGGGAAGATTTAGATTCTACCACACATTTGTTTGCAGGGTGTTGTAAAGAAACTGCAACCATATAAAAACATACACAGACAAGCGGTGAATTCTACAGCCTTACACTGCCTGTCCGGTCCTGCCCTCTAAGGAAACATCAACAGCCGTGGCTTAGTAAGATGTACTACTGTACATAAAAGAACATCACCACACAATGTTTAAAGGAGCAAGTTTTTTATGGTTTACTTAAACTATTAAAACATTCAAGTTAGTTAAAATAAAAAAATAAAAATAATAGTTACTTAAACTATTAAAACATTCAAGTTAGTTAAAATAAAAAAATAAAAAAATGAACTCTAGGCACTAAAATTATTACTTGAAAATAGTATATAGCAATATAGAGCAAAAATGAACAAATACATAATTAATGATAAAATGACAATGAATAAATAAAACTGCATATAATAAAACTTCTAAAAATTAAACTAAAATTATGTCGAAAACTAAAAGCAAATTGCAAATGCAAAAACTAAAAACAAATATATAATTCTAAAAAAATAGACATTTGTAGAGTTGACATTATCTGCTAATATCAAGTTCACTCCATTATACTTTATTCATAACTTCTGGTATTTCATAAAATAATAGTATATTTCTAAAATGTTAGCTTGTTTCATCTAGCATTTTATCTTCACGGAGATTGTTACATCCATTGCGGGACGTTCATGAGATGAGACTGCATGTGCATTTCTCAAAAAAAAGGTCATTTTATGTTTCTTTTCAACAGCTTCAGCAAAGAATCCACCTCATCTTATACACCATTTATGAACCACTTTGCTGTATTGGGTAGTTGAGGTCAGAAGCTTTTGGGGGTGGATGACACTTTCTATTTAGAAAAGGTGTATTCCAAGGTGCAGTCTAGTTCCAAGGATTTCTTTAGTCATCAATAAGGTTCAGGCGAAGGAGTCCATACAATAACAATCACAGACAGTAGATCCAGCCACAGTGTTTACACTTTTCTGAGAAATCAACCTACAGATGGCTTACTTCTAGTTGTCTCTGTATATTGAGCATGAGATATGAGAAAATATTTTGACATAAAAATACATTTTGGTTTTAAAGCACTACCGTAACCACAATGGTCTACCAATATAATGTTTTTTTTTTATGCTGATTCTCAAACCACAAACTAGAGTATTTGATCACATCCACGTTAAAAGCACCAGTTTACACAACTAGATAAAACAAGCTCTTTGAAACCCTTTTTGCTCTTAATTGGAACCTTGATTTTGAAAATTGTGTATTAAGGAGAGGATGGGATGTATGGGGACTAGGTGTGCATCTGTTCTTTTCCACATGGCCTGTGCCTGGCACATCCCGTCTCCACGGTGATGCTCAGGGGCTCATCATCAGCACCTGTGAACAATTCATTACTATAACCTAACTACAGGGTGTGTGTGTATGACAGGAAGAGAGAGAGAGAGCGAGAGCGAGAGAGAGAGAGAGGTTTGGCCTGTTATTGCCATGTGCTGCCCTGAGGGGGTGCACTCATTTGAAAGAGTGGAGCAGAGAGGAGAACAGATGAACAGAAGGACCCTAGAGAGCAGAGGAGAGCCCTAACTGGTCAAGCTATTCAACAGCTTGGGCAATTTGAACAGTGCGCATATCTTGCCAGGTTTCCTCTCTGGGTTCCCTATCTCTATCTCTCTCTTAGAACGTCTGCCAGTTTTACGTCTGTGTCAATACTACTCACAGTTTTCACAAGCCACATACCTTTATTCCAATTTAAATTTGGCTACAGGTGGAGATATTCGCCTGTACATGTGCGCACACACTATACTCACCGCAATCTTGTAGAATGCCTGTTATAATCATTCGGGGCGATTCCAAACTGCAGCATGTTTGCGGCATTGCCACTGCAGTAGAGGGTTGAAGGTTGTTATATGAAGGATCATTTTAAACAAAAGTGCACAACTCAATCACTGTAGAAATCGTACAATGGTCACTTAAAGAAAGTCATTTTGAGGATACGCTCATGTGATCAACGGTTATGCATCCTTTCTATGAATATTGACATATTTAAGGTGTGTTTGCATTACCATGCACAGCAAAGAGAGATATCATGCAAGTAGAGTCAACGTGAATTTGCCACAGCAATCTCAATTTTGCTTTTATGTTATTAAGGTCACTTTTAGTGACGCATGTGTTTGTGGAAGGTGTTCCAAATATTCCTTCATGAGACTTCAGAGCAGAGCATAGTGATGTTCACTTCGGAATGGAATTCGCGCTTGATTTAATGGATCACTTTCATAACACTAAAATCATTAGATGGACTGATCTGGTCATTTTCTGCAATAAGCTGCAATCTAAATGAGTTGGAGAGAAAAAAGCCAAGAAAGAAAAAGGATAAAGAGACCGAGAAAAAGAGGGAAGGAGAGAGAGAACAATCAGGCAAGTGTGAAGCATTTGCTCCCTGGGTGAGTGTGAGGGCTTCAGGAGAAATTGCATCGAAATATGGAAAATTGCCCTGCAAAGATGCCAGCAGAGAGTGACTTTAAAGACTGTCTTGAGATGTGGCCAATCACATAACACATGATGTCCATGTAATGACAGATAGGCCACATTTACCCCCTCTACTTTCAATATATCCCTAACTCAGAGAGAATATTATGCCCAATAGGCCACCACGCTGTATGGGTCGGTTTCATTTTGTTGAGGGCACATATGTCTACGGTGTCTTTCTGTCAGGTACATGATGGCTTAGGATGACTGATGCACTGCAGCCATGGAGTTCAAACTAGCAAATCTCTGAATAAGATCCTAATGCAGGTGTACGAGAGAGGAGTAGACTCCAAAACCATGGCTTTGGGTTGCAGTACGATGTTCAGTGCCTAAATATTTTGTGGTGTGGGCTGATCATTTCGAAGTTGTAGGTTTAAACATAATCTTAGACAGGATGAATAGAAAGATGGGACAAAAGTATAAGCGTGGGCCCCCTTCACCTCAGACAGATCATGAACCGCCCACTTTCTGTTTACTGTTTACTGTCATGGCGGACAAAGGGAGACTCAAGTGCGGGGCAAAAACAATGGTTTATTGACAGGAAAATAACTCCACCACAGTCTGGTAAATGACACACCACCGATGACCTCCTGCGGGCCACGGGGAAGAATCTGTAGAGAGCTGGGTCCGGGGAAGCAACTCGACCCGGAACTCGCACGGCGAGAGAATCTGTAGGAAACTGGGTCCGGGGAAGAATTCCGACCCGGAGCTCGCCAGGCGAGAGAATCTGAAGTCCTTGTAAACCAGGGAGAACCAGGAGCAATGGTGGAGCTTGGTGAAGCAGGAGATCGCAGTCCGGAACGCCAGCAGGATCTGTGGTAAGTGCAGCAGGAGGGGTTACAAGGCAGGGCAGTGGAAAAAACGGAGAAGAAGGGAAGACTGCTAAGCTAAGGCTAAGGCTAAGGCTAAGGCTAAGGCTAAAGGCTAAGGCAAGGCTAAGGCTAAGGCTAAGGCTAAGGCTAAGGTTAAGGCAAGAATGTCTTGAACCTAGACTGTCTAAGCTGGCAAAACATGCAACGGTCAGACAAGGAACGAGGGAAGACAGAGGGGTTATAAGGGTAATTCTAAGGGGAGGTAATAGAAGACAGGTGAGCGTGATAATTACAAATGAGTCACCGGTGAGGGAAAAGCCCTGACGGGGAAAACACGAGGGCGTGGTAAAGGACGTAGACACTGAGCGCGTGCTAGCCGCTAAACACGGATCGCACGTGCTCGACAAAACAAACATACACCTCCCAAGCCAGACAACACAAAGACGTGAACGGGATCATGACAGTTTACTATGTCTGATGTGTATTGTACAGGGAGTGGAAAGCTTTTAGAAAGCTTCTAAATTTAGCAAGCTGGAATATGATTGGCCGGCTTTACAAATCTTTAAAATGCACAGATTTGCAAGGAAACAAAGTTAGGTTGTTTTTGAGACACCCAGCAAGTAAATTAACATAAATCTTGCAAATAATGGCCCAAGAATTATATGGTATTATATTATATAATAATATTGTATATAATTCTGCACTTTTCAGAAAGTGAATAAAATGCTATTAAAATACACTATCTCACCTGTTCAACAGATATTTTGCTTACTTCACATTGTGTTCACACCAGATGTGAAGCAAGGTTGCAACACATAAGAAAATTTATATTTTCTATGTTCTTGAGAGTTTCTTGTACACCAGTCATGACAGTGATACGCGAAAAGGGATTATAAAGACCACTTTGCAAGATGTCCAGAAGCACTTTTGGTTTCAGTTTTTATTTTTCAGTATCGGTATCTTTTTTGAAGCTTTGTTACATTACATTACATTTACATTTTAAATCGGGTAATAAATGTTCTGTTCGTTGTATTTTGGTCAAATGTTTGTGTTGTGATAAAAACTGAAACAGGAAGTTATTCTGGACAAGCATTGAACCAACGTTCTTTACGTCATTTAATGTGGTCTATAATAGAAACAGTTATCTTTTAAATGTTGTGCGTCGCATCACATCTGGTGTGGACACCGTGTTACATGTCGGCAGATTTTTTTTGTGGCCAGTTCTTGATTTGAATAAGTTGACACTGAAAACTTCTGTACTTTAAACCCTACAAGCAGCCAGTGGTGTAAAGTGTTGGAGTAAAAGGAATTAGTTACTGTTCTTTTTGGCTACTGTTTAGTTGTGCTCAGTATTAAAGATGTTAGTGACTTTGTTTCTGCTACAGAAGAAGCAATATTGCCATTTACAGGGCATTGAAGGCACTATATCTTGTGCATTTTTCCCTTATGGAAAACTTGTCAACATGGCTTATTTATGCGAATGCAGGCGCATTATCAGGTAGTTGACATCGCTGGTGTTTTATGTGGGAAGAGGACATGACTGCAGCCGGAGATAAGGCCAAACCCAGCATGTCCAGTGCAAAAAGGCTTTGACTTTTGTAATTTTATCTAGCATTATTATATGTATCAGTTTAACTGAAGAGAGCTTTTTGATTTGGTTTCCTTATGAGCACTCGAGCTCAACTGAGACTTGGGTGTTTGTAACAGACGACGGTGTTCAGTTTGATGCGATTGCTCTCCTCATGAAACAACTGTTTCTTGTTTTTCACTGACACGCCTCTTAAGTGTTGAGGAGTAGTGCTGCTTTGAGCCTCCATAAAAACAGAGTAAAATACTCAAGTAGGCCCTACTGTTACAATCAGGTACTCCAAGACTTCTACTCAAGTCGGTTTGGATTTCGTGACTTGTAACATGTAAAATGTAATGGATCCATTTTCACTTCAAGGTATCTGTACTTTTTTGGCGTTTTTGCCTTTATTGGATAGACAGTTATTTTAGAGAGGACAGGAAACGAAGTGGATGAGAGAGGGGGTGGGGTCAGGAAAGGACCACGAGCCAGGATTCAAACTCAGGTCGCCCGGGACGCATCGGCGACATATGTCAGAGCATGTTCCACTCGACCATCGGCTCCGACTATGTATCTGTACTTTTACTCTAGTATGGTTTTCAGGTACTCTTAACACCCCAGCAATCCATGAGTTACTGTACAACTCCGGGTTTCTTAGGGTAGACTGTTCCCTTTTATTTGTCTTTTAATAAGCATTTACAAAATGACTACTCACTTTCACAAAATTAATCTGAAAATGGACTGATCTCAAGTCACTACATCAAGCCAGGTCTGGGTTAGCGCAGCTGCCTCTTTTTCCCAATTAAATGCAGCGTGCGTTCCTCCCGCCTGCCAGAGCTTTGATCGCACCCTACATTTAAAAGCTCCGCTAAGTAAACGTGTTGCGCTAAGACACATTAAACCTAGCTGTCATCACACTTAGTCAGTGCACAAACATGCTAATGCTAATTACATCGTAGGCTGTGCTTTTCCTCGCGACACTCCCTAACAGTGTAGCGGAGGTAAAGAGGCCACAGTGGGAATGCTAATGAACAGTAGCAAAACAAAGCCTTCCCTAATGACAGCTCTCAGATAACAGGGTACAGGCTGGCCAAGAAAAGAACTGCTCTCTTTTTTCTCGCTCTTCTGTTCTCTCTCTCCTCAGACACTGTTAATTAGACCATCTACGTTTGGAATATATAAGCAAAAGCGACAACATAAATGCTGCACTCACTGCTTTCACACATATGTTGAAGGCTATAAAGGCTTGCTTATGCCTTTGTTTTACTATAGTGCGAACATCAGGGTGATTTACTGGGTTAACCCACGCGTTTGTTTGACACAGGAATTTTTCTTTGGTGCCTGGCTCTGTAAATTGATTTACAGCTGGCCTTGGATTACACTAGATGAAGTAGCTCTTGCTACCAACAACATGCTAACAAGGTAAGCCGACCATTTTTACATACTGTATATGCAGACAATGCACCTGAGTCACATACAAAAAAAGGAGTAAAAACGAACTGTATTACAACATGTCTGAAGTGATGACTATAAAACATACACATGCAAAAATAAAGGGGCTGGGGCCAACTCTTATAATATTGTCCTGGGGGCCCCTGAACTCCAGTGGCAGCCTTGACATCACAGCTCATTTAATGTCATTTTGTGAAATAAACAATGAGAGTACATTTAGGGAAAGCTCTGTTTGGGTGTTAAAAATGTTGTAATTGTGTAGATAAACAAGAGCATGTGCATGTGTAAATTAGTGTTTTTTATAAAGTGTATGACTTCTTACTATCAGCAAAGCAGCAGAACTTAGGAGATCCTCAGTTTCAGCACCATGGACAGCTACCCACAGATATCGTACATTTGGTTGTATGTGAACTGAGGACGTGGCCACACACAGAGGAAACCGCATGATAACTGTGTCTAATGATGATGGAAGATGCAATAATAAAGCACCATGGATTCCCACACAGAGAAACAAAAGGGGTGTAACAATTGCATCTATTACTGCACTCATTTTACCTCTGTAGAGTACGAGTAGGTGGGATCTACTGTCATTGTCCTATTAAAGTGGGGGATAATGCCTTTGTTGGTTCAAAAACAAACCAGACAAAAAGTGATCAAGAATATGCTGGAAATAAAATAATTTCACTGACAACCAATAAAAACTATTTTCCCAGAGGAAAAATAAAACCTGTCATGGTTCCACCTCTCCTTGTCAGGTATTTCTTGGTCTAGAGGTGGAATCATACAGGATCCTTTGTTTCTCTAGTCTGCGTCATCGTTCCTACCCTCCTGTTTCCTAGTTTGTGTTAATTAGTTTATCCCTTGCACCTGTTCCCTCTTGATTTGCTCCCCTTTAAAACATCCTCGTGTTCTTTGTCCTGCCTGGTTCATTATACGTCCTACCCTGGTTATACATGTTTGGTCTTGCTATCCCTAGCTATATGCTTACCCCCGTTTCCTGTTACCCTGAGTCCTAGTAAGTGTCAGTTTAGTGTTTGTTCCCAGTGTTTGTTTTGTAGTTTAGTTAGCCCTTGTTCTTGTTTTGGTTTAAATATATTATATTGTCCTGTTTTCCCCCTCGTGGGTTTTGTTTTTCCTTTTTGTTTTGTTGGTTAAATATAATAAATACCCCTTCATCCCTGCGTCTGCCTGCAATTGGGATCTCCTGCCTTGTCTCTCTGTGCAGTTCGTGACAAAAAACCAGTGTTGGGGAGTAGCAAGCTTCAGGTAGCGATGCTACTTATTTAACCTCATTTTTTCAGTAACCTTTTAAACGGTGTTTTAAAAGCATTTTGCATCCACAAACGGGTAAGTGGAATATGTAAGTCCTAGTAAGTGATAGTTCACCCAAAAATGAAAACTTGTTTATTCACTCTCTTGTCATTTCAGACTTGTTTGAATTTCTTTCTTCTGCAGGACACAAAAGAAACTATTTAAAAATTGGTAACCGAACAGCACCGGCACCCATTCACTTCTATTGTATGGACACAAAACCAATGAAGTGAATGGGTGCCAGTTAACAACATTCTTCAAAATGTCTTTTGTGTTCTGTGGAAGAAAGAAAAACAAACAGGTTTGAAATGACATGAGAAAATGACATTTCTATTTATGTTTGAACTATCACTGTAAATAAATAACTGATCATGAGTTAAAAACAGTATGTAAGTGTGTCGGCCAAATGGCTCGATCTCCTTTCTGCCAATAAGGCCCATTCAAGCACATGGACATCCACCTTGAGAGTTATTTAATAAGTGCCAACGTCAGATTGAGGCCAAACGCAATTTCATCTCATCTTTAACCTGACGAGGAAATTAACATCCTCGCTGCGGTCACTCGTGAAAGATATCACAACAGGAGTGCCGCAATTCATTTACCATTTGGCCACAGATCTACTTACTACCATAATTAATTAAATAATGCAGAGTAATTACAATTACTTTCAAGTCATGGTTACATTTGGAACTTATGATACAAATTACCCCCGCCCCCTCTATTCTCTCTCTCTCTCTTTCCCTCTCATTGAAAGGCACAATTGAGTATTCCTCTCAGGCTGGGTGCCTGCAGAAAGTCAAACATTTCCCTTTGACATCCATTTGTGGAACGATTTACAGCAGGGAAACCAAGAAGCGAATGTAAATAAGAGTCTGAGTGACCTGAATAAGCATAAATAATATTGCTTCCAGGACACAAGCTCTACACACAAACCATAACCCGCAGATTGCGACTTTCACTTTGAGGAATTGGATAATGCATTGTCAGGGTGGGGCAACATAAAGGATGATAAACGGTTCTGTTGGACATAAATGGACGTTGGATATAACAGAAAAACAAAACAGACGCTTCATAATATTTTAATAAAATTCAGGAATAGGACAAAAGGTCCACCCTATTTCATCAAGGCCTAGTAAACCAAGAGATGCTGGTGATTCTATTGGATTTTTTAATGGTCCATTGCTCTAGGCTAGTGATCAATTACGTCTCCAAGCTGTTTCATGATAACCTTGTGTCAGATGACAGACAAACACGCACAGATGCCAGTCAGCATCAAACCTGGGCCAAACACGCATCAGAATATCCACTCCGCTCACTCAGCAACTCACAGGGCCAGCCAGCCAGAAGGCTGCCATGGCAACCTATCCACAGCATGACGGCTGGCCGAGGAAAGGCAGAACAATTTAATGTTTGCTCACGATGGCGTTATTAAATCGCACATTTCCTGGAACTAGCTTATACTGTCAAAATTTGCATTCGGTAATTTAACTCGCAGTTTCCCAATCTTCCTCAGCTTCACCCAAGAAGTCTTCCCATCCTCAGGGGGTTACGGAAAAATACAGGCTTCAAAATGATGAATAAACATGTAAGTCTGTGCTGACAAGTCAAGGGCAAACATTAATTAATTAATGCCAAAATGTTGAGAGTGACAAGTTATTTCGGATTATTTCGAAATTTCGAGGCATTTAATTAAAAATATGCTAATTTCCACTTCGGCAAGTGCTTGTAGTATGAAAATCATTTTGGACTACATTTCAATTACAGTCACACAACGCATTCATCTTTGAGAAGTGGAATTTTTACTGTCCCCGCTCCAAAAAAAGCATATGCACAGACGAAATGAAAGTGTTATTAATAATAATTGAGATTGTGCTCCCAACTGGAGTTTTTTTCCATCTCTTTGAAGTGCAGCCAATCGTCGGAGATGCTAGCCAAATAAGAGACCTCAATGATGCGGTCCAAAACAAAACATTTTGTCTTCAACTCCCAATTTTCTCTTCCATACAATACAATAACAAAAACAATCTCCAAAGAGGCTTTTTTCAAAATGGGATTCAAGAACTTCGGTTTTCATCCCCCCAAACTGCACATCATACAAGGGAGAAAATGAGTAATGTTTGCCGAACATGATAGGATTCATGTTGAACCTGTGTGTGTTTGTGTGTGTGCGTGTGTTTGTGTGTTACCCATCATGTTGAGCACTGATCCAATACATCAAGCAATGTCCGCACTGACCTTGTAAGTTTGTCTGAGGAAGCTTTGAACTAATGACCACATCACAAAACTAACATTTTACATTGCGAGCGCAACATCTCTGAGCCAAAGACAACAGAAAGAAACAGAGGGCAACTGCAAGCTTATGTTGAGTTTTGTAATTGAATATCCTTTCTGGTTGGTTTTGACACATATACACAAACTCTGACATGTTAGTCTTGATTAGCTCTTTAGGGATCCGATCTACACGTAGCAGTTAGACACATGCAGTCGTTGGCAGCTACAACTTTAGCCACTGCGGCGAGACCGCTGGCCTCAGCGTTGGACCTGCGTGGGGGGTTTAACTGTTCAATATCGACGTTTGTGTGAAGGCCCTCTTCTGCTCTGATAGGCTTTGCTGGCGTTTGAGAAAAAGAGAGCTTTAATTGCGTCCGTCAGACTGTCAACACTCTTACACAGCCCATTACTGGAAGGCTCCATGCTAAAAGCTTGATTGAAAACCCTGTGGGTGGAACGCAGCACAGAACTGACAAATGAACCAGAACCGCAGAAAGGGAGAAATGTCAGATCTTCTACAGCACGGCCATGCATGACATCATAATTGTCTGAAGATTTTAAAGGTAGGCTCACGGCTGGTGTCGAGGGCCTTAGCAACATTCACGTACATGTTAGATGCAGTGAAATTTGTTGGTCAGAATGTACTGTATGGTAAACACTGTACAACCGAATTCATGCTATTTGTGCAGAAAAAATAAGTCCAAAACAAAAATGGCATAAGGAATGCTGTAGAGTACAGTAAGCTCACCTTGCTCTGCAAACAGATTGATCTTTTGAGTCACACCGCTGTGGAAGGAGCAGAAAGTGATGTTCTCAAAAAACTTTTTCAGTACACACCATCCGTCACATGCACCTATTTCAAAGTTTGCTGTTTTCAACCTTTTAAGATCTTTTAAGTCCCTCCAGAGACATCTCAGTTCTGCGCTATATCTCACTTTCTTTCACTTTCTCACTAACTATGTCCCTATTTTTCTCAGACAACACAACTGATGGATTTGTGGCTAACCCCTCCAGGATTAGCAGCTATTGACTTGTGGCTATTGCTGGCATGCTATGCAAACTATAGAGCGCAAACCTCGCCTTATCCACCACTCTCTCTCTCTTTCTGAGAACAAATCTGAAGTGTGAGTGGGACCTTAGTGGACCTTTAGTGTTATTGCTGTCCAAATAGCAAACAGCCCAGAATGTGTCAGCTTCGTAGGCTTAAGAACTTATCTATTAGCATTTATGAAGCTCTAAATCACTAAATCTGTTACACAGAAGTCTAAATCAAATCAGTCGACTAATCTCAATTCCGTCGATTACAATTGTGTTTCAGCCCACAAAAACATCTCATTAAACTATTTGGCCAACATGGTCTATTGCCTAAAATATCGAAAGCATGTGTTTTAGGCTTTTGCTGGCATCAGACCTGGTAAAAATCATGCAGATGTCAATTTAATCTTCCATTTAACAGGGTGAAGAATGAAACTAGATTCTCAGTGCTTGAAATGATTTCAGTGCCTACAAGGCAGCAAAAGATCAGCTGTAAAATGTGTTAAATAGGTGCTGAGAAAATAATCAAATCGGAAATGCAAGTAGGCCTATGGCAATATCGCTTAGATTTTGGAAGAAGAACATTAAAACAAAATCAGCTGAAGCATTTTACATTAAAAATGTTTATATATTATAGGCCTACATATTAAACGTTTTATCAGTATCAGTATAGTCTTGTCTTGCAAAAACAACAAAAAAAACATTACCCATTACATTACCATCTTTAAACTACTAATGAAGGTATGCGTCAACCTTCTTGACAAATCCTATCGCACCCAATAAGCCCATTTGTTACAGAATTCCATACAATATGCTCTCAATTAAAGGTAACGTTTTTTTTCTTTTCAAATATATCTATTTACTACAGCACATCTTAAACAGAATGTCAGTTTTCTTTTCATATATCAAACAGAAGTGGAGTTCTGAAGAGGTTGAGAGGAGCGATCACAAGTAATTTGACTTTAACACACAGGTGCACAGCGTGTGGTGTGGCGTGGGGCTTGGCATTCGTGTAAAATATCTTCACTTGATGCAGTCTGTCTAGTGAGCATTAGGTTCTCTGAAGATACAATCTCAAGCGATCAGAGAAAAATGGACAAATGAGATGCGCAGAGCTTAAAGGCTTGGTTTTAGAAATAGATTCAACAATTTGATAAAGAAAGGGACTTGATGGATCACAACATTTACTCAAAGCAGGATCAAATTCAAGGGGCTAGAAATAAAATATCAGGATGGGTCCACGTGAGCTTCCTCATAACATCACAGATCAAGAGACACCAGCAGCCCTAACTCCAGGTTCACCATGGTGAGGTTTTTGTGTTAGGGGACGTGTGAGCCATTATTATTACTTAATGCAGTTATATATGTATTTGAAATGCTCTTTGTATTTGTTTGTCTCTGCAGGTGCGCAACAATTGTTAAAAACAACTCACCTTTTACTTATAAAATGTAATTTCCTTAAGTATTACCGGTCTTCACTTTTCTAGCACTTCCTTCCATTAGTGACTCATTCAAAATCTCAAAATGTTGAATTATGGATATTACTTGACAAATTATGTTTTATTAACAAAGTTCGGGAGGAGCACGTACAGATAACTAACCCGGCTTGCTTGCTATGACCAATCTCACCATTCAGATAATTAACCCTGCTGGCTTCCTATAACCAATCTCACCAATCATCTTTTAGCCCGGGAGAAAACCGCTACAAATAGACAAGACGCCTCACCCTCATTCTCTCTACATTTTCGCAGCATCCCTCCTCGACCCCAACTCCTCACCATCAGCCTATTTTTTTACCACAGCATAACAGGGGGGAACGACCTGAGTCCGGGCACACACCGGACCCGGGGGCCTCTTCCCGGATAAGGTTCGGGCGCTCCGAGTTCGCAGGAACCGCCGAGCTCAGAGCCCTCTCCCAGGGACAGCAAGCCAAATGTGCATAATATCCGTCGCCCATCTGTAGTTATTATATGCGAGGCGAACTCGTGAACAACAGTAATGTCTGTACATGCAAAAGTTTAATGATGGATCCCAAAGCATAGACAAACAACATCTCTGCCATATTTGAAACCCTCACCAGCTAATAAATGTGTCTATCATGCAAATAGGAGAACCCTGAGTAGGAATGTGACGGTATGGAAAAATTATGTCATGGTAATTGCAGAGGCTGTTTTTCACCTTATATGTTCCTAATGATATTTTATTTCTTGAATAAAACACTGATTAATAATTAAAAAATGATAAGAATAAATAAAAGTAAAGTATCATAACATTTGAGAAACTAAATAAACATTTAATTTACGTATATGTACTGTAATAAAATAATGACTGCTGAATAAATTGTAAATGTACTTAATTCTATATGATTTCAGAAAAATGTAAACAGCATTGATAATATATTATCCTGAAATTTTCATAGTATTTTCAAGTGCCCACAGTAACAACGTTGTGCAAATTACTAAGCAAGACTAACCATATTATTGAACATCGGCACACTAAGCCAAAACAGAGTTTTACTTGTTAATCCGTTTTATTGTTTGATGTGTTAGTGCTGACCTGCGGCAAATATTCAAAATATCAATACGAACTGTTAAATGTCCAATGTGTAATTTTTTTGAGGATCTATTGACAGAAATGCTATATAATATACATAACTATGTGTTCAGAGGTGTATAAAGACCTTAATGAAGCATTATGTTTGTATTACCTTAGAACAAGCTATTTCTATCTATTCCATGGAATTTGCCATGTTGTTACTACAGTAGCCGTGAACTAACAAACTTCTCTACAGACTCTCTCTTTCTGCAAAGAAGCGTGATGACATCTTAGTCCTGTGTCAGCAACTGTAGAGTTTCGTGTAAGATTGTGCATAGGAATTGCTTCTTTCTTTCCTCTTATAATTACCTCCTTATCACCTCTCTAAAACTTTTTCAGAAGGCCTAAGAGTGCTGAAGTAAGTTGCAATGCCCGCTGGAGACTGCAGGTCTTAGCCAGAGCAAATTCACGAGAGACACTTTAAAGACAGCTGAATATAGCTGATGGGACAACCAGACTCAGAGGCAGCATGACCAGACAGCCCATGCAGCCTCTGGGATGAGGGCTAAATTAAACACCTCTGATGCTCCGCGACAGGAAGTGACCTTTTTGTACTGAGAGCCTGGTAGAGGTCACATACATACACAGGGTTCTAAACGTGAGCGTAAGATGGCTGGTCCATTTGGGGCATGCAGGGCTTTATAATGATGCAGTCAATGGGACATTACCTGAGGCAGAAGCTGAGGGCAAAAACCTGCTGGAGTGCATTAAGAAAAAATTAAAATTTTACTAAAACCTCCATGGGGTGAATGAGTCTGTTTGCTTAGGGGAGTACACAAGTGTGAACTAAACAAGTGAGGTATGCAACCTTTGCTGTGGAGGCTTTTTATTTAATCAGACAGAAATGGTGGCAAAACATGACTAAGCCAAATATTCTCTGTTGGATCAGTCCTATGCTATAGCTTCATCACCCCCTAACTGTAACTTCAACCCCAAAACAGTACATCCCGATATTGCTGGAATTGTTACAATGCATGGGGAAAGGGTGGAAAAGGGCCAGAAATGATTACATGATGTGTTTCTGATACATGTTGTGTTACCAATAAAACAGAACAGAGCAAAAAATCAAGTTGATAAACAAGTTGTTCCAAGACAAGGCTTTCTTACTACTTTCCCCTTTCCCTTCTGACTTTATCCAAAGTCTTTTTAAGGAGAGTCTCCACACTCAAAGTATTAGCACGGTGGCGTCTATTAAATATCTATATCTAAAATATCTAAATATTTATAGTGTTTGCTGTTTCTTACTCTTTTTTTACCAGATCAAGATTTGAAAGTAAAACAGAAACATACTGCTGAAAGCAGAACAAACTCTGTTCAGAAATGTGCCAGAAAACAGAAGAGAGGAGGATGTGTGAAGGTCTGCTCAGGCCAAGTCCATCAGCCTGATTTTCACACGTTCTCTAAACTTGAGAAAGAATGCTTTTCACACATTATAAAAGCAACTATCACAACTAACAAACACATACATACAAGAAACACACTTAGTCAAAAAAAAACTTAAAAAAAACACAGTTTGATAATTTGAAATGGAACTTCAGATGGTAACTGGTTTTGTCTTGTTTGTAGATAGTCAAAGGATTTAAAGATCGGCTAACATGCAGTTTCTGCCAATCTCATATTCATCTTGAGAACCTATACAGTAGTATTGGCTCCGTCATATCTTTGAAGAGAGATACAGCTCTACGATTATTTACGGAAAAAGATGAGCTGCTGAAGGCAGGCAGGAGGGACGGAAATACAGCACGAGCCCACAACACATCATCACAATAATCCCACTTTTTTTCAATTATGCACGTATGCGCCGATTGCCAACAAAACACAGACATTTGACTTAGTCTGTTCATGTCCGGCATCTTTTAGCACTGGGACTGCGCCATATATCAGTTTTAAACGATCTCCGAATCCAGCGTTATATCCACTGTTTATATAACTTCCATCACTGAAATGCCATGAACAAACAAACACACCTTAACTTCTCTAACTATTGCAAGAGTAATGAGCTGTAGCTGCAGGCCCACAGCGCAGCCAATCTTCATAACTGGCTCTTCGGTTGGCGGGCAATTTCTCTCGCCTTGCTGTTTGCAGGCTTTTCCGGGAGAATTGCACAAAAAAGAAACAGGATCCCTGTTACGACTTATAAACTGTCAGAAAAAAGTTGGAGTGCTGGGGGAGTGTACAAACGCAGAAAAACTATGTCATACGTCCAACTCTTTTTTTTATTAACAAGTTGACCATGTTAAGCATGAGAAGCCAGCATGTTTAACAGTGTAAAGAAGTCAGAATGCAGGAAATAGCGTGTTACCCTATCTTCAAACTGTTCCGTAATCCTTTATCATGCTGAGAACAAGAGTAAAATACTGGGGTCATAATACCAAATGGCAATGCCTTCCATCTTTAAAGAGTGGCTGAAAACTTAGTTTTTGCTTTATAAATGACAAGGTACACAGCAAAACCAACACTAATCCAGATCTGCACAAGGGATTTGTCGTTTGAAGAGAACTCCTGTCAAGTGTTCAAAAGCTCCGGCAAACAATCTCTCATCTTCTGCCTTGTAAACAGTTTAGCCTCTCTTACACATGCTACACCTGATCAAATCCACATGATCAAGCCAATTCCTCATCTTTGAAGCAGTGCAGCTAGACCACAAGATAAAATGAATCTAACTAACTCTTGAAAAAGTACCACAACAGTTGTTAGGAAGTATAAAACAAAAGCAACTGTAGAGGAAGAATCATGAACATCTGTACACTCTTAAACATAAAGGTGCTTAAAAGGATCTTCATAACGATGCCACAGAAGAACCATTTTTGGTTCCAAAAAGAACCATCTCTTTCTCACTTTTTTATAATCTGAAGAACCTTTTTTCGCCACAAAGAACCTTTTGTGAAACAGAATGGTTTTTAAGATGTTAAAGGCTCGTAATGGAACCAAATGGTTCTTCTATGGCTTTGAAGAACCTTCTGAAGCACATTTTTTAAGAGTGTACTTCCCTCATTCTCACGGCTAACCGGGAAGCATACAGGCCATGTCGCCATGGGAGTAAAACCTGTCAATCAAAGCAGGTGGTGGTTTAAAGTGTCATTTAGCAGCTAGTTGCAGACTATGAGATGTGTGTATGTGTAGGTGTGTGTAGGTGTGTGTGTGTGTGTTTTGATGGACAGCTCAACAGGATTTGGCTGGATGACACATACTGCCAAAAGGTTGAAAGAAGTGAAAGAAATGCACAGAAATGAGGGATTAGACCAGGGTTGTGTTGGGAGGAGAGATAGTTTCAGGGTGAGCGAGGAGAAGAAAGTGATGTACTTCTGTCCTTGAAGCAAGGCTCTTGTTTTTGTAGTTTCTCTCACTGTTTTATCAAACCTCATATTACTAATTTGACTACCTTTTAATTTACTTGTATATTGCTTTTCTAAGACCAACAAATCATAAATAAATGTCCCATTTCTTCAAATTCCAAATTGCCTGCATTTTTTTTAATTTAACTTAATATTATTTTAATCCAGGCTCTTATCCGGCTTCCATTTTTATTGGCTTTCTCCAGTTCACTAAAAGTTCAACACCTGCTTTCAAAATAGAGCCTTTTTTGTGAGCCAGAGTCCATTAGTCACCAGTTTGTTAAACTTTAGATGGTTACAAAACAAGACTTGCTCAATGTATGAATAGAAATAGGCTCTACTGTTCCTATTGGTGCTAAAATCATGTTTATTAAGTCATAGTTATGCCTGCATGCTATTGACTGTTGCATCAAACCATTGGTTCATTTTATTTACTTTATACTGCGCACAGAAACAGCATCGAAACTTGTCAACGTTACCCCACGACTTTCATTCATAAATAACTGCCTGGGAATTGCTTTTTAGGGCGTCATCCTCTGATGGAACCTAATAAGTGATCGATTTGGAACGCTCTACATAGGCTGCAAATCGACATGCCTAAAGTCCAAATAACACTCCTTACCTAAAGCTAACAGCTATTGAATTAATTACATTTATAATGAATTTTCCACGCTCCATCCACCATCTTGTCTTTTTGGAATTTTATCTCAAGGCATTCTGGGATTGTTTTCTTAATAAAGCATACCTGCAACGTTTCTCTACAATTTAACCTGAAGAAGTAATATCTTAACAGCCAGCTTGACTGTAAGCCTTTGCTATAAACAGAAGAGTGCCCAAGATGCCTTAACATGTTGACTAGATTTTGGAATAGACCTAATGTCTGACGTCTTAAACTGGGCTGCTTCTTCATTGCATGAATGACTGATGCGTTATACAAATGCCCAAAGCAATTTACAGCATAACCAAGTGGCCCATTCTGGGTAAATCTTGAAAAAAGGTGACACGACCTAATGCACAACCACAGATGACAAACAGGACACCATCTTGGTGTCATTGCAAATCACAAAACCGCAGATGAACTGAATTTACATTTAAAAGAGCCTCGATTAATCACGCGCCGATCCCCATATGCTCTCTCGGGAGGTAATCAGATGTGTCCTATTCATTCTTTCACTCGTTGTAGACATCAGATCAAATCAGAACAGTCTCATGGCTGAATACCAGAGTGGAGATGGAGTGCACAAACGGGAGTATGAGAGTCCTCGGGAAAGCGTCAGAAATTGCTATTTGAAAGTGAGGCAACATTTTAGCGGTATGCAAGTGTTGCATTAAGGACTGTCATTAGCACGCATGCATTCAGGTGTCCAAGAAAGGAGAGCTAAAGCTCTTTTGCTTTTAGTGCTATGTGGCGTTTGGCATATAGGGTGACCTCTGCACACTGCTTGAGAGATGCATGGGAAGAAAGAACTTTGCAGACCAACTTGCTAATTAATTTCACCCTTTTATGCATCACACAGAAAAAAACCTTTTTATAGGGCGCTAAGTGTTGCAGTTCTGATTAATAGTATGAAGTCGTGCCCTGTTGTTACAGCCAAATGCCAAGGTAATGGCTTGTCATGAGAGGAGGGGCAGGAGAAGGGTGTGGAGTTTCTCATATATTTCAGTTGTGCGTGCCAGTACAGAGTGTGATTTGAAGTGATGTAGCAGCTTACATAGAAACTGTAAATGCATTAGGTTGTGTTTGATAAAACAAAGACTTAAATTTAAAACCTTTGGAATCGCTATGGCTGCTTCACTGCTTCTCTTTGCTATATACAGTAGTAGAAAAGGAAAAACATCACAGCCTGTACTGAGCATGTTTGAAGATATGTTTAACTGACAAACCTGATCTAATGGGAAATCGTAATTACTTAATGAAGTGGCTAATTCGTATGAATTTGGACGTTGTGAATAGTACAAAAACGTACGGTTACTAGTAAAAATCAATGTTGAAGCCCCATCACTAAACCTGCCCATAAACCTAACGTCACCGGGACGAAAGCAAGTCGTACTAAAACGTACGAATACGATTGTACGAATTCATACAAAAGTTTTTACCATGAAATTGTGTTAAACTGACTGATATGTATCATCTCTCAGGTATTTGCCCAACTGGATAGCGGTCAAGGATGCAAACAACGTGTCTTGTAAGATAACGTTAGATAAAACGTTGTCCAATTTCCACAGATATATAATTTAGCTAGAAATATGAATATCTCAACTGTAGAGAACAAAGAATCACTACATTTTAAATAACAATACAAGATAATCAGAAGGCTTCTAGTTGCTTTGAAATATTTTAGAATATTTTATCCTTTTGAATGAGATTATTTTTCTTACTTATGTTCTATATCATTATAAATTAAACATAACATGGGAAATCTTGGTATCTCACCATCGGACTGGCATGGAAAGAACATCCATCACCATTTGAAACTGTTATGCTGTGTTTTCACTCCAAGCATCCAATTTAGAGCATGAAATCTATATTTTTTTCTCTGCATAAATGCGCTAAATGCCCATGATGCCCATTAGTGAGTCCGGCACATTCTGGACAGGGATGAATGGAGATGCACTGGCTGTCATGTATGCTGGTAAATGCTATGACGCGCTTGCCGTGGTTTGTTCTCATTCTGAGTGACATTTCAAAAAAATGAAATATAAATCTTAAAAAAATGAAATATAAATCTTGCAGCAGTATATGCTCTGGAAAAAAATCTGAAAATAAAACTGATGTCCCCTTTCATAAGTGAAATTCAGAAGACAAGTTCAGTTTTAAAAAGCTGACAGCCTTGAGGGGAGATACTCTTCGATTTCCTTTCAGTGACCCAAAGTCTACATTTGAAGAAATATTTACAAAAAGTATGTTATTATCTAATTTCTGTATATTGTAAATCAAAATGGATGATATTTTATTTTTTCATAAATGTCTTTGCTCATGTTGTGCGTAATTCATCAGTGTATGCTATTCTAAAGAAATGTGTAATACCATTTTCAGTCAAGGAATCAACTATAATTTTCTACTGAAGTAACCAAGGCCAAATGCACTGGATAAATAATGTAAATCAATAATATCATGCAGTAGCCTACTTCTAATGATCCATTAAAATTCCTATAGGAAAAGATACAAGTCCCATCCTGCAAGTGCCTACGATAATTGCTTTTCCACTCATCACATTATAAAGGAATATTGCAAATGCCATTTCGTTAATATTTCTTAATGGTTTTAAAGAGGTCATATGACACAGCTAAATCGAACATTATACTTTGTTTTAGATGTAATGCAATGTGTATACACGATTGTAGTGGAGTAGGCGGGGCGAGACCGTGGTTCGAGACCGGTGAGTAATTGTTAAAGAGCGCCAGCTGTGCGCGCAACCGGTCTCGAATCACGTAGGAGATCGGGAGCACATAAGAGAACGAGCGACCGGACCGTCACTGAGAGAGGACCGGGCCCGAACGTATGTTAAGTTGTTTTATGTTTATGTATTTTGTTATTCGCCGGCAGTCGTCCGTGAGGGGCTGCCGGCTGTCTTTTACTTTGTTTATTATTAAAACTTTATTTAAATGTTTGCCGGTTCCCGCCTCCTTCCTTCCTTTTAATGAATCTTGCTACATTGGTGCCGAAACCCGGGAGGAAGGAGAGACATGCTGTCGGAGAGTCCTCGCCGCCGAGTGGCCTTGCGTTGCCGGAGAGTTCGGGCAGCGCGGACAGAGGCGTCCGCCAGTGGCTGCCCGAAGCGGTGGCTCTGGGGAAACGGAAGTGCACAGTGTGGCCACCGCCAAAGTTTCGGGTGCGACGGCGACCTTTGCTGCCGCGCCCCTGGGTCGAGGTGGGGTGGCTTTCGTCCGAGCGGGAGCGGGGGAGTTGCCGCCGTCCGCCAGAGGCCGGAGCCTGTGTCCGTCCCCCGAGGGGGAGGAGCAGGGGGCGGGAGTGCCGAGTGCGGCCACCGCCTGCCAGAGGCCGGAGCCTGCGTCCGTCCGCCCAAGGGGGAGGAGCAGGGGACGGGGATCCCGCCCCGACTCCCCAATAAAGGAGGAGCCACCGCCGGCCGCCAGGGGGCGGACGGTCGAGCCGTCCACCGAAGCCCCAGGGCCACCGCAAGGCACCGCGAAGGAGAGAACCCCGGCTGGTTGAGGACCGAGCGGCAGCATGTCGGGGAACCGGACTATTTTCTTTTCTCCTCTCTCCCCTCTCTCTTTCCGGTCGCTCCGAGGGCTCCCGTCTCCGTTGTCTCGTCTCGTCGCTACATACCCCCAGGGGAAAGGTACTCCGAGACTGGGAGACCCCCCCGAGGGAAGGGGGAGCAAGCACAGTCTCGGGGGTACCCCCCGGCCTGTGTTGGGCGATGGGGGTATGTAGTGGAGTAGGCGGGGCGAGACCGTGGTTCGAGACCGGTGAGTGATTGTGAATAAGCGCCAGCTGTGCGCACACCGGGCTCGAATCACGTAGGAGATTGGGAGCATATAAAAGGAACGAGCGACCGGACCGTCGATGAGAGAGGACCGGGCCCGAACGTATGTTAAGTTGTTTTATGTTTATGTATTTTGTTATTCGCCGGCAGTCGTCCGTGAGGGGCTGCCGGCTGTCTTTTACTTTGTTTATTATTAAAACTTTATTTAAATGTTTGCCGGTTCCCGCCTCCTTCCTTCCTTTTAATGAATCTCGTTACAACGATTTAAGGTTCAAAAACGCTGTTTGTATCTCCTCTTTGCCCCGCCTCTCTGAATTTTTTTACAAATCTCATCTCTCTGAAAAGCGAGGTGTGCTATGATTGGCCAGTTAACCAGTGCGAAGTGATTGGTCGAATACTGGAAGCGTGTGACGGAAATGTAACGCCTCTAACCATATTTGGAACATCAGGTTCCAAAGCAATTTTACTGACAGGTATGCCCACCTTGCTTGCATAATTTTGGTGGTCTTAGTCAAATCATACCACGAACTGACGTAGATTTGTGGGGGTGTGGTTACACGAGGCGGGTCTGGGTGAGCATTCGCTTTTAGATAGAATGCATATTTTGTTCCAACACTTTAACTTTAGCAATTTTAAATGTCTAATACATCCATGAGCCAAAGACACAGAAAAACACGTATTCGCGCCATATGACCCCTTTAATGTTCATGTTTCACTTTTGAAGACACTGTGCCTATACTTTTCAAAAACATACTAACCCTGAGAAGTATCAACACAATCTCACTGCAATAACTATTTCCGTGCAATAACTATTTAACAATTCAAACTATGAATTGAAAAAATGATTCAATTCACCAGCTAATTCATATTCATTTGTGTGTCATTTGTACATTTTCATATCTGCTTTCGCATCAGTTACATTTGTGGTGCAGACCTTCATGCTCGTTTATTAATTGTATGTATTTGTACAGTTCACCCTATATAAATTCATACAAAATTGGCACCTCATAAAATATTTATATTTTTCCTATGAGATCAGGTTGGAAATATGTGTCACAAATGTGCTGTAGCTCCAGTCTCCTTTTTGGCAAAATGTTGGAAGTTGAGGCTGACAGTGTTCCTATGAAGGATTTTTTGAAAAGCTGAGACAAGACACTGAGACACTGCCAGAGATACCAAGTGACACACACACACGCAAACACATTCACAGAGAGCGCCCTGCCACAACAGAGATTCTCAGAAATTTCAAAACGACCAAATACAGTACAGTAGCTCTCAGAAAGTCACTCAACTCCGTTTACAACAGAGACAAACCCCAGAATCTGTAAAAACAAATTTTCTTATCTGTGACTCTCCGGTTGACATCTTCAGAAACATCTTTGCCTCATAGTCACTCATGTCATTATGATGACTCTTTGTAAAGATCTGGTTTAGTGACACTTTGGCTGTGAAGTCTGTTTCCTCATGTCAATCTCCCTTATTCTCTCTCTCTCGCCATCTTTTTTTTTCTCCTGGCGGGTGTGAAGCACCGTAGAGGTAAGTGAAGTCTCAAGGGAGAAATGCTCATGAAACAACACTCCAAAAGCAAGCGACCGGCTGGACTCTATCTCTTTCTCGTATAATCTCTCTACTTCTCTTACCCTTCCTTTGCTCTGGACTGCAGACAGACATATGCTTCAGAACTGCTCAAAACTATTTGAGCAAGTGCTTTGTGTCAGGGTATGTGTGTTGGATTTTGGAGACGCTTAACTTCTGTCACTTTCTATTATGTCCCGTTGTTCGTTTGGAGAGAGAGAGAGAGAGAGGAGAGAGAGAGAGAGAGAGAGAGAGAGAGAGAGACAGATCGAGCTCAGTGATTCTCTCTCATTGCATTGATTTCCTTCTCCTGTCTAAGAGCTGTGAAGCAGCTACAGTAAGTGGTGTGGGTTTTCCGACGTGTGCATGACTTTTGCCGCATCTCAAAAATCCAATTTTGCATGCAGAATTGAATCAATCGATTTTTATTCAAGACCAAATATACCTTTGCGAAATGATAACACTGAAAACTTTACTGTTACTTTAAAATCGAAGTGCGTTGTTAAAATACTTTGTTATCCCGTTTATTGTGCACAAAAATGAGTAAGATGGGCAGGTTGACATTGTGGTGGCATTTGCTATTCTCTTTGATAGCTCTGTAAAATATATAAACTCAGCAAGACAAAAATGATAAATAAAGATGCAGGGTCACTCTAAAAAAACAGTGACTTTCTGACTTCAAAAAGTCAAAAAATGTAATTCAGTTTTCATGCTTAAAATTTGATTATTAGTATTCACCGGCATGATTACGTTGTTACCAATAGTAATGGGCAACTTGAATTTTGTTCCTTATTTAATGGTTTTATTTTACTTTTTTAAATTGAATACATTTGCATATTTCTGTCATTGTTGGCATAACACCAGTGACAATAACACCAGTGACAAATTCCCAAAATGATGGCTGTCACCTCAAAACTAGCATGATGAGGCACACTAAAATCTATACATTTTACCTATAAACATGTTTTTTTTCTAATAAAAAGCCTTCATACTGACACAAACCAAAACAACACCAATGATTCTTTTAAAGAACCACACCAAAGACCGACGTTTGAAATAAAATCTATAACTTATATTAAGGAAAGGGACACTCACCATGTGTGAGTGTCTTCCTTGTTGACCTTTGACCTTGTAAGTACTTACTTGCATATTTTTATTCTTTCAAAATAATACTTTGTGTCACCAATAACACCAATGACACAAAGATATATTTTTTTGTATTATTTGTATTAATAAATCATTATTTTGGTTTGCATTTGGTATGCATTTATTAGGCCCTATACTTGTGTTTAATTGGTTAACTTAATTCAAAATATAAATGAAAAGGAAATGTTTATACACCATACAACCGAATTAAACATAGGGAGGGGGACATGTGTTTTCTCAAGTACAAATGAAATTCAAATTAATTTAGAAAAAATGTACCACAACTCTTAAGTATTATGCTGAAATATGAGAAAGCATTTTAACCCATGCTTCACCTTTAACACAATTTTGTCACTTCTACGGAGGGTAATTATCAATAATATCATATTGTTGAGATCGATTGGGCGGCATCATTTCTATCTGTGCATTTCACTTGCAACGTGATTGTCAATATTATTGATGTCTGTTTTTGATTAAGCAACAAACAAATTAGCAGTCTGGAGAGCTGCTATTCATCCTTTGTCTCTCTCTCTCTCTCTCTGTCTCTCTCTCTGTCTAGGATGCATTTGGACAGAGAGAAACACATAGGTGATCCATCAGGCTTATTGAGGTTCACTGTGCTACAGACATCAGACAGATTAACTGCCAATTCATTCAGAATCCTCAGAGGTGACTTTATGCTTGTCAGCTGTAACGTAGCAACTGAGACAGAAGGTGAGAGTGTGCCAATGTTTTACTATATGAGTTATCACAACACACATACGCAATCCTAATTCAATCACAACTTTGCTTCATTTTCCCTTTTTAACACTTTCTCTCAGTCTGCAAGCGCTGTTATATGCACAACAAAAAGTTTATTTTGGAAAAAATAAGCAGAGTTCTGTGAAATGGGTTTAAACATGGCATGCTATTTTAAATGGAGCTTAGAGTGTTAGGCTATTATTGCTAGCTGCATAGTATTTTCCAATTTGCCAAAATATTGAATAAACACACATGAAAGAGATGAGGTATTTGAAGAACTTGGTTAAGCTTTTTGTCTATCTCTATGGGCACAGTTTGGAGCTTTTTATGCTGTTGGCTTATTTGGCATAATAAACTGGGGTATTTTTTTTTAAATCAATTCACTGTTACCCTATGCCAGGGGCGTTGCTAGACCTAAAGCTGTTGGGGAACAGGCCCCCATTACTTTTTCTATCACTTATTACTTAAAAACCTGCTGTGTGCAAGAGGTATGCAACACAATGCACTATACAAACGTCCCTTGCTTAAACCTTTGATTTTAGAATTTAGAACTTAGATTCAGATTTAGAATTAGATTCTGTCATTTAGCAGACGCTTTCATCCAAAGCGACTTACAGAGAGTTCATTGAGCAATAAGCCATATGTCACACAGGAGCAATAATACAATACAAATGATTACTGACAAATAAACAAAATTGTTAAACCTTGAAATGTATGGGGCACAGCAGATTTATACTGGGGCATGTGCCCCAGTAAAAGGGGTCTAGCGACGCCCCTGCCCTATGCAGAGGGGGCAAGAATTTATAAAGTATACGTAGGTGGATATATGAAAAAACATGGTACCAGAACGTGATGGGTACTGTAGTCTACTAAAATAAAACTAAAATCATATTTTAGATAATTCAAATAAAATATCAGTCTAAATATTACATGAAAAACGCAAACTTAATGAAATTTAAAAATGTTACTTCAGCAATAAAATTGTAAAGGTTTCAGTTGAGGTGCTAAAGTAATTCACTAAACATAAATAAAACAAAACCAAATACTGAAACAAAAATTTGCTGTATAACAAAAAAAACTACTAAATAATACAATTACAAATAAGGACATGACAAAAAAAAAAAAAAAATCATGAACAATTCAAATAAAACAAATATTAATAGACCTAAATGATAAAACTGAACTCGAGCATTCTACACAGCTTTATAGCTCATTATAAGCAAATGTGCCAATCCTAAAAGCTCAGTGTAGGATTACCCTCAAACACATTTCTTTTTCCTCCCAAAATCCACTGTTTTCTTTCCTTCAGCCCCTCTTAGCACAAAGAACACTTCACATGGTCTTCAATGATTGACATTATTAGTGTTTTACTGTAACTGCTCATAGCCACGTTGGGCTTCTCTCATCTCTTGATTATCGTGTTATTGTCCCTATAAGCTCCACAGTCCCATCACATTGTTTGAAAAGGTCAGTGTGGTTTGTTTTGATTAATAAGGCCAGATAGCATAGCCACTTGACAGCTGATTAGACTTTGTGATCCCGCTGATTCCTGTGTTTGATTCCGATGAGTATCACACACAAGGGGGTGGGGAATGAGTAGCTTTGTCAATGGAAGAAGATTCCCACTCCAGATGTGAAATTGCCTTGCTTTTCAAGCGGGCATGGCGGCCCATCAGCTTGAAGCACCACTGACAGAAACACAATAACATTCTTGGAGAGGTTGTGCCAGCAGAATAGAAATCAGCCCAGAAGACGCAGTCGGTGTAAGCGTGCCGCGAAAAATGATTTTTTCTTTTCTGCTTCTCTTTACCGTCTCCATGATCAATCGTATTGGACTCGGGTGAGCACCAGAGACACCATCGGGTAGATGGATCAATCCATCGGGCTGCCTGATCTAAAACACACATACACACGTTCTTTTGTTGTTGAGACTGGTCCAATCATTGTTTCAATCACTCAGTGCATGCTTTTGAAGTCCTTTCAGTTTGACTTTAGAACATTAAGTGTTTTTTTCTTTGCATGTGAATGGCAGAGCGAGAGAAATTGTACAGCATTCATGAGGCGAGGATTTTTATGCAGCTGATCTTTAACAGTCGCTCAAACCTTAATGTATCAATAAATCAATCACAAACACACACGCTCACACAATGTACAACTGAGGCTGTTTTTAAATAACCCATTCCCATATCAATGTCAGACTTGTAGGGTATTGTGTGCATCAGACAACTGCACTGTCAGTGAAAATGCCTCATGAATTACACATGAGATCAGGGGGTGGTCAGAGGTAGGGCTGGCCAATATGTAAATGAATTATATCTTAATATTTTTCAGTCTTTTGTAAATAATTAATGTACACTGCAACTTATGCTTTTATTGTAGCTAAATAGATTCCAAGGGAAAGATTTTCTAAAGACACACAATGAAAATTAGCAAAGAACAGTCGGTAAATTACATGCAAACGTCAACCTTAAAGGTTTTTACTAAATACTGACCTATTAGTATTCCACCATACTGACAGGTGAGAAGTCAAAATTTGGTAGTTTTAATACCCATGTGAATACATTTTAAAGCATGTTTTGTGTGTTTTTAAATAGGTATCTCATCCATTACGGAATTGTCACCTCCATAACGGTGTATACTCCTTATTGACGGCTACATGAAAATAAAAAAAACGCAATTTTTTATGTGATGACCTTGATTTTTGTCATGTTTGTGTCTTGGCATGCCGTCAGTCTTTCACATTGCTCTTGGATGACTTTATATCTCTCCTAAGGTTTGATTTTGTTGAAATTTAACAGACACCGTACTGATATAACCACAATGCATGCTGTTTTGAAATGAAAATAGGAATAGTCTCTTCATTTTTTCATTTTTTTTCCATGGCTGTATAATAAGTATTTTTACCCTTTACATTTAGTGCAACATTTTATGACATAAAAGATGCCATGCAGAGCTGTAGTGAACAAACCAGAAACAAATTCATATGGTAACACAATCAAATCTTTCCATTTCATTTATGAATCAATCAACTGGACATGTTGAACTGATTCACTGACAGTGTTGGGTAAGTTACTCTGAAAAAGTAATTAATTACTAGTTACTAGTTACATATTCAACAGTGTAATTAGATTACTGTACAAATTACTCTCTCCAAAAAGTATTTAATTACTTATTACTAATTACTTTCTATATCCTATATCAACCTTGATTAGTTAAGTGATTCAAGGATAGACATGAAACGGCTCTTTTAATTCATTTAAATAAATAATATAAAACTACATTAAGTAGTATTATTAACAGACCAAATTATTACAAATGTGAGAATAATACATTAAAGCATGGATTTTAAAGTTAGACTTTGAATTTTGATGTCAATCCCATGTTTTGCACACACAAATATTACACGAAGTATTTAGTTTAATTACATCAGAAGTAACTGTAATTAAATTACAGGAAAAAATAGAGTAATCCCTTACTTTACTTTTTCAAAGGAAAAGTAATTTAATTACAGTAACTAGTTACTTAGTAACTAGTTACACCCAACACTGTTCACTGATAGGAATCAAACTCTGATTGACTCGAACAGCATTCTTAGCTCTAACACTGTGTCTACACTGGACGTGGCGCCATGCGACGCGACAAAAGACGATAGAACGCATTAGAACCCATTGTAATTTTAAATGTTGTCCACACTGGATGCCGCGCGAAACCCATTAGAACAAGACGTGTGTCATGTCGCGCAGGGCACCGCGCCGCGTCTGGTGTAAGCTAAATCAGAGGCAGCATTAATATCTGTCTAGTCGAGGCAAGGAGGAACCATTCAACTTTACTAAAACTTGAAATGGAATGGAAAGAAATGGCAAAATTCGGTGATTCAGCAAAAAGGCAAAAAACTAAATCAAAATTGTAGGACCCCGGCCCTCAGTATATACAAGCGCACTACCTCAACTCTGTTGAAAGAGGAAGTGTATGAACTCCTGAGGCACAGACAGGCACATAAACTTAGCGATGCACATAATCAAACAGGCAGAGGAGAGAAGGCGGTGATTTTAATGTCTGATAGAGTGCAGTCTCGTTCTGTTAGCGCGGCCGTGGTATCTCTGTCTCTCTCGTGCGTGTGTTGCGAGGCTGAAGGGGAGACCCTAGAGGAAGTTGTCAGGTTGGCGTCTGTTCTGATTCGGAGCTGTTGACAGCACTGAGTGACAGAGACTACACAGCAACACAACACAACTCTCATAACATCAATTATTCACAAACACACACAAAGATATACAGGCTATGGAACTGGTATCACATGACTTGCCCCCCTCTCTCTCTCTCTCTCTTTAGCATTCTCGTGTATCTTGCCTCTCCTGATCAGTTCCAAAACAATGGTACAGTAGTGCATTGTTTTTGCTGCTGGAACGTAGAGTATGACTGTGCAGAGCACTGCCTCAACGCATTTGCCGTAAGCTGGGATAAGAAGTGAACGCTTGGGCGAATATGTGCATGTGCGTGGTGAACGCCTGGCATGTAGCTGCAGGGTTTGCTCCGGGCGAATTCTCAGTTTTAGTGCAAGTGTCACTATTAAACTCCATGCTGCCTGTCACACACACAAATATCCATTGGCACACACTGTGTCACGGTGTCTCATAACCCCAGCAAAAGTGACCTGTTAACAAATCTATGTTTCGTCTTAGATCAAGTCCGTTCTTCTAGGTATACTCCACAGGAGACGACGTGTGAGACTCCACAGGAGACGACGTGTGAGTCTCCTGTGAGAAAAAGGAGTAAACTGTTTCATAGGTTCCACATATGCACCATAAAACTTTGCTGTCATTTTGCAGCAGGTTTGCCAGCAACTTACTGTATATTTCATTTACAATTTTGTTTTAAACATAAACTAAAATTTTCTTTCATAAAACAAGACTAAATATCTCGGGTCACTTTTCTTGTTATGTAAATGTAGCGTAACTTAAAACGTTTGAAATATTTTTACTAGAAAAAAAAAACAAAAATGCTTAGGAGGAATGTCATTTTTTGCAGTGTAATGCCAGTAATGAGACCAGTCTCTTATTGCTCATTTTGAATCTCAAAAGTCAAAACGTTTTAACTTCAATTAATAACAGTACTACATCAAATCTGTAGTAAGTTAATGGCAAACCTGCTGCAAAATGAAAGCAAAGTTTACAGTGTGGTTTTGTGGCCAGTCTAAAGCTTCTGCCCAAATGATGCACTCATATACATATCTGTATATGCCTTACATTTACATATAAGTATCAACATCCATATAAAATATGACAGAAATAATTTAGTATGACTTTGGTGTTCTTATGTGTGCCGTGCAGTTATTAAGGGGATAGTTAACCCAAAAATGATGTCATGATTTATTCACCCTCATGTTGTTTAAAACAAAAGAAGATATTTGAGGAATGTTTCGGTAGCTTTGCCTTCTGCACAGTTTTTTTTTCTCATCTGCTTAGAAGCAATATCAGAAACGTGCAAAGACCCAAATGCCATCGTCCTCTTTCTAAATGATATTAGAGGTGGAGGAAACACGCTTTATTTTTTGTCACACTTTTTCATTGGATGAACTCAAATATAAGCATGAAAAGAACCTCAGTGTATAAGAAAGACACAGTTTTTTTGCAACGTTCCTAAAACAGCTATAAGAAACATGGTTGCTAACCAAAACAGTGTGAAGGGGAATATTTTTGGTGGGAGGACTAATATATAATGAGGATGGGGGTGGGAAGTGTACTTTGCATGTGTGTGTTAGAGAGATTGTGGTTAGCAGAAAAGAGGTTTGTGGGGGTGGCATCGAGGTTTAAGCACGAGCCGTTCCAAGATTCATCTTTAGCAAACGATATTTGCATAGGACTAATATGAGCTGTGTTGTTAGTCACAGCAATTTTCATATATTTGCATACAATTAATGCCTTGCCCCGTCTCCGCAACGATTGTTTCTGATGCAAAAAAATAAACAAACACAGAATGAGCAAATGTAAACAACAGGAAGCTCACACAGCAGATGTGCGTACACAGACGAGGGATAGCAATGAAGCGGTGGGAGTATGACTGCAAAAGCCGGGTCAGTGACGGTGTGAACTTTTATTCGACAAAATGCGACAAAAGGTGAATTCATGCTGTTTGTGCAACCACACTCTAAGGCTCGGTTCCAAAACGTGGTGGGTTGCCGAGCTAGGCAACATATGGGGCATCATATGTGTGAAGGTTGCTCTGAACGGTAGCCAGCCATTTTTCCAACACATCTGAGTTTAACCTTATAACTGCATTTGTTTTATTAGTATACTTAAAGAAGCGTCGGAGAACCACAAAAGAAGTGTATCTGCTCTCAAAATAGCTAGAATGGCAAGAGAGAAGAATGCATAGTATGTGGTCTAATCATTTCATCCTGCGGATCAATTAAAGTAGGACTGCGGTGAAAAAAACTCAAATCCATCTCTCTTCTTCAGCACAGTGGCCATTGATCTGAAGCGGCCCACTGATTTTCACTAAAATGAGGGAAGAAATATGGATTGATCCAGTGTGGCCTTAATTGGGGCCAGTAAAGTGGAAGCATTGATTGCATCACAGTTCAGATGGAGAAAGAGAGAGCTTGAGTTGAACTTGAGGTTTATTTGACGAATCACTGGCAGAATCCAAAAACGGAAAAATGTAGGGTAACAATGTTTACGTTGCATCTTGTCCACTCGGATGCCTTCACTGAGATCATTTCTGAAGCCAGCACGATTCTGAGATTCTTGCTCACACCTTTTATATATCTACCTACAGAAAATGGTACAGTCGGTCATTATCTCTCTGGATTGTTCCTCATGCTCCTCTCTCTCTTACACACGCACAAAACAGGAGCCAATTATAAGGGACATGAGAATCAAATCTTCTCCGGTGGTCTATATTGTCGAAGGTTAGTTAATAAATACCAGCATGATTGAATCTGCTATTTGTGTTAGCTGCTTCCAGATGCAATAGAAGCTGAAGTATCTTTTAAGAATACGAACAGGATTTGTTGCTTGCATTAACATAGAAATCAGCTTCATTCTTTTCTTTGAACTTGTAAGCACTTCTCGTCCGCTCTTGGGGGTTCCGTCTGCATTATGGAAGACCTTGTTAATCATGCATGCGACCTCGTTTGCATATTCAAATCTATACGGCAAAAATTCCACCGTGAAATGGGCATGGAGAAACCCATTTGATATCGCTTGTGAACCATACCTTGCGGATTCAGTAATTATTAGTGCGGGGTGTAGTTATGCATGTGTTATGTAAGTAGACTATTTAAAATGTGGGGGGTATGTAGCTTTTATTTTACTAGAGTTTCAAGTTTTTCTCTGACCCACAACAAAACGAATGAATGAATGAATGAATAAACAATAAAATATTGCATTTGACACATAAATGGAACCCACAAGCTTTGCAATGTTCTATACTACCAATTGAGATACAAGAACAAGAATGAATGGATGGATGAAAACACATTCTTGAACCTTAAACCTGTGGCTGATTATTGGCAGACTTCTTTACTTTCTCACTTTCCTTTCAATAACTCGGGTGGTGTCTTTTTAAACTTTTAATGGGTCTTTTAATTAGTTTGCATTTTAATCTATATCTCATTACACACAGACTCCATTCACCTCCACTGCACTGGGAGGGGCAAACTGTGACATTGTTTATTTAAAAACATTCCTAAACCAGTGACATCAGAACAGAAAGAATGGAGTGGCGCAGAGATGGCGTATTTTTGTAGGCCAACCTAGAGGACAGCGCTGCTTTGGTCCCCTCGACCGAAAGCCTATGCATTTTCCACACCAAGCCTCCAACAACATTTTAAAACTTTATTAAAAACGTATTCTTCAGGTTCTTTTGTCTTCAAGGACCGCTTTGTGTGTACATGTTGTGGGGAAGAAGTCTTCCTCTGTATCTGTCTTTGTCTTTAAAAAAAAAGTATAAACATATATACATTATATATAATAAAGTGAAACCTGATTATATTAGATCTTAGCACTGTTCAGGTTTCTTAGTCTAATATATATTCAGTATTTATGTCTGAATCAGATCGGAGATGTGTGCCGCCTTGTGAGCGGCTTCTCTCCAAACTTGATCAGCATTGTTTCTGCTTTGAGTGCTTGGGGGCTGAACATGCTGCCTTGGAACTGGAGGGAGAGTGTGATGTCTGTGATGCACTTGGCATCCAGGTTCTCCGTGCTCGGCTGGCTTTTTTCAAAGGAAGCCGAGCCGCCTCTTCCTCGTCCTGGGGTTCACGGTTCGATTTAGCCGAGGCACGGGAGCAGGTCCATCCGCATCCCCCGTGCACTCGCCGAGCCGCGATGTCCTCCCATCTGAATCCGCAGCATGCCCCGGCACTTCCTCAGATCAGGTGGAGGACGAGGCATCCCTTGCTTCTGCGGTGTTGGTTAGCGCCGTCTCGGAACGTTCTTCTCGCGACAATGCGAGGAATCCTTTCTTTGAGGATCTCCACAGCGAGTTATCTCGCTCGTGGCAGAAGCCTTATTCCTGCCGTGTCTTCGTGCCATCGACGTCGATTTATTCGACTATCGTTGACGCGAAACCTGAAAAAGTCTTCTCTTTCCACCAAGCCTTGCAGGGTTTCATCTGCGCTGGTGGGGAAGGCTTTTCAGGCAGAGGGTCAGGCTGGTGCTGCCCTGCACACCATGCTGGTTTTGCAGGCATACGAGGCTGACCTGCTGGATGATGTGAGCACTGGCGGGGTGATCCATGAGACGGCGTTTGCAGAGCAACACCGAGCCACAGACCTGTCTCTCCGACATCTGTGGCTGAATCTCACGGGCATCAAGGACAGGGCCCGGGCGTTCCTCCTTGATGCCTCCGCGTTTCAATGGCGTGGTCTCCACTTCCGTGCAACCGGCGCAAGCGCATCTGTTGACACAAGAATTACAAGCTCTGCTGGACAAAGGGGCCATAGAACGTGTTTCCCTATCAGACAGAGAGTCAGGTTTTCTAGTTCCCAAGAAGAATGGGGGGTTGCGTCCAATTCTAGATCTTTGCGGATTGAACAGCTACCTGAAGGCGCTCAAGTATATGCTATGGGAGCTGCAACAAAGGGGCGGCTGCCACCAAGCAAACAATGTCATATTGGGTGAGGGATGCTATTGCTCTGGCCTATGAGGCGCGCGGTCAAGCTTCACCTCTAGGAGTCAGAGCTCATTCAACAAGGGGGGTTTCATCTTCTATGGCCTTAGCAAGAGGTGTTCCCTTGCAGCAAGTGTGTGATGCGGCGGGCTGGTCCTCTCCGCACACATTTGTCAGATTTAATAGTCTGGATGTCCATGCTACTCCAGGCTCAAGTGTCCTGGAGTCTACATCCCAGAGTCATATCTGAGGCCTCCTCTAGGATTGTGCACACAACCTTGGGGGGTCCAGATACTTCCAGTGCGGCGGCGTTGGTATTCTCGTTCCCATAGCGTTTGAAACGCAGCATCGAGTGTAGCTATTGATAGGGAACGTCTCGGTTTACTTGGCTGTAACCCTGTTTCCGTGAAAAAGCTGGTTACAGGATGCAGCGCCTCAATGCCGCACTGTAGGCGTTCCCGGACGTCCTTTCAGACAAAGTTGGAACCTGAAGACGCGTCCACATAACGCGTATTTATAACCTGCAGGTGCTGGTGTAATTAGCCACGTCACCTGCCGAGGTTATTTAAAGCGGAAGTAATGATACACTGCTTCGCGGCAGAACGGAAGATGCGTGACGTCATGTGAAAAGGGCCTTTACTCAAATTATGAGTCATCATGATATATTTATATAATATACATATATATAATATATATACAGTATAAGCAGTGACTTCCGCAGACACACAAATCCCATGGTGCATCACCCCACTGAGAAGCTAGTCTAATCATCCCCGGTCCTCTCCGCTTATCCTAGCCTGATCATTTGCTGTTCTCTGGTTCGTCTGATGTTACTGTGCACACTGTGAACATTTCATTAAACCACAGAACAGCAGGAGAAAGACAGGAAGAGGGCACACATACATACACACATACATACACTAAAACACTGGGAGAGAGTGAAAGAAGAGGTGAGCTACTGGTTTGTAATGAATGCTTTATATTGTAAACACATGGAGTAAGTAATCATATCACTGCAAAATCACTTTCGCATTTAAACACATGTACGGCATGTAAAGTATGTCAGTATAAAAGAGGCATCATGGGAAATGTACTGACCCTTAGCTCAAGTGGGACTTGAGATATCTCTACTGTATGTAACTACTCCTGAGTCTCACTAATGCATAAAAATAAGGAGATATTTAAAGGTCAGAATGACTTAAAATGACCTCAGAAGAAAGCACAACAGAAAATGAAAGAGCCAACTAGGATATGACTCTACTTAGTATGTAACTTTGCAAATACATATGAAACGTAACCCCAACTCTAACCTGAAAGTCTGCTTATACTCTAATAAAAGTTAATTCGCACAAAGCATTGTTTCTTTTAATGCAATGTGTGTCCTGGGTCTCTCTAAGCTTCCCATACACTGGATTATAGAGTCATGGCAGATATTGAACTTAGAACATCGAGATGAATATTCAATATGTTGGATGATTCGGGTGTTTCAGATGAATATTTCTAATGCTATTCGTTAAATATTTAGCAGACAAGTCATCCAAAGTCAGAAGTGCAGGGAACGTTATTTGTGAATCTTAAAGGGATAGTTCACCCAAAATGAAAACTCCGTCATGATTTACGCACTCTCTAGTGTACATTTCTTTGTTCGGTTGAACACAGAGAAATATATTTGGAAAAATGCTTGTAACCAAACAGTTCTTGGACCCCATTGACTATCATAGAAAGAAAAAATTCAATGGTGGTCAAAAGTGATCCTACGTTCTTCCAAATATCGTCTTTTGTGTTCAACATAACAAAAAGAGTATAATGTGTATTTTCCCTACTATGGTAATCAATGGGGTCCAAGATCTGTTAACGGCATTCTTTCAAATATTTTCTTTGTGTTCCTCAGAACAAATACATTTATACCGATTTGGAACAACTTGAATGTGAGTAAATTATGACAGAATTTGTATTTTTGAGGGAACTATTCCTTTAAGACCTTTCGCAGATGAGGTTACATTTTCCAACTATATGTTGTTGTACGTTTTACTTGGAGAACTTACTCATTTCTCAAGAGTAGGCATGGTTTAGGTTTTTCTTAATACTGGTTCATTATTTTATTTTCTGTAATTATTTTGCCCTAAAGTTACCAGTAAAGTTAAAAATAGTTACCACTACAGTACACATTGTCCCCTTACTCTGGTTAAAATGGAGATAGAATAATGAGAGTTAAATGAGTAACACCTGCCTTCCATCACATCTTGGTCTATTTAAGATTCAATACACAATTCATAGCAGCATTTGCTTTTGGAGGAAAACATAATCAAATATAGACTAAGTGCATTCTGCTAAACTCAGCCAAGAGTCAAAAGCCACTGCACCCATTTAAGCAAAACATGACCACAGCAAGACCTCTCATAGTCTGTTTGCCTCAAGGTTACATCTTAAAGATGTTCCTGATCCAATTAATAATGGATTATCCTGGGTGTAAGAGTGTATCACAGAGTGTGTTATCAGGCCCAGTGTTCTGATGCAGGTGGGTCATGGTATTGGTTTCACAGACCAACTCTCTGCCGGTGTCCTTGAAACCTGTTATCAGTGTAATACTCACAAAACGTGAGTTGCTAGAAGATCATCTATATATTGAATATTGTTTGGTGCCAAAACGACTCGCTCTTTAAAACCTTTGGGAAATCAAATGATGGCAGTTTATGATGGCAGAAAAACTGTTTGACTGTAACAAGCTGAGGTTACAGAACAAAGTTATGTGAACAAACATGTATGTTTTGTTTTTCTAAGACAAATCTTCTTGCTATGGCAAACACTGTAAAAATGTAAAAGAAAATGTGATTCCAGCCTTGTGGAAACTGTTTGTCAAGGTCCCTTTTCTATTCCAGCATGAAATGTCCCTGCCCACAAAGTGAGGTCCATAAAAGGTTAACTGAGTCTGGTGTGGAAGACCTTGACCGGTCTGCACATAGCTCAGACCTGAACCTCAATGAATCCCTCTGGGATAAACAAGATAGTGATTGTAAAACAGATCCCATCACACAACATCACTGTTTAAAAAAATATATAAAATATTATTATATATATTATATCAGTATTTATAAGAGTGCATGAAGAACTAATCCTATGTTAAGGCTCCAGCAACGACAACTTTAACAAACAAATGAAAGTGCAATGTTTGGGTGTCCACATTAGGAACAGCTGGGAACAGAAAAAAATGATTTAAACCACTAACCTGATCCGGCTGATTCCACACAAGGCAATGCATGAAGGAGAAAAGAGAAAGAAAGTGTTAAAAAAGTCACATGCACACACCTAACATTTAGCACATACAAAACATGCCATCTATGCTGATCGCGCCATTCCATCTGTTACGGCTCTGACACATCTAAAAAAAATCACAGCACAGTAATGACTACAGTAAACCGCAGAAAATCCATGCATGACAACCACAAGATCTTCACCTATTTTGTCATGCCGCATCCGAGTAATGTATATCAGAATGTGATTTACTCCCTGCTCTTGACTGCTAAGAGGTGTTCTCTCGCAAATTGACAAGAAAAAGGGCCTGTGAGGGTCCCATGATGAAATAAATAATAGGTTTTTGTCACGACCTACAGCAGATATGATAGGTATCCCGGGGCAACACACACACACAGACTCATGTTTATCAACTGCTGAATAAATCCCAGAATGCTATAAAATGGGGTGCGGGACAGACTCTAAAGTACTGATCTATGATTGGACGAGAAGGTCCCTTGAGCAAAGAAACTCTAACCTTTTCATTACGGTGATATGTCTGGCACTAGTCCCCACTAGTGTTGTCAAGGTAACCCCCTGACAAACCTTGACAAAACCCCTGAGGTGCAAAAGTCTTCTTCACCCTACACATGTGACACACACACGCACACGCACACACACACAGAGACATATCAGGCCCTGTCCACACCAATACATTTTCATTTGAAAACACATTTTTTTGTCTCTGTTTTGGCCTTCTGTTGCCTCTGTAGTGCACTAGTGTTTCTCAAAGACTTTTCAGTAATACATGTGAATGATTTTCGCTAGTGTTTGTAAAAGATTACAGTTCTACATATGAATGAATTCACTGTGTTTGTCAGAGGAATTTCAATAATTATGGCCTAAACGGCCCCTCATAGACCGCAAATATATTTTCACTCCAACTGCATCTCATTGTGTCCATCCATTAAAAAACTCAGTCTGGCTCAGTTTCTTTCCTCTAAATTTCCGCAACATAATGGTTGAACAATAGACCAGCGCATGCTGTCACACAATATGCTTTTTAAATAGACCTATGCTGGGTTCTTCTATATCTACAATTTCTATCAAATCTTTTATTCATGTGTGCATAAAACAGCATATATAACACCACTGTAACTGCAAAAACTTCAGGCACAGGCACACTGACCGATTCAAAGTTCGAGTATTTGTTCGTGTCGATGCACAGAAGGGTGTATCCTGAATTCAGATACAATAAGAGATGAGGTTCCATCCCAGCAGCCTCTGCTGCTCTTTCACAAGCTGCTATCACACTACACATCAATCTCTCTGAGTGACATTTAATTCCCTCAGCCAGGAACACACTGAATAGAGCATCTTGGAGAACAGTATACATGCATCCTTACACACACACACACACACACACACATACTGAACTCACTGATCCTCACACACAGGTAAAGATGATTAAAACATTACACCTGCTTATTTCTCTCTCTCTCTGTGTGTGTATTAATGTGTCATTGTTTGTGTCACGCACAAAGATGAGCTTCGCCGTATAGACAGGGCAGCAATAAATTGCATGTCTCAGCGACGGTGGAATTGTATTAGTGGTGTTATGATTTCTTTGTGTAAATCACAACACATTGTGTATAATGCTCATCATGCAAGCTATTAACACAAAATGATCCTACCAGTCATTGTAATCCGGAAATGTTGGAAACATACATTGGAAGCAATAAAAGATGCTAAAGACAGTTAAAGACCATGACCTGATTTCATTAGCCTATTAAAATGCCTTGCTTAACAACCCTTTCAAATCTATTACCCTGATCATATAGAGGGTCATATTTAGAACAGAGGAAGAGAAAAAATCATTTCAAATGGTGTTCGATACAAGTTAAACATAAAGTGTTTCATTTCTATACCACAACTTACCGGGCATCTTCAAACACCACACACACTTCATCCACCATGATGCCTGTATAGTCGTAAAGCGGATACTAATTGTATGCATGTGAAAATTTCACTCAGTTAAATGGAGCAGTATTGTTTAAAATAAAGGTATCAAGAAGAAAGTACTCACAGTAGACAGCACAACATGTACACTAGACATGCATGAAGTACACATGCTGTATATAGGGCAGAGAACAGTGGAGGGTTCAAATCATGCGCGAGGCTAAAAATAGGCAAATGTTCATGAATCAATGTTCATCTCCCAGTTCACGCTAGTCACCTGAGCATTTCACCTCCTCCAGGCCTCCCTCCCCACCCCCCACATTAACATCCCTGCATGAGTCTGCTGCCCTTCTGCCCTGGAGCTCCACGCACACTGAAAACATTCACATCTGTGACTGAGACAACTTATTTCTTTAAAAAAAAAAAATCTTGCTCACCCACTTCATCATTTCAGCCCCTTGAAATCCTTTCTTCCAATGTTCCCTTTTTAATGAAATTTCAATGAACATGGACACGAAAGCCCCATGAAAACAAAAAGTAGTCTGTGTGACTAATATGAGGCATTCTGATCCATCTTTGAAGCAACGCAATATTTCATTTTGTGTGTGTTCTTACTAATAGTAGGCATTTCAAGCCAGATAATGTCAATGTATTGTTCAAAATACTAGTCTAAATAATTAGTTGTACAAATCAGACTGATACAGTTCTTAAATTCAACTATTTGACTTAAAGATTTGGTCTGCAGTGGTTAAGAAGAGGAGAGAAAGATTTTTGGGGATAACAAAATCAATTTTGGTCTGTTGCTGACACAAAGTTATCATAAGGCTTTAGAGAATCAAGAATATATCCCATGAGTTATAGACACTCCTTATACTTTATGGTGACCTGTGCACCCTTCATGAAGCTTTTAGGCATTATCCATTGTAAATGGATGGAAAAACGAGCAGAAAAGGTATTGAAAATGGAATTACCCCCCCCCCCCAATAAAACCTTCCTCATTATAAAATCACGCCAAGGGGAAGCTATAAATTCACTGGATGATGTTTTAAACATTATACCGAATGTCAGTAACTGGAAAAAATCTAATACATACAACCCAAATCTCTAAAGGGTTCTGTGGAATATATGAAATCTAAAAAGTCTCTGAAACTTGTTAAAATAATAAAATAATTAGATTTATTGGAAGAGAATGTAAAGACCCCTACTTCATTTTTTCTTTCTTTCAGAATTTCCGCAAATTATTGGTTCTTGGAATCTGTTTTATTCCGTTTCTTTTATTTTTTCTTGCTTTTTTTTTCTTGCTTTGTAATTGGTTATGTACTGATGCCATTTATGTATTAACCTATGCCATTGTAGATGTATATTATGTTCAATATGTTCAATAAAAATAAAAATAAAACATCCGTTAAGGGTCTCGCTCTCTGAAACAAACCCTGATACCTATTTGCATGGGTTACTTATCTCAGCCCTATTTTAACAACACTGACACAAACAAATTAGCGTAGCGCGGTTCTGACTTTTAGCCCTGTGCTCCATCATTAGCCGCGGCACTGTCTTCTGCTTGACTTTGCGGCACAAGCTTTAATAAGGTCACAGTGAAACGCTCACACGGGCTGTTCCATCAGTTAAAAGGACCGAACATCTAGCAACCATTATCCCTCCTGCTCCATCTACAGCTGCTCTGCTTACAGCCAAAAGCACGATGATAATACTCCAGAATACCAATCAAAGAGAAAGAGAGAGATGAGCTGTCAGAGTTGAGAAGAACATTACTTGCAGGTGGCCTAAGTCATATTTTTTACGCCGTATTCTATATTTGCATATTCTCTCTCGCCAAGATATTTTGAAAACCTTTGGAGTATCGCTGTAGTTCGCTGACAGGTCCCTTCAAATAGCAAAACTCGGCAAGTCAACTTTTGCTTTGGTGCCTTGTAAGGAGCAGTAATATATTCTGAAGAGTTTAAATCGATTCTCTCGAATATCCTTAAAGATAGCGGACAGTAAGGCGAGTTTAACTACTATGTGCCATTTGTCAACCATGTTTTATAACTTTTATGTTCTGTACAATAACTAAAGCGTCTAGTAGATTGATGATATCCAGGTTCTGTCTAAATCACAAATCTTCTTTGATTTAATACACAGTTCCTTAAGTTAAGAAACAAAAGGAGCAAAAAGGTTTTGGGTTTGGAAATTTGAATGACAAGCTGAATACAAACATCTGCGGGAAAATGGTTTGTACCGATAAACAGGCGTAACGCAAACAATATTCATACAGCAGCAATTCATTGGAACTCAACATGCATTCACAAAAGAATGCAGTTAAAACTTCTCATTACTAAATATCTTTATTTACACGCATACAAACATGCCCAGAAAAAATCTAGAGTTTGTTTAAATTGCTTGAAATGTGAGCAAAGCTGACCAACATGTATTTATATTATAATGTATTATAATTACACATATTTTAAAATGACATGAAATTCCTCATTTGTGAATCTTGAAATCTGTGTCCCTTCTTTTGCTCTTTCACATCATGCTGTAAATGGCTTCCCCCAGAGGGAATTCCTTTTCAATTCTTTTTAACTCTCTCTACCAAGGTTTTGGACAGATAGGCAGAAATATAATAATAACCTTGGCCTGAACATGGCATGGGGACTTACAGTTTCAACCCTGTTCCTGTCTCCTGAAAACATTTTTTTAAGTTCAAGAGGGTAGATCGATTTCTCCTTTCAATAAAAATGTAACAATTACTCAGAGGTGATGTAATCTTGACAGACCTTTGGGCCATTGTGGGTATGCTGGGCAACAGGTCAGGACTGGGGGTTAGAGAGGTCAGTGGAAACATTCAGCTACACTTAAAAATATATATTTAACCCCAAAAGTTAAAACGTATGTATTTCAAGTACATGCCAATTTTCCATCCAATTTATTAACATAAATTCAACGTAAAATGTAACATTTTTGTTTAAGCTTTACCATCATGTTCAGTTTACGTGAACAAATTAAATTCATTTTATGTGAACAAATAAAGTGTGATTTAAGGTTTTTGTGATGCATCATCTCTACTCTTTTCAAATAACATGTTACTTGCTTTATATAACTGTTATACATCTTTAATTCTTTTAAATAAATGGTCAAAAACATAATTGAATTAATAAGCATTTATTGTGTTGCAATTGCTCCATGAGTCAAAGAAACATCCAATCTTAATACAAGCCAAAAAAACTGTACTTAACATACAGCACATCAGTTTCATTCCTTAAACTGGACCTTCTATTCGTTAGGTTTGTTTTCAACATTAAACCGTATTTTACCATTATCAAGGTACTTGTAAAAAAAATGAAAAAAGGGAATAAAAAGGATTGAAGGGAAAGGGTGACTGCAGACAGTGATTTGGGGTTTATCGGAACTAGAAAGACAACATCTGTTTTTTGTACACTACTCAGAATATGCTTACTGTATGGTGGTTTGATATAGACCAAACTAAAAGCTCAAAATGAGATGTTCAACACATTGATGGTATTAAACTTGTATACTAATGTAAATAACTTACAACAGTCTTTATATGAGTAGAGTTATATTATTAACCTTCAATTGGGAGAGCTTGTTCGTGACCTTATTAATGCAGTCAACAGCACTGTTTAATAAATCACCATTTTCATTTACGTATACAATAAACTAAATTGTATTAAAGGAGTAGTTCAAACTAAAACTAAAATTCTCGTTTACTAAATTTACTGTGGTTTTTAACCTGTATGACTTTCTATCTTCTGCATAAAAAAAAACCATTAACTTCCATTGTATGGACACAAAATCAATGCAAGACAATGGGGACCAATGGTTTTCGCATACCAACATTCTTCAAAATATCTTCTTTTGTGTTCTGCAGAAGAAAAAAGTCATAGAGGTTTGAACATTAATCCAAGACATTTACATTGACCAATCAGCAGACCTTAATATACAGGTGCCTACCTCTCAGCCAATAGGCTTTGACCACGATCAGCATCTCATTATGCTATAGGAATGCAGTATGTACTTCTCAGTTTAAAATCGTTTGTTCATTTTGAGCCCATATTTGCAAACGTATTATTAATTTAGACTCCCAAAGCAATAATTTAAGAATAATTTTGCATAATTGCAGTACACAGAGTAAAGTAATTGGCTTGATTGATTGACAAATAGAAGCCACATGCCTTTGGGGCCAATTGATTGAATCCATTTGATCTATTTCACTAAAGGCCGCTCCAGTCGAATACATTGCTGTGGGTAGTAACATAATCAAAAACAGCATAACAAACTTAAAAAAATCAGCTGTTTGTTTCTCGATATCGACCAAAACATTGGTATTGTGCTCCATTCAACAAAGCAAACAAAAAAATGTAAGTAAATGGAATGAATGAAAGCTTTAAACTATGTGTGTGTGCGTGTGTGTGAGAGAGGCTCAATCCCCAGCTCTGATGTTGGAAGTGAGTTTCACTGCATTAGTCATTCAAGTCCAGTGTAAACATTGCAGGTCATCGGGGAGTCCAGGCGGATCAATATAGCAGCACTGCTCTAAGCTCTGCCTTCAGAAGGGACTGACGATACAGCCCATGCACCTAATCTTACACATCCTGTGCATCTCTTTCTTAATCAGCATGCTTGTTTTCCAGTGAAAATGTCTCAACATCCTTCAAACAAGATATATTACACAATATTGCAAGGTAATAAGACTCGGTTTCGTTTTTTATTCTAATACCAATGTTTGTTTCTTGGTTAAGCATAAACACCACTGTTTCTGTTAGAAACGAAACATAAACAAGATAACTCAAAATGTATTTCCGAAGAACATGTTATATGGAATGCCTCCTAAGTTAATGTTTTATTAGATAAAAAAAGATTAGGAAACTTTCCCTTACTTTGAAGTGAAACAGTTTTTTTCTACCATTGACACTATCATTATTTTATATGTATGGAAAATTTTTTTAGATCTTGGCCATTTATCTTGTAATACCACAAAGCAGAAATACTTCATGCCACACACTTTCTTCATGCAGGGAATGAATGTTTAACCATACCCAATAAAAGCTACCAATTAATCTAACGATTGCCTGCTAATTCTCAAAATACAAAGTGAGTTCTTCAAAAAAGCTGTAATTTGGGGTGAGTTGTGAAGGCATAGGAAAGCATCAGACTCCTGTTATATGCATATTCATATGCAGATGCATTTATGAGCATGAATAATGACTTCAAAAACTCTGCAAACATGCGCTATGGATGGCCAAGTGAACACAGACCAGGCCACAAATACACACACGCATCTATGTTAACTCACACAGCATACCAAAGACCTCAGAAGATAGCACCATGAATAAAACATACTATCTAGTGCACATGTAAACAACACACACACAGGCTATTGCTCTCCCGCTCTCTCTCTCTCTCTCTCTCTCTCTCTCTCTCAACCACACACTTGCAAGCTCCAAATAACACCAGTTGAAGCACACAAATTCTTGTATAAAAAATCAACACATGCATAATCACTTACTGTATTCCCACACAAACACTGTCATTTTATGTACAGAAAAATGCATTTTCAATTGTGCCTGTGCGCTTCACAATAAAAAGATAGTTATGTTGTACAACACTGAGGAAATGGATTTGTTACCATAGCTCTAACCTTCTGTCCCAGTTCCCCATATTTGCTGTGATATATTCCTCCTCCCTTCTGCCTCCCTGCTACTTTAAACTCTGCATCAGTCGATCATGTCCAAAACGACACAGAGATAGAATTGGAAAGATCTGGGGCCTATCAGGCTAAATTCAATCTTACAAAATACCAAGGAGGTCTATAGTGTAAGGCGAAAACTATCCGATTCACGTATTTCAGTAGCTGCTCACCTGCCACAGGGTCCACTGGCAGTACACGATAAAGTTCAAAATCTGTTACCTTTGCTAATAGGCACACTGATGTTTTTGAGCCAATCAGCAGAATCGTAGGAAGCACATGAAAATGATGTCACGATAATGCTGATTGGCTGACGGCACCCAAAGCCTTCAATAGTGACTGTGCTGGAGTTAGCAGTAAAAAAGCCATTTCACAATTTCAAGAGCCCTACAAAGCGAACTGTGCACTTTGCGAAACATCTACTATACTGTGATAACGGGTCAGGTTAAATAGGGTCAGGTAAGGGTTAAAGCCAACTGCCATGAGAGCTGTGTTGTGTAGTCACTGCATCTACCAGCACAGACTAACAAGGTCATACAGCCAAACATTCACCCCTTTCAAATATACAAAACATGGTAAACAAGAGATGCTGAATGTTTTGACAACTACAACTTCTTAATATGCTGTGCAAATACAGATATAAGCCCACTTATTACGTCACTGCTTAGAAAGAAAATCACGCTAAGCTACTCATTGAAAAGTAAAGCAATTCAATAAGAAGGACTTTGTGAGGCAACCGCCATAATGCCAGTCAACACGCAATAATCATTACACGCAAATCAATGGACATCCAACCTGTTATCAGGTGATTCTCACAAAATATTGGTTTCCAAAATGTCAAACAGGATTTTTTTAAATGCCTGCATCAACACTGCCAATTGCCATTTGAGGCATTATAGCAAGGTCTGACATGTTAAAAATAATTGCCGCAAGAATGTAACATGTTTAAGCCTAATAATGTCAACATGTTTTGATAAAAAAAGAGAACCCATGATCATTTTTTTTCATCACACACAATTAGACACTTTTATTGAAGGTTTTTATTGAAAATTGTAACATTGTAACAAAACTAGTATTTCGGGTTATGCAGAAATGTAGGCAGAGGTATGTATTTGCAATGTATAGGAAAATGCAATGTAAGTCGCTTTGGATAAAAGCATCTGCCAAATGCATAAATGTGAATGTAAATAAGACTGTGTTGGCTGTGTTTTACTTAATATAGAAAACTACCTGCTACGGTAATGACCATGAATATTGTCATGTTAAAAATGATGACAAAATAATGTTAAAGTTAAAAAAAGTTATAAACAAACAAACATATAAAGAAATCTGTTAACCTGGTAGACATTTGAAAGGAATTGGGAGATTCCAAAATTAGGCTTTATGTAAAGATCTCTGTGCGTGGTGGTTAAAACAGTCCATAAAAATGTTACCAGGGATATTTTATGGACACTTCTTTTTCCACTATTTCTTCATTCTGTCAATGTTTTTTTTTCTTTATGTCATTTGAGAACATCTAAAGAACATAAATTATTTCCAAATAATATAATTTTACTATTTAAATTACAGCATGTACTCCGACATTCAGTAGCTGCTAAATTATTAAGGCATTTTTAATGCAATAAAATAGACAAATATTCCATTCCTATGCCAAAATTGTTCTTGTGTGTAGGTAAAAAACACAATTATCTTTATTGTGATCATCATCAAATCATTATTCTGCAATGGTTCGTCAGAATGACCCTAGAATATGTAAGACATATGGTTACATTTGTTACATTCTGAGAATACTGTTTAGCCAGTCTGTTTTTCTCACAAAAACACAAAATGAAGTTTAAAATAACACTGGATTAATTCCAGATGGATTACAATGCACACCGAATGGTTTGTGGTTTTAAAGGAAAATCTCTCGATTTATCTAAACCCTCTTCACTATGAACACAGTAATTCTCTCTCACTTAAGAGAGAGAGGGTAAATAAATCGTTCATCTACATGTATGAGGATGTTAATGAGTTGTTTGTATGTCTGTTTGTGCTTGTGTGTGCTGGCAGTCAGGTTTAACCCTCACTGCGGAGTCATCCATCTTATCTTCTGTCAAACGGCCCCTGAGCCCTTGACATCACACGCATGCGTGTTAAACATGCTAGACACACTCGCACAAGCCCTCAAGCGCACACACACACACACACACAATTACACGGGCACAAAGACAGCTGAACAATAACCAAACGCCCAATTCTATACAAAAATGTGTGTATTCACTGCATCAGATGTCAGTCAGCCTTCGAGCTACATATGCCTAGTACATCACTCTCTCTCTCCATCTCTCAGAAGTTGCCTAGCCAAACATGTTTTCAGTCGAACTCCCACACATGCTCTTTATTAATTCTCTCACACCCACAGTGAGGACTCTGGCCATCTCTCTCTCTTTCTCTCTCTGTCTCACTTTACTCTGCATGGTCATTGGTATTCTACTCATCTCATTCATATGTAGGTTCCTCAGTTGTAATTCACAGCACAGCACAATAGCTTCAGACACATGAACACATGTTCAAGCCCTCTGTCTCTCGTTCTCTGTTCTCAATTCATTCTTAGGTGGTGAACAATGTGTGCACTGCACTGAAATTACTAAGAACAAACACATAATTAGGATGTAGAGCGAGACATTAAAACATATCTATATATAAAACAAGGGTATATATGGAATGCATCACAAAAAATATATATTAGCGGGCCGATCTTTAAAGCAATAGATCTTGAAGCTCATTAAGTGTAATCCTCCATAGGGGAGACAGTTGTGCCTTGCTGTACTAAAACACAACATACTTAAAATATAGACCACTTTAGAAAACGTAAGCAAAGCTGATCCAACGCTGGTCCAGAAGACCTTCCTGTTTTATTTTATTTTACAATTTTTGACCAAGATACAACCAACAGAACATTTATAACCAAAGATTTAAAAATAAAATAAATAAAAATGAAACCCGAAGTGCTTCTGGACCAGTGTTTACATCTTGCGAAGTGGTCTATTTAATATAAGGAAATATTTCGAATACAAACAAGCTTTACATAACAAAATAATCCTAAAAGATTATTTTCACTGTTTCAAAATGGTTCATTATTACTGAATGTACAGTTATTTGTGTTTAAACTAATTCTAAAATCTGATTAAATGTATTATATTAACATGTTAAATCGTCAGACCTCTTGTATGTACAGTACATAACATAGTTATTGATGCATAGAATTTGTCTGTTCGTTCCCTCTCTGGATTGCCTGAAGCAAACTTCCCTGCTAGACAGACATGACCTTGACCAAAACCATGTCTCCATACACCACAACAATTAAAAGATCAATAGCAAAGAGTTAACCCCATAATATATGTTTAACGTGCATTTGGATTGTGTTTGTATCCCCAGGTAATACAGTTCACCCTCTAGTTATTTCATTTCTAAACACACAGAACTGCATTGACATCTATCCCACAAAGCTCTCCTTCTTCTCAGATTCCGATTTAACTGCTTTGTATATTTCCCATTTGTATGTGTCATCAGTTTCCGAACCGAGCTGTTAGCGTATTCTGCCATCCACTAAAACAAAATGACCTGCTAATGCTTGGTGAAAATGCAAAGTAAACTGTTTTTGAAACAGAATTATAAAACACTGAAACTGCTGCAGGCAGCCACTCGGAGTTAAAAGAAACACTCGTGAGTTGTATTATGTGTGAGTTCTTGTGCTGGAATTGGCCTAGCGCTAGCACCTCATATCAACACATACAAATACTATGATCCCCGGTGGCTTCACGCTACCACACTCCAACACACAATTGGACAGGGTGAAAATTAAACCGGCTGCCACATTCCCAGAAACCAAGGCCACTTTCGCTAGCAATGAGACGACTGTGAACCAATTAGACATCATTAGTCTTTTCCTGCCTTCTCTCACCTCGAACACAAAGAGAGGGAGGGTGGAAAGGCGCTACACAAGACTATTCCGTAGCTTATTGCTGATGGTGGTACAGTTTGTATTTAATACAGTTTTGTATTTAATGACCATTAGTGAAGATGGTTTGGTGGTCTTCCAGAGTGACCAATTGCAAAGTGCCCTTCTACTGTAAAACACTAATAAGACTAACCTTCTTAGTATGGCTAATGCTATAGTAGTAGAGCTATACGTAAAAACAAAACATGCTGTGCTTTCAAGCCTCCATCCCCCACTCTCTGTGTTGACCTCCTCTGGGGGGGTTCAAGTTTTAATTAGGTGGTGCAGACTCCAGGTATGCCCCCACGTCCCCTGCATATGTGCCACGAGAGCAGTGTTGACATGATATATTAACTGTTAGCTCGAACAGGCTCTCTAAACCTATTGAGGTGCAGCCAGTCAGATATTGGGCACACAGTTCATTCTGAGGTCCCTGGAGAGCGAGCTATGTGGAATGTAATGTTGCAACTAAATACCTAAACATTCATCAAGACCCTATTAGAGTCCAATATATTGGTTCTGTATTGTTGATTAATAAATGCTAAACAGTTCAAATGATGCTTGTAGTACATTTGCTTATTTACAGTATGACCGCCATGGTAAATGTTTCTATTTTATAGGTCCAATGCGTATTTTTTTGGAAGATCTATTGACAGAAATGCAATATAATACACATAGCTATGTCTTCAGAGGTGTATAAAGACCTCACATAATGAAGGGGTATGTTTTTATTACCTTAGAATGAGCTATTTCTATATATATACAACGCTGGTCCCCAATTCACCATATTGTTTTTACAGTAGCCCTAAACTGACAAACTGTTCTACAGAGCGTTTCTTGTAAATACATTATCTCTTTCAACAAAGAAGGGAAAATGTGAAAACATCTTTGTTCTGTGACACCCACCGTAGTGTTCGAAAGGGAGGGGTGGAGTGAACCGTTGGTTGCAATTCGCAGCCTTACCACTAGATGCCGCTACATTTCATACAATGGACCTTCAATATCAACCTTAATGCGTATTACGTGAAATATATAGGAAAGAACTTGGTTTTAAACAATGGGATTTAAATAGGAAAAGTGGAGAAGAACTGTATCGTCTATTTTCATTCCATGTTGTCATTAAAGTAATATTTTAGAGTGTAAATTAAATTTAGCTTTTAAAAATACATTACAATACTTAAACAGGTACAACTCAAATACACATTTCTAACACCTAATAGTTTAGCAATGTGAAACCCAACGTTCGTTGTCGGAAATCAGTGTCGCTCCGCGTTTCTGTTTATTTATGGGGCGACTCAAGTACTCCCAATGGCAATGACCTCTGTCCATCTCTTCTTGATGGCTAGTGACCCTTACAAATAGAATAATTCCTCTTGGGAAGAGATTACACTTCTCTTGTTAAGCTGCTGTTTTCATTTTTCCGACCCTGTCCCATCTATTTCCTGTTTCAAACCTCCCCCTCTCTCCATCTGTCATAGATTGATAGATTGCTTTAGTGATGGTGGACGGTGAGACAGCAGTTATTCCATTGGCTTACTCCGACAACATCATCACGCCTTACTACCTGATAGCCCAGATAAACATGCCCCACACACACATACGCACGCGCTTTCACACAGCCGAGGTGTGATAGCACCTAGTCTCTGGGAATAGGTCTATAGGCAGCATGATGTATGAGCCGCTCTCCACTTGGGGACAAATATTTCTACAGGACCCCAGAGACAGCCAAGCAAACACAAAGAAACTCCTCAACACCTGTCTGGAGTGAGGGCTTTCCCGATCAGAACGTCATGTTTACACAATCACCGGTATGTTTTGAGCTAAACGCTTAACAAAGAAGAACATAATGTGCATCTTGATAACGCAATTTAGTCTCAGACAGTATTTACTTATTACCCAGTGGTTTTTCATCATAGACCTGCCAGTTTATTAATTTGTCCTTTGTTGTAAATTCAGGTTATTATATACAACATAATTGAGTATCGACGATCGGCTTGCCAAATCCCTCGCGCCCTGTAACCAAACAGATTTTATGTAATGAATACAGATCGAGCGCTCTTACGCACGAAACTTCTAAGCAGCTCCGGAAGTAAATAAGATTTATTTCAATTAATTATCCATCTAGGCTTACGAACAATGCATATTCATCATTTCAAAAAAGTGTTTCAGTCTCCCCATGCACGGCAGTATCATTTTCCGCACCATTAAACCACGAGATGAATTGACACTTTTGTCCGTCTCCAAATTATTTCCCATCTGTCTTGTCAACAAATGTTAACAGGAAGGTTCCATTTGGCGCTCTCTCGCACCCGTGTCCGTACAACGGCAGGGTGCAGAATAATGTGACATGCAGGGTCAGAGGTGATTTCTGTGGTTTTCTGATAATTGACACAATAGAGGGTTCAATCAGACTGACTGAGACGAAGACTTCAAATGGCTTTTCCAATGTAACTGTGTCGTATCAGTGACCCCTTTGAGCGAGTGCGTTCATGTAACACCAATACAAAAGGCCTCCTGCCGCAGGGTGAAAGAAATAGAAAATGTCACAACTGCAGGAATCTGCTGTGTAATATTTTATATTGACATGTTATTACCAGTTGGTTGCATTAATGTTTTAGTCAAGACCTACACAGGTTTTGGAATTGTTGGGTAAAAGCTATTTACAGATGCAATCAATAAGGCATTTATCTTAAAAAGGCCATTTACCACTCAAGAAACCAAGTAGTGCTTTTAAAAATGTGTTTAATATCATGGTGAAGAATGTATTTACATTAGTAGTCTAATAAAGCTGACTGGGAGCCACCACAGCGATGCCATAGAATAACAATTTTCGGTTCCACAAAGAACCATTTACTCAAAGGTTCTTACGAGAATAATTTCTTTCTTACTTTTTATAATAATAAAAAACATTGAATGACTCGCGTTCCAAATCTGTGTAAATGTATTTGTTTTGAATAACACAGGGAAAGATATTTGACAGAATGTTTGCAACGGGGAAAAATTGACATAGTAGGAGACATTACAATAGAAATCAAAAGTGCCCTAAAATAATTTGCTTTCCTACATTCTTCAAATATATTTTGTGTTCAACAGAAGAAAAACATTTTTTTAAAGCAATTTTTCCTACTATGGTAGTCATCGGAGGCCAAGATCTGTTTTATTTACATGCATTCTTCCAAATATCTTTCTCTGTTGTTTTTAGAACAAAGAAACGCATACACATTTGGAACAACTAGTAAATGAAGACATCATTTTCTTTTTTGGGTGAACTGTCCCCTTTAAAGTTGATTATGGAACCATTCTATGGCATCATCATGGTTATTTTAGTTTACTAAAATAAAAAAATAAAACCGTTTATGTTCATTGAAATCAATGTACTAACCTAAATTGTTTTGGAAAAACTTAATTAAAGTTACAATTAAAATGTTGCTTCAAAAATAGTTTAAAGAACTACAATTATAATAAAAAACTAAAACTAAACTAAAATTAAACCAAAAAAATAATTAATCTTATATAGCAACATCAAATATATATATATAAAATGACAAAAGCATATACACAAAATTGCTAAAACTTGAACTAAAATTAACATAAAAATCTAAAAGTAAAAGCTATAATATAAATACAGCTAAATAAAACTAAAATCAAAACTGAAAAGAGCCTTTCATAAAGTGATGTTGAGCCCTTATTTCTTGTTTAAATATTTCTTGTTTATTTCTTCTAAATGATCAGATACCTTCACTTGTGAAATCAATTATTGGTGGTTGTTTTATGAAAGAAAATTTCAGCACAATGTTAAATTTGCCTACAAAATCTCAAGTATTTAATTATAAACCATAAGATTAACATTTATGTATTTTTTTACAATTTATAGTTGTGCTTTTATTATACTTTTATTTGTAGCCTATTTATAAAAAAGTATAAAAACCAGAAATTCATGCAGTTTATCCAAACATCTGACTGTGATGTTCTGACACCACTTTTATCTAGCACGCCACAGGGGAAGTTAAACTTTTAACTACCCTCAAAATTGACAAGGAAACCTATCAATCAAGCTTTCCAAATCAGAAGAATGATCAGATTATCATTCTGTTTCTCTGAGTGAACTCTAAGTGCACGCCACATGAGAGGCTGTGAATAGGACACCAGGCGGTAATGGCACCGCGCACAAACAAAACACTGAGCCATTACACACACATTGACTATTCATAATTCATTATAATCCTCATTCAAAATTACAATTGTGTTATAAAATATGCATCGGGAGGAGTAACCACATCCAACAAGAGCCCGGGAGAGAGGCAGAAAGCCATACAGTATACGTAATGTTGAGTGTATCAAGTGAAGACTGCAGGGAGAAATGAATAAATTATAATAAATCTTTTTAACAGACTATGTTCAGAGGCCTCAGTTCGCCTATTACAGGCATTCCGCGCAACAGGCTTATGTGTTCCTGTAGCTCAACCGGTGGTTAGTTCCGCTTGCAACGCCAAGGCAGTGGGTTCAATTCCAGAGAACAAACAGCTATCCATCGCATAGCACTAGTCCCAACCAATATTCATGTAACTATTACAGCTGCAGATCTCTGTTATAGATTTACAATACATCTATGCTTAATAGAAGATGGATGTGCTTTTAAACACGGCTGCTTCTCAGAGGCAGAAAGTCAATAAGCAGGCATGTTTGCATATCTCTCGACCGCATATGTTGGGGGTTGAGTTGTTAAACGCGAGAGGAGTGCGCTGCTAAAGAGTGGCCACCTGTGCTACACTTATTCACTTCCCTCTCACCACGCCACCAGACCCGGAGTTCCCATCTGGAGATGGTATTTATGCCATCCCACCCAGTCAGATTCCAGAGCTTCCGATCTCTCACACGCTCACGTCTCTCGCACAACACGTACACACACTTAATTACCTCTCTGCACGCTACACACATGCAATTACTTACCTGTCAATTTCAATCACTCATATAATGTACGTGAGCGTACGTGTGGGCTAGCAACCCAGCATGTGTCTAAAAAGGCAAGAACATTTATTTGATGTGATGTTGACTTTGAAGGAATAATCATAGATGACCAAATGAAACCCTGAGAGCTTGTATCCCAGCATTCCGTCTTACTGTCCGCTCTAAACACAGAACAGCTGCATACCTGTACAGGTCTGACTTTTTAAAGGGTACCCATGAAAACCATAATGAAGTTTTACAGGCATTTAGGTTAATGGTTTTCCCTTCCAGGGCTTTACATTTAATGAACAAAGCAGGAATATTGCTCTAAAATGCTTCACAGTAAAAGGGTTTTAATTGACCATTTTTTCAAATGCGGTATTTAATTAACCCCATAATAGCTTTGAAATCAACAAATTCAATGACATGGCAAATACTATAACGTCATTTTGAAAGTGTATTTGAGAAGCTCCAGTCCTGCAACAAGGCAGATGTTCGTGTGATGTCGGTGTGAGTTTGGAGTGAGCGATTAGCGGCGACAGGATTAGACATGATCATAATTCATACCTAATGGAAGATCTGGTCTCATGAATCACTTTGGAGACAGAGCGCTTCGGAGAGAGATGGAGATGAACATGGATAATGTGTGTGTGTGTGTGTGTGTGTGTGCGTGAGGCTGCCAGCAGTATGCAAAGTGGATTCCTTTGGTTGGATGTGTCAACCTGTCTTAAAATGGGGGCCATTGTGGCCTAATGGTTAGAGAGTCGGACTCGTGACCAGAAGGTTGCCGGTTCGATCCTCAGGGCCGGCAGGTAATGATTGAGGTGCCCTTGAGCAAGGCACCTTACCCCTACTTGCTCCCCCGGGCGCTGCAGTGATAGCTGCCCACTGCTCCGGGTGTACGTGTGTTCACCACTTGCTGTGCGTGTGTTCACTACTCACTGGATGGGTTAAAAGCAGAGGTATATTTCGGGTATGGGTAACCATAACTGACAAATAGGTCACTTAAACAAATAAAAAAAACTCTCAGTCCAATTACTAGTTTCTTTTCATCTTTTACTCTCACTCGGTTGCACTCATGTATAAACTCTCTCTCTCTCTTTCAGTATAGCACATCTACCACAAGCATCTCCTAAATAAACAAACGGCCATTTACTTTACAAGCAGTACCAAAATAGACCATAAATTGCCTATATTGTCATTTGTCTTCAATTGTCATTTTAATGTCAGCAGCAGGTATTTTTCTGTGACGGCACCCAAACTTTGGAAGTCGCTCCCCTTGGCACTCACGCAATTACCACTATTAGCGAATTTAAATCAAAGCTTAAAACGCCCTTGTTCACTCAACACTATCAGTACAATGTGTTTTCTTCCTTATACTGTCTTTCTAACCCAGATATCACTCAAACCATATTGAATACTACCAATTGCATTGTGTATTTGTCCTAATTTGTCTCACCTCTTTATTGTTTGTTTATTTTGCTTACCTCTTCATGTTTTCTTCATGACATTGTAATGCAACTGCAAAAGAAAACGTAAAATGTGTGTGTGTTTGTGCGTGTGTGTGTGGACCTGTTTGGACTGCAAGGGCATAGACATGAATGTCGAGCTTGTAATCCAATCAACCAAAGGAGGCAAATCAAATTATCCTGAGCCGCTATGAAATACATCTCTTTACAGTGAGTGAGAGATAGCAGTCATAACATCAAGAAGAAGCACAGGAGAAACGATCAATCTTCATACAAGAACAATGAACAGAGAGGTCAGGTTACAGACACAGAACATTGACCGCCCTCAAGACATTGTCGCTGATGCTTAAAACAATGATTCAAATGCTTTTATTATAATTGTTATTTTTATTATTAATAAATAGATTTTGTAGTTTCAGTTTTTATGTTCTCTTACAAACTTAAAGCAACACAATTTCTGCATCTTGAAGCGAAGGTAACACATGCAGTTTCTGCCAATCTCGTTTTAATCTTGAGTAACTATAGAGTAGTATGGCATACTTCATATGTTCTAAGAGTAGTTAGTTTGATCACGTTTACAAAACACAAATACACCAGTACGATTATTTCCAAAAACAGTTGACCCTTCTGAAGTCGTGCAGTGCGAGGAGAAAAGCACGAGCACACAATACATCATGGCATTATCCCTGCATAACTGTTTATTCGCTATAAGTTTGTGTTATTTACATAATGCAGAGACGCGCCGATTGCCAACAAAACACAGACATATGACTCAGTTTCACTCACCGTGTTCAGTTTATGTCCGGTATTTTTTAGCACTGGGTCTGGGACCGCTCCATCTATCAGTATCAAGCGATCTGCAAATCCAGCGTTATATCCACCGTTTATATAACAGTCATCACCAAAATGCCGTGAACAAACATACACAGCTGAACTTCCATAACGAACAAAGCACATTGACTCTTTCTTCTGTTTCTTGCTGGTTGACATGTGGGCGAGCTTGTCCGGGAGAATTGTCCAATAAGGGACTAAGAACCCTTGTTACGAAATGAGAATTCATGTTCGAAAAAAGACTTTCCGAAATGTGTACGAACCCTGGCGGAGTGTATTGAGTAGGGCCGGGCGGTATGACTAAAAATGAATATAACGTGTTTTCCAGGTTTATACCGGTTTCCCGGTACATGGCCGTCTTTTTTTAACCACATTTTCTACTGATTGAGGGAGGAAATAGTGCTGTTGATTGACTTAAAATGCCCTTTTCTACTGTCATGGTGACGGTGACAGTATCCCCTTTAATAACTGCAAAGTTTAGGCTTCTTTATCAACTGAATAGCATGCGAAGGTAATTGGCATACATTATATTTAAGCAAATAAATAGAGAACAGTTGTTCAAGCGACATACACCGGTAACGCGGTATATAAAAAATTCATATCATAACAAAAATACACACCGGTATTCTGTATGAACCGGTATATCGCCCAGCCCTAGTATCGAGCACAGAACAACATACGTCCAACTCATTCTTTGACAAGTTTACCATGGTAAGCAGGAGAATGTGGCTTAATGTGGCTTTCGATAAACTCTCTAATATATTCCGGTTTTGTTTTATTTTTTTAATCAACGTCCATATCAGACAAGTTTGATTATTGCATTTTTTTCTGACTTCCAATAAACCTGCACAATATTGGGTTTGGGGCTCCGTCCTGTGCAAACTTTTCTCAGCATGGACTCGGGTACTAAAGGTGCAGTTTGTAACAATTTTGCAGTAAAATATCCAAAAACCACTAAGCTTGTAATTTTGTTCAGTTAAGTACTTAAAATATCACAAATGTTTCCAACTACCATGCAACTAATCGTGAGAAAATCGCATTTCTAAACAGTGACACGGGGCTTTGCAGTCGCAATTTTTACAAACTGTAGCTTTAATAGTCTCGTGTAGCCAGACCTTCATACTGAAAAATACGTTTATGCTGCCTTTAAAAATCAATCAGATGAAGGTATCTCATGAGATAGTAAGCATACATCGGATTCAAATGTGCCTTGATGCATTCCTGCCTTGCCTCTTAAGGTACCACATACACGCCGCAACCGAATCGCACTCTGTTATGAGCTGCATTCACACCTCCAGCGACTGTCTGTGTGTCGCCAGTCTTTTACTGCGAGGTCGTTAGAAGGCAGATGAGAGACAGATGACGTGAGCTCCGCTACTTAACTCCTATTGGCAGTCGCTCCCAAAAGTCGCTCATCACTTGAATAAAGTTGAGCAATTCTCAACTTTGTCGCGTCGCTAGACACGCCCACAACAGAAATCATGCTGCTCTGTCGCACGTATACATTTAAAATGACAGCAAGCACACAAAAAACGCAAAATGTGAACGGCCCATAAATGAATCATACCGGGCATGATTATAGACCAGGGCTACTCAAAGTCCGGACCTCGGTCCGGATCCGGACCCGGAGGGAGTTAAATCCGGACCCGCTTGTTTGACTTGTGGCACCGCTGCGCTCAGACCAATCGACGCATGACATCACATGACCGCGAGAGAGAAAGAGACGAGACCCGCCTGCTCTGTAAGCTTTTGAATCGCTCTCGCGATGTCAATTGCTTCCGTGAAATCCAGTAAGCGTATGACGTTTGACGTAATCGAGCGGGTTAATATAACGACACTTCACCGAGGTGCGTGCGCGGTTCTATAGGTGAGGATGTCCGTTACTAAAAAAAGAAAAGTCGAAGAAAACAGAGCTTTTAAAGATGACTGGACAGAAAGGTACGGATTCATTTTGCCCCAATCCAGCACAAAGCTGTTCTGTTTAATTTGTAACGAGACAGTTTGAATTATAAAAAGTGGAAATGTCAAACTGATTGAGAGCTTCCCCTATAATTGTCAAAAAATGAATGGTCAAATATATGTACTATTATGTTAACATTTTATTGACTAAAAATGCGTTAAACACGTTCATCTCGAACGAAAACAATTTCGTTCAGAATCAGCTACTTAAAAACGTCAGTTTATAAAAACGTATTTCTTGTTTTTTTTTAGCTTGTTTGCTATACACATTGTCACATATCAGCTTTTAGACTTTTTTTTTTTTTTTATTTTTTATAAATCATAAATGACAAGGAGGCGGCAGCTTCTCGCAATGCAAAGAGAGTGGCCATCCTTGATAACATCTTGGAGCAGATTCCTCGACGTTTTTCAAATTTGGAAAGTATGCTTTTCTTAGAATTAGTCAATCCAGGGAAATTTGATGACATGAGACAAGCATTTCCAGAGGAGGCCTTCCAAAGTGTCCTGAAAAGTTATGGCCATCACTTTGATTCAGGGAGACTGAGATCTGAACTTCAAGTCCTGTATTCAGATCAGGACTTGCAGAGTAACAGGGGAAAGCTGTGTGATTACTTGGGTTCCTTAAAGACATGGAGTTGGACAGTGCAATGCCTCAGCTTTACAAACTGTTCTCATTAGTGGCAACAATTGGAGCTACATCTGCAGGTGTAGAAAGGAGCTTCTCCTGTTTAAAGCGGCTCAAGTCATATACCCGTAACACAATGGGCCAAGGCCGTTTAAGCAGCCTAGCTCTGCTGGCCATTGAGAGGACACTGGTCAAGTCACTGGAAAAGACGCCTAGTTGGTACGACAGGGTTACAGAGCATTTTCTTGAAAAGGAACGTAGGGCAGAATTTACATATAAATAAATGGACAATTTTTATGATTTAGGCCGAAAATGAGCTTCCCCTCTTTAAAAGATCAGCAGCCGCCACTGACCTCTTGGTGTGTTTTTCCACTTTTGGATTTGTTGTAAAAGTACTTTAAATGCAAAATACTCTACTGTTTTCAAAAAAGTAATGTTAATTCATTACAAAAAGTAATAAGGATGTGTATTAAAAACTAATTTTGAAACAACCAATTATCCGGACCTTTGACACACTCGTGAATTCAGATTTGGACCTTTGAAAGTAGACTTTGAGAAGCCCTGTTATAGACCATTCAGAGCTTCAGAACCCTTAGCCCACCCCTTGTCGTCATGTGATGGCAGTATGCATTGTTTTCTCTATTTAAAGTCATCAGTTAATTGTTTCTCCTGCCATATTTTAAGACTCAAGTGCTGAGGTTGTTGCGTGAGTCTTTTACAAATGTGTTTTATCTGTGTTAGTGTAATGATGTTTGAGTTTATGACAAGACGAACTTTGCTCTCCATTAAAATTCCTCATAAACGATTTGAGATGAAACACCTAGTTTTAAAATATGTAAATCAATAGAAAGAAATTGCACAATTCTGAAAAAAGCAACATTATAGAGATTCCTATGAAAGAAGATAATTGTTCAAATGATTGCAGCTTTTAAGTGATGCCTACTTGACATTTTACGTTCAGTCAAGACATTTATTTAAAGTGGTTAAGTCAATGAAAAAAAATATTGCAAAGTGTTTCCTTTATTATTTTTTTAAATAAAAAAATCTTGGGTTTGAACCTGTTTATTTCTAGAATAAGGTTAGGCAGTTTCGCCCCCACATTCCCCTCTACCTCACAAACAAAAGGCAGTAAATTGGCTGCTAAAGGAGAAGTAAATTAATCTCCAGTTTATTTTAATAAGCCCTCACTAACTGAAGACCCATGTGCACCCTGTCAGTGTGTCTTCCTACTGTCTGCCTTAACTGTCTCTGAAACCACAATCAGCCCTTCTGGAACTGAAAGCTTTAGGATAAAGACAGTGAAACTGATTTCTTCACCAGCTCAGGGGAGGCGTGTGTGACTGCTGCAGGTGCAGAGGGTATGAGCGAGCCTCCATTGAGGGTTGTCTTTTATAGAAGCATGAATATCAAGATGTGAATATGGATTTTTAATAGGGGTGAACATAGCAGATTTTGTGTAATGAAGTCTCTTTTTCTTGCACTCTTTCATGAGCTGATTGATCTTTATGCATATTAGTCTTTCAAAACTTGTGATGAATAGATCTTCCTCTAAGAATTTTACACGGGGAATCAGCAAGCTTGTTCTATCCGACTGCATGCAAGAAATCTGTATTGTGCGAAGCAGATGCATGATCGAAAGACCTTATTAAAGCAGCGGATTTAAAAGACCTTGAAATTGTTATTTTTCTTCTCTTTTGTGTGAACATTTGTGTAAGTGTTTAATGAGTGAATAATGATCTTTCAGCACTATTAAAATGTTCAGGAGCAAACAATTCCGTGAGCTGTCCATGGAGCTGAACTCGCTGTTGTGAGTTGTGTTTATCTAAATGTCTGATACGCAATAACACCACAACATTTGAAAGATATTCAGTGCATTCACAATGAAACTACTCAAAAAATGGCACTTTGGTTGAAAATGATTCAATCATGGACAGTGGTTCCACATGTTTGAGTCATGTTTTCTTAACATGAAATTAACATGTAGCAAGAACATGAATGAATCAAGTAACCTCAACATGAAATGAACATGTAGAAGAACAAATCACCATTATTGTGATCAGTGTTTGCTTTAGTTGGCCTCTTGACTCTTAAATTTTAATGTTAAGTTTTCTTAAGCTGTCGATGTGTGTGAAAAAAACACATCTTTTGTGGCAAAAAGAATTACGATCCCGTGGGGTCAGAAAGTGATAGTTATTTAATCACTATGGAGTTCTGTTATTAATATGTGAATGCAGAGTTATGATACAGATTGAAGAGAATAAAGCAGTATTATGGACAATTAATAGAATAAATGCTGTTATATTTCTGAATTAGTTAGAAATGAAGAATCGGTGCACCATCTCAACAATGGTGACAATCAACTTAAGAAAGCTTCATGCTGCAATGCATGCTGGGTAACATCACAGTACAAAACTCGTTCCTGACTTCCAGCATGCATTGAAGTTGATCTGTTTATCTGAATCAGTTTCATGATTGTCACCATTGTTGAGGTTTGTGTGATGAGTGTCGATGTTTAAACGTGTCGATAAAACTTTGTTTTTGTAACCAGAACATAATCAATCAACCATTAACCACCACTTAAAGCGGCCCTGCAATGGTGTTTCATGCATTCGGACTTCTTCACAATGTTAAACGTGCTGTCTTCTCATGGTCAACTTGTCAAAAAACGAGTTGGGCTTATTACGTAGTATTTCTGTGCTCGATACCTTTCCCCAGCGATCGTACAGGTTTCGGAAAAAATTGTAGAGTTGTGTCTATCTTATATAAATGTGATCAAACTAAATACTCATCAAAGATACGAAGTATGCAATACTACTCTATAGGTACTCAAGATTAATATGAGATTGGCAGAAACCCTGTGTTTTACATATGCTTCTTTAAACACATTCACAAGCATTGAAAGAGAAATGGTGGAGCAGACTTAAAAATGTCAAACATCAAGGTCCCAACTAAAGCAAATGTAACTGGTACTTCCTGCACCACTCTCAGCAGGCCTTGAACCGGGTTGGTCCAGCATTGGAGTCGGGTGCTCTAACGAGGAGGCTAAAGACCACAGTCTCTAGTGTCTGTTACCAGAACATCACATGAGGTCGAGGAGTCAGGTTTACACACTGCACAGCACTTTACTAGCTGGCCTCCGTTACACAAACACTGATCACAATAATGGTTTGATTACATTTTTTTTTTTCATCATGAATTGTGGTTGCAAAAGTTATTTTGATTCAAGCCATTAACAATTTTTAACATTGATTTAATGGTTGCTTGCTTTCAGGGTATTAGAGTTTAGTATTCTGTTGTGTTGGCATTTTAAAGAGTTTTTGTGACGTCTGTTTTAGGAGTTATCTTTAGAAGAGTATCTTGTAGGGTTTCCTTGATTCAGTCATGTTCACTTAAAATGTTAATTTCATGTTGTGTTTACATGTTTCACTCATGTTCTCTCTATATGTTCATTTTATGTTGAGTTTACTTGATTCACTCATGTTCTCTCTATATGTTCATTTCATGTTGAGTTTACTTGATTCATTCATGTTCTCTCTATATGTTTATTTCATGTTGAGTTTACTTGATTCATTCATGTTCTCTCTATATGTTTATTTTATGTTGAGTTTACTTGATTCACTCATGTTCTCTCTATATGTTCATTCTGAGTTTACTTGATTCATTCATGTCCTCTCTATATGTTCATTTCATGTTGAGTTTACTTGATTCACTCATGTTCTCTCTATATGTTCATTTCATGTTGAGTTTACTTGATTCATTCATGTTCTCTCTTCATGTTAATTTCATGTTAAGAAAACATGACTCAAACATGTGGAACCACTGTCCATGATTGAATAATGTTAAACCAAAGAGCTTCTTCTTTTTGTGCAAGTTTGAACTAGAACCTATACAATTGTGTTAAATGAAAGTGATTTGTTCAAGTAAAGTGAACAACATCAATAAAACGTTTTGTTTGAGTACAGTTTTGGCTCCTATAGGACGACTTGGTAAAGACCCGCTTCTATAATGCTAATTCTTTATGCTAAAATACATTTGCTATTGTGAGCAGGTTAAGATTTACATATTTGCATTTGAAATTCAGCTGATGAATATTTAGCAGAATTTCATGTCTTTGATATTCTCTATTGCTGAGCTTATGTTTTAATTAGGAAACTGCTTAGAATATTCATAGAAGGTCGCTTCTCTCTTGCTTAGATATATGATGGTATGCATGGCACAACCTTTACTGAGGTCTTTTTTATTCTATTTAATTCAAGCAGAAATTAATACAGAATAGAAATGTGTTTGAAACCTGATACTCCCTATTTGAACCTGTATATGACTAATATCACATGTGGAAATCTTCAGAGAGAGAAATGCTTTGGCTGTCAGCAAGGCTTTCACTTAAATTGAAGGTGTTATAACCAAGGTGCCTAACTGCAATCCTGCAGATATCAGCAAGAACCGATCCATGAATCTGTGAACCTGCAGGCATCTTCAAGCTTTGTGGGTTTCCCTCATTGCAGAACACCATCTAACCCCCTCCCTCAGACAACAGCCCTGACTGTTGGGCCCCTGTGAAATAACTGTGCTGTAGGTACAGGACAAACTCTACACATACATGCACATGAGGGCAGCAGGCTTACATTAACTCCTGGCATTGATAGATATGTTCATAGCTCATATTGGGTTTTGTGATGCAAAGAATAACAGGATTAAAGTTCATTGGAGTGGAGAGGACCCTACATGCCCTGCTATGGGGCTAATCAGCCACAAGCTCAAAAACCTTCAAAATCCACAAATGCCATAAATCTATTTTGTAATTTGTTTAAATTATATACTGTAATCACCATAATTTCAGTAAATGTAAATACAAAATCTCTCCTTTTTTGTGCAATGACAGCATGGACTCAAGGTGGCATGGTCTCCACAAACTTTTACAAATTTGATTATCTCTGCACGACTTGAGAATGATCCAAAGATCATATTGTCCACTTCAAATGGCCTTTTGTTCAGACAATTTTACAAGAACACAAATTAGATTAGTATAGAACAGAATAGCATGATTCTACAGTCTAAAAAATGCTGGTTTACTCTTTTTACCTAACCGCTGGGTTTAGCCTGTTTGTTGGGATATTTTTCTCAGTTTTTAGTGTAACCCAATAGTTGGGTTATCGGCTGGGTCCAGTTGAGTGACAGTTGAGAGTTTAAATATATATATATCTCGGTCTGACCAACAGAACGTTCCTAATGAAAAAAGTCCTAATGAAAAACAAAATTACTATTAATTTATTTAATGAAATATCGCAGTTGAAATCATAAGGTTTGCCCACTATTTCTCTCATTTAATATTCTATTTCACTTGAAAATTAAGGACGATCAAGACTTCCTGTTCACAGGGACTTTAATTTGATGCAAACAAAAGCAGAGCTGATTTTCATACATACAATTAACCACAGCATCTACCCTCAATGGACTTCTGAACAATACACATCTCACGTGTAGCTTGTTAAGGCTCATAGCTTTTCCACACATTCATGTGCAAAGACAAAACAACAATAAGAACAAATATTAATCAGAAAAGGAACCTAGTCTAGCGAAACGCAATACTCTCCCCATACACCCCCACAACCATCCTCCATCGCTCCTCTCTTTGATGTTTTCTCACAATGCCCTGATGAGATGCGAATGGATGTGCTGATTTGAGATGGGCCTTCCAGTAATCTGCCTCCCCATTCAACTCGTCTATATCAGCCATGGCAGCCACCTGTCAGACCTGCTATGTGCCGCAAAATTGCAAATTGGACCACGTTTGTGCATGAACCAAAAAAAGTGATGCAATCAAACAAATATTGTCTCAGTTACAGGAGCACCTTTAATGTGGTGATTTCAGTAATTATATTTGAATTGTCACTCGGCCAGATGAATCCCTGAAGCTTTTTCAACTTGAGAAGATGGGATTTGTCCATGCAGAATCTACGCTATGATCATTTTCCTAAAAAAAAAAAATTGCATAAAGCTGCAGAACATATACAGCAATAGATAAAAGTAATAAACAATTCGGGTTTGTGATCTGTCAGATAAAGAAGTTTCGCACTGCTTCAACTTGATGCTTCCAGGATTGTCAGCTATGTTTAACAAAACCTGCCCAATGGCCATTCAAAACTACATGTACCCAGTGGCACCCCCAGGATTTTTTTTTATTGGGTGGCACAAAGGGGCCTTTACAAATGTTAGGGTGGCACATTTAAAAAATGCATTATGACTGAATCTAATGGTTTAGAGTTTTGGCATTGCCATTAATACTACTGGGATCATATACAGTTATTACTAATCTTACGATTTAATTTCTAATTTAATTTACTAATATTTTCACTGTTTGATCGATACATGCTAATTCGCTAACTGTTCTACATATATTTGACTATAAAAAAATATATGATAGTAATAGATGCCAAAAACTGCAAATCCAATAATTGAAAGATCAGCTGATGGAGTAATATATTAACCAAACATGTATAGTGATCAATCAACATGTGAGTACAAGCAGCAGAAAAATTCAAAACCCGAGGCCTTAGCGACTAGTCTAATCTCAGTTAGCCAACCCGTATAAGAGTTTGATACAATAAGTTTTATCATACAATAAACCACGTTTTATTGGTTTAAAGGTGATTATCTAAGCGGATACAATACGTTTATATAACATGTTTTTCATATTATGTTACACCCAACATGTACAATTGCAGTCTATTTTCATAATTAGAAATTTTTACAGCATTTTAAAAATATGTTAAAATTCTGTAAAATTTAGCGTAATGTAGCCTTGGGTCGCGCTACAGGAAAAGCTATTTAAATAGTAACACGGCTAATGTCAAGCTACTGTAATACTTTAAGGAGTCATTTGACACGGCTAAAATGAATATTTTCATTTGTTTTAGATGAAAAGCAATGTGTATACACGATCTAAGGTTCAAAATTGCTGTATTTTCCACATACCGTGCATGTTTGTATCTCCTCTTTGCCACGCATCTCTGAAACGCGCAGATTTTTAACAAAGCTCATCGCTCTGAAAAGCGAGGTGTGCTATGATTGGCCAGTTAACCAGTGCGTAGTGATTGGTCGAATACTGCAATCGTGTGACGGAAATGTAACGCCTCTTACCATATTTAGAACATCTGGTTCCAAAGCAATTGAGCTGACAGTACTGACTTGCACATACATTTTGGCGGTCTTAGTCAACTCATACCACGAACTGATGTAGATTTGTAGGGGTGTGGTTACACGAGGCATTTCAGGCAGGTCTGGGTGAGCATTTGCTTTTAGATAGAATGCATCTTACGTTCCAACTCTTTAATTTTTGTAATTTATGTGTCTAATACATGCATCGGCAACTTATAACACACCAAAGACACAGAAAAAGTTGCTACACTTTCAAAATTATTAAATAATATAATAATAGCTACAAAGAAAGACATAAAGAACATTAAACTCTATTCTATTCTTCTTGGTGGATACCTGCTATAAGGGAGAACATAAATTAGAGGACACTACTCACACGTGACTTGAAAAAAAAAAGTAATTTTGGTTTAGAAATGTTGGCATTATAAAATGAACCGAACCAAGAAGAATAACGCAAAATCAAAACATTTGAATCCCAATTTAACAAAGCAAACGGTATACAAATCTGAAAACACCCTAAGATGCAACCCAGACCTTCTAAAATACAGATCTAGACCACGCCCTCTAAGATCCAAAAGGAATTATTGATTGTGATTATTATGAATAATATGTTTCTTATTGCTATGCCTGATGTTTTATAAATGCAACACTGCACCTGCTAGGCCACTTGTTTTTATAATTTTATAATTGCTCAAGAAGATTTAGGAAAAGATTTTTACAGAAAATCCATAAAAAAAATTCTCTATTGAATTAAATGTTCTGATACAAATAGTACTTTCAACCGTGCTAAGGAATATCAAAAGCAAAATGTGAAAAGGGGTCTCCTATTTGACCCAAAAACCTGCCCTCCAGATACACATTACACTATTACGTAGTTAAATCATTGCTCCCTGTATATGAGTACAGGCATAAACTAATAGAAGCACGTACTATACAGATCTTCCTCTTACTGTACATGTAAATAATATTATGACTGCTCCACTGAGTGTGTGGGTTGTTCAAAGAGTTTACGGTGTATTTGCTAATACAGCACCGTGGTAAGATCAACCTCAACAACCAACAGATCCTCACTGTTCTTTTCTCTCTGTGTGGGTTTAATATTTCTCATGTAAAGGTTTACCGTAGCTGAACGTAATCTGAATTTGTGTAACACATTTCTGTCGTTTTTCTCTCCAAACAGATATTTATTATAAGTTATGATATTTATCCAGCAATATTAGGTTTGGAGTGGTGCTTGAGTGCAAAGATGAAGTCATAATGAAGAGAGGCTCTAGGGAAGGTTAAGGCAAAGCTGCAGACTTATATTGGCAATGCTTTATTAAAGGAGCACGTTTATGAACTGCTGACAGTCTCTTATTCTCTTCATTTCTCTTTGTCTCTCTCACACATTATCTTTTAATTTCTTGTCTTGAAAAATGTTAAGCCATAAATTGTGACTTTTGTTTTATTGGGAGAAGCCATGCACTGTGTAAAATTACTGTGTTCAAGAAAGATTTGGATCAAAGAACAATATATTAAGCGGGGAAATCTTTTTTAAACAGATCTCAGAGATTGCATGTGCTATAGTTGGTGTAAAATAACATTAGCCCTTGAGTGCTGAATTTAACAGTGTGCCAAATTGAGTGCACTGGGGATCTGAGCATTACATTATGTCTGTCTTGGTTGGGAGAAAAGGCTAAAAAACACTGTACACACACAATACAAATTACATATATTTATTGCCATATTTATGTAAAATATAACTTTCAATAATAATGAATAGGCAGTCAATATACCTTTCATAACACAACCAGGCAGGTATCCCACACAGTGAAGTGGCCAGTGTTAAATTTACACTTCTAGGTGTCTATATGTGTCCAGGCTATAGGTTGTTAAAGTAACACTGAAGCAGTGTTGAACATAATGAGATAATGAAGTGATTAATTAAGTGATGATTGGTCATTAATGATGAAAACGTGCTGTTAACAAACACAATCACTGAAGAAAACATGAACAAGAACAGTTGATATTGAGGTCACCATAATGGTGAACAGTGTTTCCTTTAGTTAAGGTCTTAGCCTTGGCCTATTGATGTTAATTATTTTACAACAGCTTGAGTGTTGTTGTCTTACTGACACTTGTATGTCGTTGAAAATCAAAGATTAGCTAAAGTTATATATGAGGCTGAAAATATTTGTGGTTGATTGTGGAACTTTTACTGTGTAGGTTTCAGTTTAAACGCTGTAATTGTAAAGTGCTTTATATAACACATAAATAATGCTTCTGTAGGAAAAATATCACTTTACTCAGTCTGGAGAAACAATTACTTGCCCAAAGAATTAATGCTGTCACTAAGATACATCTAGACATCAACACTCTTCATACAAACCTCAATGATGGTGACAAGCAACAAAATTATTAGATGAACAGATAAACTGTGTTCCATGCATGCTGGGAGTCACAGAGGAGTTTTGTACTATGATGTTACCTTGAATTCATTGCTCTATCAAGTTTTTTTGTTGTTGATTGTCACAATTTTTGAGATTCATTCACAGATTCTTGATGTCCATGTGTTTAAATGGTTGAGAACTTTTGTTCCCTTTAACAATTATTGGGTACCGCTACATGGGGTCAAAAGAAAAAACTAAAGATCATAAAAACTTTTTCAGGATAATTTATTTATTATTTCACTTTAATTATTAGAACTCAAGGATCAAGAGCCCAACTAAAGGAAACACTAAACACTATCAGGGTGACTTCTTATTGTTGATGTTTTCTTCAGTGATTGTGTTTGTTAACAGCAGGTGTTCATCAATAATGATCAATCATCACTTAATGAATCACTTTATTAGCTCATTATCTTCAACACTGCTTCAGTGTTACTTTTAACACCCTATAATGTGGACACATATATAGACACCCAGCAGTGTTCATTTAACACTGGCCAATTTGCTGTGCAGGTAATATTTAGAATTTTATTTTTCAAATTTTACAAAATTTCACAACACATAGCTCGGGAATGCATGTAGCCTGATACAAATGTATAGTATAATGCAATGTTAGTCACTTTGGATAAAAGCATCTGCCAAATGTAAATCATATCCACAATAATATAAGGCAGAACACAATTATGATTCAATATTACTAAAGGGGTCATTGAGACAATTGTGGCTGTGGTAATGCAAAAATCCTATAGGGTCCTGCATGTTTCCCTGGTGAATTCTGTTTGTGTAATTCCAGAACAATGTCATTATAACTGTGTTGCTGCTCACCCCCAGCATTCTCAGCCCCATGTGAGACCATTAGTGAAGCCATGATGGGTTGGAAGGACAAAAAGATGAACAAACAGCTCCTATGATTTTCACCTTGGCCACAGGGGAAGAGCCCACAACAGCTATAAGTAATGACAAAACAAACACCATGACAACAGAGATTCATTATTGATCAATAAAATCCAGCAAATGAGGCTGAGTACACAAAATGTGTGCAACATCTCCGATGTTTACAAAAAAGTTAATGCAAAGACATAAAGTAAAATAAAATAACAAACAATACATTTACAGCATTGTTATATTATTATTCAATTTAACAATGTTCATCTGTACATATACTTATAAATTTTTTTCACAATTAAAGTGGCATAAATTATCATTAGTAGATGTATAATGAAAGACACACTTAAACAATGAACAAGAGTCAAATTATGAAGCATTAAACTAGATTAGTTCTGTTCAAGTTACTTTAATAATAACTATGTTGGGTATTTTTTAGGTATCTAATTAATCAAAATATCGGTAGGATGTTTTGTGAAAATAAAGAATTTAAAATTAGATAAAAGGTTAATCATTAACAATTTAAATCAGACTGGATGTCATATTTACTGTAATAAAAAAATAAAAAAATCTATCAAGGGATAAAGAAGCTGCAGTCTATTGCATGTGTTGTCCCAAATGTTCATTTTTTTGAAATGGTATATGTAATTGTTTTCATTACAGTATATTGTGGTGTATCAGTTTGATCAAAAAAGCAACAACCAGGAACACTACGGTGCAACATAATGGACAAACTGTCAAATCTAAGTTGTTGTCCAATCAAAAATGAGCCTTAAGGCTTATCACAGCCAAGAAAACCATATCAGACCCAAACCCAGATCAAGAATATACTCTCTTAGATCAAAACCAAGACTAGACCTTCAAACACAGATCAAGACCACAACCTCGACTCAAACCCAGATCAAGGTAGGACTTTCTAAGATCCAGAACCAATTTAAGACAACCCCGCTTGGTTTAAAACAACATGATTTAAGACCCAAATCCAGAACAAGATCAGACCTTCTGAGATCCAGATTCAGATCAAAGCACAAGCTTTAAGACATAAAGCCAAATCTTTACAAGACCCAGCCCAAAGTAGACCTTCAAATATACAGAACAAGACCACATCTTCAAAGATCCGAACCAAGAGCAAGACTACACTTTCCAAGTTCCAGACCGATATTATCCTTTAAGACCCAAATCCTAAAATCCAGACCCAGATCAAAGCACAACTTTTAACACCCAAAGCCAAATCTTTACCAGACCCAGTCCGAGACTAGACATTCAAAGATACAGACCAGGACCTTCTAAGACCCGAACCAAGAGCAAGACTACACTTTCTAAGTTGCAGACCCAGATCAAAACCACACCATTAAAAACGTAAAGCTAGACCTTTTGAAATCCATATCAAGATCTCACCTTTTGAGATACAAACCCAGACTATGACCAGACTTCTAAGATGCAGCTCAGATCATGACCACACTCAAAACGCAATCCCAGACCAAGACTAGACCCTCTAAGACACAGACCCCATACTAAATTTACAAGTCTGAGGACCACTAACAAAATAAGTTAAAAATTCAAAATCTGAGGTTTATGCTCAACTATACAGTATATCTACGAAAACCTCTAATATTAAATTCAGAAGAAATTTCAGTTCAGCATTTCTCATTTTAACACTGTGTTAACCTTTGCACATTGATTGCTCTGATTTATGTTTCCCATTTCCTCTCTACACCATCTGCTGAAAAAAGTTTTCAGAGGCATAGCGTTTTCTGAGTTTTAATTCATTTGTTTCTGTCCTTCTATCTCCGTCCCTGACATTGTATCTGTCTAATACTAACTGCAGAACATTAGCTATTAGTAAGCACTTCATTCAGGCATAAAATTATACCCGTGGGCCCTATAAACTGAGAGCTTGGGAAAGATCACATCTATGTATGAGTATGAGTATGTGTTTGTTTGTGTGTCAAGGGTCCCAGTGCACCTTCAACCTCCTTGGACTGCCATTAAACTCAGAATCACTGAAGATTACCCTCAACTGAATAATCATATTAAATGTGAAATCACGGATGAAGCCGGAAAAACAACAGTGATTCAATTATTTTATTAAAATTATTAATCTATTTTTGGTACTATAACTGTTTTCAGATCAATTTTGAAGAATGAAAGACGAAACCGTGGAATGATGGATGTAATGACTAGATATTTAAAAGATGTCCTATTCCTCAACATGCTTTGCCTTTGAAATGTAAGCAAGGTTTTGAAACAAGAAAGTGGTTAAAGTTGAAGTAAGTCAGGCAAAAGATAAAAGTGAGAGAGGGCCATAGGAAGAGATAAACATGGAGTGCAGTGCAAGAAACACCTTGTCTTAACAGACACTCCCGGATCTCTGAGAGCGAGGCGAGATTTGAGTGAGGGTCTCTCGGGAGAGAGAGAGTTACTCAGAAGCTTGACATTTACAAGTGTTACACTCCGTCCTCTCTCATCAGATCCAACCTGCCATTTTTCCTACCTCACTGTGCTGTGAATGGAGCAAAATAAGGCATCGGCCGGACACACCTCAGACCCAGGGGCCTATGTCTCAGAGCTGGCCCTCCCCCTTTGGGGCCTTTGGAGGAAGTAAACTATAGGTTTAAAACCCTAGAAGTGGACATAACTGCATCCGCAGTGAAGCCCGTACAAAGAAAACGTCAATCCGCTACACGCTTGCCAGTGGCTGGCGTGCTTTCTCAATTGAAATTGGCCTTGTGCTCATGTGAAGCAATACCAATTCAAGTTTGAGTGACTAGTCTTTCAGTGGATGGGGCTGAAATTCTAAGCGACATGCTGGAATTCATAGGAGATGGTTTTATTCATATGCCAGGATGTTTATGCATTAGCATTTGCTGTAGTTGAAATGAAATGCTACGCGTACACAGGTAGTGTGGGAGGGTAAATGGGGCAAAATGTCTTGAGAAACAATTAGATGTGCATTTGCGGGAAGCAGCGTTCATCTTTACTCGCTGTATGTTAGACAGAGATGGAACAGCTCTTGCTCTCTGTCACTTTCACAGGAAGAGAAAAATCCTACATCACAATTAAAGCTAAAACACTTGCTGTCTTTGCCAAGTGAACGACTCACCAGTCACAAAAAGCTCAGATCTCAGCAATAATGGTTTTATTTAAATTAAGGACATTTCAGTGTTTTATTTACAAGCTTTTTAGCTGAACACTATTTTAAACACAAAGGTGTATAAGGCTGTAAAGTCCATTTTAGAAAAATGCATATATTTTCTATGCAATGAAATCTGCACTTTTCTTTTATTCTGTTGCCCTCTTCTTTTTCTGATCTGCATTTACAGTCTTTTTGTATGCACGTCATGTTATAATACATTTATGTTCTCTCCTCCCATTTTGCCAATAGCCATCGCTGAATAATTGATAGCAAGAACCAAGTGGTGGGTTTGTGGCTTGTATGAACCATCTTTTATTTCCAGCTTCATGCCAGAATATTTATCTGCATTTCCCGTGGAATAACACAGATGCTAACGCCCAACAACACCCCCTCCAGCCAATAAATTACGACTTTATTTTATGCGTCTTACAAAATGCTACACAGATATTTTTATACATTCGAATGTCTGGTCTTTGTATCGTTTCTAGCTTCCACAGCAATGCATTTTAGAGCCTCTTATATACTAAAACGGCTATCACAGAGATGTTCAGATGGGTACACGGTACAGAGGGAAAGAAGAGATTAATAAAAAGAGAGGAAGAAAGAACTGGCGAATAAGAACCAGCATGAATATCAAAGTACTATTTTACATTGGATGAGATGTGACCTTTTCAAAATAGCATTACCTTAAATTTACCCTATATTGCTTGCATATTCACTTTCTTTCTATTTCACAAATACAGATGTACATTATACAGAAAAAAAACAATACTGAGAACCATGACATATTTAACATGCATCATATCACACACATACGACTCTATTACATTATCGGCATAACATTACCCTTTAAAGACTATGTGAAATAGACATGCTCTTTATTTACTATGGATGTCTTTCCTATTCAAACTGGAAGTTTAGGTGACAAATTTTATGAGATCTTTAACTTTCACATTACACCTTTTGATATTTAGAAGGTTAATGATATCAGGTGCAGGAAACAGGAAGCAGCTACCAAGACATTAGACAGGACAAAATGTTTTACATTCAATATTTTAGAAAACAGAAAATAGTCTATAATGAACAACATATGGCTTCACTGCCAGATTCCAGATTGTGTAGCGCAGAGAAGACATATTTAATAATCACTTCATTCAAAACGCTCTGTGCTGTGACTCGCCCACCAAGCTGTCATCAGCTGACCAGTTCAGGAAAATATCAGACAAATATTATATTTATTTTAGAGAGAAATGTTGCAGTTTTCATCGAAACTCAATGAAAAAAGTTGACCTCAACCCGTCAAGCAAGAGGAGACCGCAACAAACTCAACAACTCAAATCATTCTGGTTTCTCTACATACTGGCATGTGGAGGAAGTCTTAATAAAATATGATTATTTGCACATGAGTGTGTTTGGGTTGTCGATTAATATGTGGCTACTACCGCCCATTTAAAACAGTACATAGCCAATTGACATCACATGCCAACCTTTCTCTGACAGCAGGTTGGCCTCATTACTGCACAGCGGGTTTCACGACTGCCATTATGTAAAGAGGAAACAGACTTCGGTTTTGACAGCTGTAAATGTTTGATGGGGGGTTTAGTGCCCTGATTGGGGTCAAGTGTCAAAACTGATCCCATCAGGTGGAGTTGCAGTTTTGAGATGACAACATTTTATGCAAGTCAACTTTAAACTAGCCATCCTTTGCCTAGAATTTGCAAAAAAAATGTACTCTTGATTTTCTAATTTCTAGTTTCTTGAGGTCAGTGCAGTACTGAAGATGTTTCCATCTGTTCTGGGCTCATATTGGCTGCTCGGGTTAGGTTTGTCCTCTCATCATTATTTTTATAACACACACACACTCACTAGCCCCACAGGCATTGGCATTGGCCCGGTGCGTGATGGTTGGTGGTTCCAATGGAGCAGACTGCTGCTGTATTTATTATTCATGGACCCTCTCTTACGCAGACAGTAATAGAAATTAATGTATTCATATCTTTATCAAAGTTTGTGCTACTTTATTTTACAGAGTATTCTCATGCCGCAAGACTTCTGTGACTCCTTTGTCCCTTAAAGCCCCGATGAGAGTTATCTGGCGTTCAGATCTCTGCTGATTAATTTATGTGTTGTTGCTCTTCAGTGGAGAATCGTGGAGACATCTGGGCAGGGTTGAGAAAAGGTTGCTAATGTGATGTGACAGTTTGGCAACAGAAGAGAACGAAGAGAGAGCGTGTGAGAAACCAGGAGAGTTTTCTCAAAGGTCAGGTCAAAGGTCAAGCCCATCTTTCTGCCACAAACTCCATCATTTTTTGACACTTCACGGTCATTTCCGTCTCGGTTATATTCCGCCCGCTCGGTTTTACTCCGAATCTTCCTTTCAATTTAGTTTCATCTGAAACATTCAAAATCAAAAGATCAAGGCTGCAGTAATAGTTACTTTCAGTCCGTTTGAAAACATCCTCCTTTGACATCAGGTAAAAATCTAGGGCGTTCTGACACAAATGATTAGAGCTATACTTTGTGAAGTTGGCCACACCAGGCAGATGCAAACATGGACAGGTTCTTTGACATGCATTCAACCTAACACAACCCAGAAAGATACACCCCAGAGAAAATCGAACATTGGTTCACTTGCAGCGAGGATAAACATAGTACAGTGTATCGAACCACAAACCGTTTACATTTTGCGAAGTGAATTATTGGCTGTCAAGAGCAAGAAAGAGGTGAAATTCAAATGACGTTTAGAACCCTGTTGACAAAAAAACAGCATATGCTGGTTGGGTATGTTTTGAAGCATAGCAGCTGGTCTGTGCTGGTTTAAGCTGGTCATGTGCTGGTCCTAAGCAACAAGCTCCTGCTCAGAATCACCTCATAACCAGCTTAAACCAGATCATGACCAAGTTAAGACCAGATTAAACCAGCTCAAACCAGCTACAATGCTTAAAACATACCTAACCAGCATATGCAGTTTTCTTTCAACAGGGAAGACATACGCTTAAACTGTTCAAATAAGTCTGTTGAGTTTAACTCAAACAATGGATCTTATCTAAATATAACACATGATCTCACAAATGATTTTGTCAAAATCATATGAATTATCATGTGAATTGTATAAAAACATATAATTATTAGGCAAATCAAGCATGAATGTCAACTCCTAAACGCAACCATCACTGGGTAGAGAGCAGATTATACAAAAACTCACAAAAGACCTATTACTAATTCTCACAAAAGAGTCATCAATTTGCTAAAATGCAATAGTTATGAATTCCAACAAATAAAAGAATATTACCTGTATAAATTTCAGTCATGAATGTCATTTCAATAATTTTTCATTTTATTTGGCATCTGCCGTTCAAGGTAACATTATTGCACTTTAATGTTTGATTTCAAGGGTATTTTGTTTACTTTGATATAAAACACAATTTTGGTCTTGTAGAAATGGGGATCCTGAAGCAAAACCAGAGAACTGCTGCTCTAGGGAGCATGAGACAGCTGAGAACTACATTTAGACTGTATGGAGACCAAACCGCTCTGTTACTTAGCAACTTGTCGAAACGCCTGAGTCACTGTCTGTCTCTCCAAGAAAAAACAGCTGACCAATCAAATGTCAGGTCATCGATTACCTCAGACACATGGGCAAAATCACAAAAAACTAGAGCTCTGTCCTAAATGTAAACGAAATACGTCTGGACTGTTACAACTGTGTGTTTCATATTGCAGGCAAACTTACTGGATGAGTTATCTATTATCTGAAATGTTATTGATTTTTATTTCGTCATGTGACCAACATTGTGTCCACCTGTGGTATAATAACAACTGGGATAGTAATTTATTCAGGTGTTGTTACTTAGCACATAAATTTGGAAAGAGCAGTCCGAGTTTTTCAGTATTTTAAATAAAATAACTTTATCAGCTCCTCTGGTTCCATAGCCTCATGGGACAGAATAGTGTCCAGTCAATGCATTCTTGATAAAGCCCAGCAGAAGATCATCCACGCATTTCTTGCAAACAGCTTTTTGCATACTGATGTTTTGGTCATACTTATGTTGCATACCATACGTATAGTATGGAGGCAGGTAATTTCAAGTGCAGGGTAGAAAAATGTTCCTCTTTCTACATTCAGACATTTCATTTGGACGGAACCAGTTTAACTGCCTTAAAAAGTGGTCAAAAGCTTAGTCATCTATCTTACACCGACCTAACAAACAGCTTATTGCCGCAGGGCAACTAATTCATCCTGAAAGTAGCATTGAGTGACTATTGGCCACTTTTGCCTAATTACAGAGAAAAACATTCCAAGGGTTTGTTCCTTGGCAGATAATTCATGAGATCTAAATTATTCATCTTCACTAGTCCCTATGAGAATGCCAAGCTCTCCTGTGCTACAAATCTGTTGCTGTGAATAAACCCCCTCCAACCATCTGTCGAATATCTCTTAATCCCCCCGCACACACACAAACACATACAGAAACACCTTGCGCCGTTGCCTTCCGGGCCGGTCAGTATAGACCTTGTGCTTCTGTACCTGCGTGAGGGTAACTTCAATGAGATACATCTGTTCTGTTCACTTCTAAATGCAAAGACTGTCTGCACACACAGTATGAAAGATGGATCACAACTTGTGACCCGCAGTAGGAGCCAACTACATACTTTCAACAACAGTTTCCAACCACACACTTTCTCATTTCAAAGAAGTTAGCAATTTCATCCTTCACCTTCTATCTCTGTTTTGAATCTTGCTCCCTCTCGATCTCTCTCATTTCAAAACATACTAGAACTGTACTCAGCTAGAGGCGCAGAGAGAGAGATACATAGAAGACTTCATACATAATGCATCCATGTCCAGCCCAGCAATCACTGTTGCTACCTGCGGGGATATATGAAGCACTCAACTAAAATGGATTTCTTTTTTTAAGTGAGGAGGACAGACATAAATAAGCATTTCAGATTTTAGTAAATGCTGATCTTACAAACAGATTCAGCGGTGGCTATTTGGGCAACGTGGCGGATGCATTTGGGAGAAAAGATTGACACTCTTCAAAGTCTTTGTTCTCTATTACTGCGAACCGGCAATAAAAACAAAATGCATTGTGGCTGTTAAAATCTGATTCGTCGTATGTGCTGGGGGTTGGATGAAGGGAGCTAAAGGGATGAATTTGTGACCATGCAGTGTGGGGCTTTGAAATAAAAGAATCAAAACAACTTAGCGGCTTGCTAGCTCCCTCTGAAGTAGAAATAAGCATATGCTGACAAAACACTAGCCTGAATTTTAGAACAACACTGAGTACAACAGGTTGAATGCTTGGTATAATTATGATTTACATATAGATTTTTGTTGTTGGGATAAAAGCGAGATTCAAAGCTCAAACCACCCAATCCAAGAAACACACACTTCCACCTGTAGTCTGTGAATTCACTGCAAATTACTTTGTGTAAACGCATCTGCCATAGTTAATATGTGACCTTGGATCACAAAACCAGTCTTAAGTAGCACAGGAACATTTTTAGTAAAAGCCAAGAATACATTGTATTGGTCAAAATGATCGATTTTTCTTTTTTGCCAAAAATCACTAAGATATTGAGTAAACATCATGTTCATTGAAGATATTTTGTACATTTCCTACACTAAATATATAAAAACTTCATTTGTGTGCGTGGATGGCCTGCTACAGTGCCTCAGATTAACAATTTCAAAGGTCATTTTCTCAATATTTCGATTTTTTGCATTCCTCCGATTCCAGAGTTTTAAACGGCTGTATGTCCGCCAGATATTGTCATATCCTAACAAACCATACATCGAAAGAAAGCTTGTTTATTCAGCTTTCAGGTGATTTAAAAATCTCAATTTTGGAAAATTGACCCAAAAGACTGGTTTTGTCATCCAGGGTCACATATAGTAAATAATGTGTTAAATGGATGTTATGATATTCGAATAACAAAGAACTATACACTATTGAATATACTCATTCAACAGTATTGAACAATACTATGAATAAATTACTATATACTATATAAATGCGTATAACATTTTCTTTATTTTGAAAAATACAAATAACATGATTGCTCACCAAGCTATCTACATCCAAGCTGACAGTAATGTCTCATAGCCGTTGGCTATTTTTTCCATTTTGACCTCTTCCTCTCAGTCCTGCATGACTCAGACATCATTTTAAACCTCCTGCCGCTCGGGTTATAGAAATGATGAGCAGACCCTTAATAATTCTCTCAAAGTTGAAGAAAATGCATTTTATAATGGAAAACTGAAGGAAAATGCATGCATGAATTGTATAAATAATGAAGTATGTAGCTGACCAGGTGCCCACTGGTGAACCCTGACAGCTCAATACTGAGACATGTTTCATTCAATACTTGTAAAGAGAAGGTGGGGACTAGTTAAAGCCATGAAGAGATCCATCGGTAGAACGGGACCATTCAGAAGTCGAATTTGTGGCAAAGCATGACCATATCATTTTCATCAACGAACAAAATTACAAGTAAGGCTAGTCAACCATTATGGCATTTCTATAGCAGTGGTCTTGGTTGGATTTTAATGTTTGTTTTAATGCTGGCAGGGACACTTCAAAATCAATCAAAACTGCACCATGTTTTTGCCTACACAGTGAAATGGCATGTCACAGTCGAGCGGTTGTTCTTTAGAAAGATCTTTTATATTACTATTTGTCCACTAGCTTTCGTATACTGCAGAAAAATGTCCAATACACTACTCAACACACTTCAGTATTGTATTTAAAAGAACAAATCCAGATGCCTGTACAGTCTTTTAATCTGTGTAAAAATAAATGTTTTATTTGAACTGTTTAAATGCAATCCGAGTTAAAAAGATAAGTTAATTTGAACTTAATAAGTAAACTGTAAAAAACTTACTGTAACTGCAACATAGTCTGCCAAGACACTAGTTGATAAATTTCTTGTTTTGTTCACCTCCTGTATAAGACAAACTAGTCAACGCACAAAAAATTACTCATTGCTTTTTTAACACTCACTGCTTCCGTAATCATAAACAAAAATGCTGCCAATGAAAATCCATGCTTCTGGTTATAATATCAAATGCAGTTGGATTTTTAACTAATATCTAATGCAATTCTAATGTGTTTATTTTAAAAGTTGTCAGTCGTGAAAGATTTTAACTGATGACATCACACCCAAAAAGACTGAAAGAAATGTTGCAGTTGTTTCAGAAAAGTCATGTATCACAATTTGTTGACCTTTAGTCATTCATAAAATAAAATGTTCTACACTACCTGTACTTTTAATCCTGCAAAGTAACTAATTAACTTTGTTGAGACTTCTGACACCCGTCACAAACAGCCCATCCTTTCATCTTTTGCATGCATGCTACCATGACATCCCCTGACACAGACATACTGATGCACACTCTCTCTATCAATTACCCACTGGAGCAGGGTTGGAAAAATAGGCACCATCTATTACCCTGTCCTGGAGTGTCACTTCCTGTTTACCAGGAGTGACAGGAAATGGAGCTAAACTCAGGTTCTGTGAACTGTGAAGCGGAGAGGCTCATATAATATGACACATTCTATAAATAATACATTCAAAATATTGTTGGTGTTACTTGCTGTTTAATTGTGGAAAAAATAATCAAAAGGAACCAAACTCTTTCCTGAAATGCCCACCATATGGAGGACAGGGGGAACGTTTTCTAAACAGTAGCATTTCCATATTTTAAGAGATTTATACATATGCAAATCCATCTGTGCAGGTCATTGCAAAGTGTGTCTCTGCTGGGAAAGATCAAAGGTTGTCAGGGGAAACGAGTTGACGCCTTTACCTGGCAGTACAGAGCTGATCCCGGACAGGTGCTGCTGTATATTTATGATCACTTCTCTCAAACTTAGAAGGTTATACAGGAGCACTGGGAATACTATGACTCCCACAAAGCCTCTGTCAGCACACACATTTGTTTTTTTTCCTATCGTGTCGAAGACCTTCCATTGTCTGCTTTTGTTTTTAAACTATGTTAATGATATTATCTATCCTCTGGATAGCCTATACCCCTAAAGCTGGCCCAGATAAATACGCAGGCAAATTTTAGAGAGAATCGGATCAGGGGTAACTTGTATGAAGTCCTTTTGGAAGGTTCATGCATCTTTATTTTAGTCGGGTAACACTTCATTTTTGTAGTCCACATTAGATATAGTCAATTGACATGTAATAGCAACGTTTCTTATAGTCAGTGTGATGTCCAAAGTGGACCTTTCTATTTTCTATATAAAAATGTGTACATATTCTTATTCAACAGTACAAAAATGCATAGAAATGCATATAGACATATATTTTATACAACGTGTGAAATCATTACCAATTTTCTTTCACTTGAAAAAAATGTCATTAATTCTATGTTTTTCACACGTGACACCATGTACACAGGATCACAAGTAATCCTTTATGGGATTCACACAAACATGTTGTCAAACCACATGTGTTTTTGCACATGTCAAATCCCTTTGGCTTTTCTGTAAAGGTTCTTGAATTCCCACTGCTGACATGTATAACATGACATTTGGTGTATAATTGTGTGTATGTGATCCTATGGTCGAATCCAACAACCTAACATGATCTGACAGTAGCAAACCCTCATATTACTACAACACAACATGCACAATTTTGAGGAAAAATTATAAGAAATGCTATATAATATGCATAACTTTATCTATAGAGGTGCAAAGACCTTACATAATCATTAATCATAAAAGCGTTATGTTTTTATTACCTTAGAATGAGCCATTTCTATCTACTATCACCGCAGGTCCCCTTGCATGGAATTTGCCATGTTGTTTCTACAGTAGCCCGAAACTTCTACAGTAGCTTTATGAAGGGAGGGGTGGAGTGAGCCGTTGCTTGCAATTCGCAACCTCACTGCTAGATGCTGCTAAATTTTATACACTGGACCTTTAAGTAACAGAGACAAACACAGAAAGACATATCGATGCATTTTAAAATGCATATAAACCATCAACCTCAGCATTTTATTCTAAACACGCACACAATCTTTGATTATTGCAGACAAAAATTGGAATAAATATCTGATACAGCAATATCCTTGAACATCTCAAAAACACACATACTTAAACAAATGCGCTGTGAACGCAAACTTCCTATTTGTAAATTTTGCCATTTCAGCATCTCGGAAGTGAAAGCTAATCTCTAGGTAGCTTGTAGTTACAAACACACACACACCGATACTTTTCAATGCTAAAACCCTCTTCTTGGCTTCTCTCGTGCTTGAGTGTCAACTCCACTTAGCCTGACATAAGCAAAGAGATAAAAGGAAAAAGGAATTGCTTTTCCCTGCCACACTTTTCAATGAAAAGCGTAGAACAGGCATTTTGTGAAGACTGCGATATAAAAAGAGGGAAGAAGAAGAGACGCCGGTATATAGATCCTACTTCAATTGGTTTTGAGTGAAATCTCTGGCAGTGATTTGGGAGAACATGAAGTTTGATAGGATAAGTTTTATTAGCTCATATTGGTGTGCACTGCAGCGTCACCGAATCGCCGATGGGGAAAATGTGTGTTAGAGAGAGAGTGGAAGTGGCAGAAAGAGACACTAAAGAAGCCTTAAAAATGACTAGGTAAAGGCAGAATCGCGTTTGCGGTGGCAGCGCCGCATCGCGGAGATGGGTTGGGGTGTGGTGTAATAAATGAGTTACCTGAGGTAATAGAGAGCTGAAGAATGAGGTTGATGTGCTCTATGACTCCTCTGACAGAACAATCCCATCAACCTCTGCACCGCTGACAGCCGCAGGCCCTGAGGGCAGCTTACCTACATGTACAGACCTAAGAAAGACAGTATTTGGAAAAATAAAGTACCAGCGCTAAAGGCACTAGACATTTCTGCGGGCCAATGTTGTTAGGTCTTTGATATAAGTTTCAGAGTACAAAAAACACTTCCTGTTATATTTTGGGCTTTGTGCTACAATGTACGTTCGAGAGTCGGTTGTCTTCTCTACAATCGCTGTGCCTCTTGTCTGTTTTTACAGCTGCCGGTAAAATTGACAGAACACTGATGCTCTGCCTCCACAAGCAGCATTTTTAGTCATCATAAGAACTCTTTCAACGCAAAAGCCATTTCTAAATGTTGGACTACTTCATTATTATTATAAGGCCGCATCAGATTTACATCTCACATAGAAGGCAATGTAAGAATGCACTGCAATGAGCTCAGTGATAAATGAAATATAAGACTGTGGACAAGCTGAGATAGACTGGGATAATAAATATAATTTACTTACTGCCGAAAAGCATTGACTATTTTTTAATAAATTAAAAGTGCTTAATGTGCAGAGTGCTGTTTATGGGACATACAGTATTCATTTTCTGTCTAATACATATTGCTTTATGGGCTCCCTTTGCATTGAGGATGCTGCCATAAAAGACAGCGGCCTGTGTACTGTAGACAGCCAGGCAGCTCACCGAGTTTTGGAATGGAGCCTGTGTATGTGTAGTATCAGAATCGAGCCTGCAGCTACCTGATAAACAAAGCAAACAGTTCTGGACCAGCTTAATGGAGAGTCAACACGCAACACACACATACAAACACAGACTTTGGATTAGACCTGTCAGATAAAGAAGAAACAATCTGTAGCTGACTTAAGCTTCCATGTTGGTCTGATGCTAACAGGCGCACACTCTTGCTGATACGGATAGGATTTGAGGGACAAAAGTCTGAGTTTATATTGGAATGCATATTCATGATGATCAAATCACTTTCTAACAGAAAAGTGTCTGTCTTTCTGGGTTCCGGGTCTTGTTTTATTTATTGTTAGTTACTAGGTTACCAATACCACCATCATCCACTCCAATAACAAAATGGAAACACACCCATTTTTCTTTATTTGCTCACTTTAAAAAGATTTGATGCAAACACAGCCATTGGCCAATCTTGCTCTGTCTAGTCTGGCAATGGTTCTAACCCTGTCTGGGTCTTGACTCCAACTCTGTTTTCTTAATACTTGCTCTGAAAAAAAGTGACACACCTGAACACACTCCTAAAGGCTGAACAAAGGTTAACAGGAAAGTCACATCATTTAGGATTTAAACACATTCGGGACCACACTGGAGTTGTTCCATTTTCACCTTGTGTGCTCTTTCCCCTCACACAGGCTCATTATATACGACTCCCTATAATCTAGATATATTAATCTGTCTAACTCAATCATCAATACAAGCTCTTTCTTTCTATCACCCCAGGCAACACACACACACAACAGCGAAGGAACCATTTTCAGGCATCATTGTGCTATAGTCCATCTCTATGCTGTGGAATGCCGCAAATCAATATGCAATTAATAATTTGTATATGGGGGCAGTCATGCTTGGCCTGCGGTAGCCTTCCTCCATAAGAAAGTTCTGCTTAAACACTGTGCCGTATTATCTATTGATATTTCTAATTCCCTTAATTATGTTTGCAATAGAGGATCAGGCAGCGAAGGTTTCGTTCAAATGGTGGTTGGAAATCAAGATTAGTACTACGTGTTGGCGGGATTTGTACATGGATGTTACTGTCATAATGACTCCCAGCTTTACACCCTTCTGTAAAGGACACTCCTGTAAAGCGACTCTCCTTCTCTCTCTCTCTCTCTCTCTCTTGCTCTACATCTACTCTCTCGAATTAGTTACAGAGATCCCCTACTCTCATAATGAACATTCTCCTCCACTGTGGAGGTCCTGGCCATGGGCTCTTCTGTATCAAAGTGTTTGGCCTATTCAACAGCACTGCTACTGCTGAGAGTATTAAATGTCCTGCTGGAAGTCTCATTTCTTTCGGCCGGGAATATGCAGATTTTCACTGTAGGAGTATGATACAATAAAAAAATATTTAGGGGTGATCAGGACATGCTTAGGCTTAGGACTTCATACTCTATTCTTGTAGTAGTATAGTTTAAAACTTGGGTGTACAATTACATTTTAGAACTAGTTCAAATCACCCATCTGGACATGCCTCTGCACATTTGGAAATGTTTTGTGAATAAACTGGCCTTTGGCCCATGCTGAGATTTATATCACTCTGACTCAGCTTTGAAAATCATTTGGAACATAAATGAAGCGACTCCATCTGTGTCTATATAAAGAGAGATCCAGCACATCATGGCTGAATATTCTATAGACTCATGGTGCCTTTCCCATCTGAAACTTTCAACAGCCGAGCCAAATAGATCATTTAGACTGACGGCACTTCAAACACACAACTGTTATGTTTATAGTGAAACGACTAGTTCATTTAGCTGTAAATGAGAAGGAATGGAAATCTGAGTCAGCAGGCGGTACGAAGTAAAATCATGATGAGACACGACTGCTGACTGTTTTCTCATTAAATAAAAATCCTTGAAAACAAGGCCAGGACAGAGATGAAAGAGAACAAATCCTAATTGTCTTCAGAGATTTTGAAGCAGCACCTTCAGAATGGGCACATCTGGACTCAGGAGAAAAAAAAGACATTCGAAATTTTCAAACACACTCACCCCCGTTTTAGTTTGAAGGAGACATTGCAACACTCTTTTTTTGCATTAAAATGTGCTTCGTTTGTTTCCCACTGATTTGGATTGGTTTTGTGTTTTCATACAAAAGAAAGAAAAAAAGTCATGCAGGTGAGCAAATGATGACAGAATTTTACACTTTAATGCAGACATTAGAAGGCATCAGTCACCCTGCTGTTACAAAGAAGACTTCAATGTGATGTGAAAGAGATTGAACCCTCCATTCCACCCGTCACATTAAAACAACGTTGACTAATTACCCGGACACAGACTCTACTGCTCCAGTATGCCCCCGTCATGACACATCTGTGCCTTCTGCTGCTACACAGTCCCACTGCTAAAATAACCTCAACACATGCTGTCAAAGATCTTCAACAACAGAACCATCGCTCATTTACTGGAACAAATCTGTGAGTTGAGTTTGAGCTTTAAGTATTATTCATTTTCCTTCCATTACACAGCTATAATAAACATCACAATTACAGTATATTCAAATATTTATAATACCATTAATTTCTGTAATGTTGTGGCATATCGATCAATCCTCTGTGCTGAATTCATTTTATAGGACATCAGTTCTTTAATGATTAAGCAACTTCACATGCAGCCAGACTGCGATTGCCGTTTATCCCCCAGGCGTTGGGAATAACCTTAGAATTTTCCAAGAAATTCATGCTTACTGTATACATCCACTCCTAAAGAATTCTGGGAACTCTTGTGTTTTAGCATCTCCTCCCCACGTCATATTTCTGTCAACGCGCTCTTCCGCATCGGTAGCCTTGCCGCGTCACGTCATTGATTTAGTGAGACCGTTTACAGAGCACGGCAGACAGCGTGAGGTCAGTGTTCGTTGCAGAATGGAGATGGGTGTAAATACGTCACCTTGGCGACCCGACAGACTCAGCCTCTGCCTGATAGGCTTAGAGGTGAAGCAATCCATTATTTGAAGCTGTCAATAATTCGCATGTGGGAATTGGGCAGGGGATGATAGCTTGAAGCGAAGGGGGGTTTGGAGCTGGTTTGATTTCCTCCAGGGCAAGGTTGTGAGGGCAGTTCACAATCCAAGCAAAGCACATGATCTTGATTTAAGATGACCAGTCAAAGTGGATGCAAGGCTCTCAAGGAGCGGTCTGAATCATTACTTGGCAGGATGGTTAACAATCTGCTGCAGTCTCCAGCCTCGCCTTCCTCCTATACTCTCTATTTCATCTCCCTACATCATAACAACTCTCCAGCTCTAAATTGTCTTTTAGCTATTTTGCACTATTCCACTTTTTTCTATAGATTAATTCATGATTTTACTGCAATCAGTCAAATAAAATAAAAAAACAACCTATTTGGAAGAAAGATTTATAGGTTATAAAACCAGTCGAATATCATCATTGTTAAGCTGTGAGAGGAGAAACTCAAGGACAAATTGTGCCTGTTTATTTTATTTTGGTGCCTTTTGCACCAGATTAACTAAAGGAGTTTCACAAACCAGTTAATAAGGCAAATGAGCCCAAAAAGATTTTGTTGGAGCCAATTTGGCATCAATCTTGAAGAATGTTTTTAAGTGAAATGTGGAGTATACTCTGATGTATCAACTTGAGTTGACAGTTGAGTACAAGTCTGTAGTTACAACTAGAGATATATCTAAATATGTCTAGATGTATACTGTAACACTCTTTATATGCACAGATATAAAAAAAATGATTTGCTTAAATGGCACAACTGTTTAGTTAATTCACCCATAAGACTAGATTGTATTATACCAATGAATCCGACCAATCTGCATTTTGTCGCAGCCAGCTGAGTTTAATCTGGCGCAGGTACCCTTAAGGAACAATGGCGTTTTTCAATCGGCCGCTTTAAAATGCATTTAGGATTACAGTCAACGACGTAAGTTAAATTTTCCAAACACTACATCATACATCGACAATCAAAAAGGGGAAAGGCTTTAGGCTATTTGTTTCAAGCTACATGCACAAATATGAAAAACTGAACAAAGTAAACTTGTGTACTCATTTGAGGCTTGATCACGGAAGCACTCAATGTTCATTCGTAGTGTTGTCGGTTCACTGAAATTTGAACGTTTCTATAGGAAAAACATCGTTATCGTAAACTTACCTCAGCGCTATGAGAGCGGAAGTGGGTGAGCTGGCTGAGATTTTAGCGGAAGTACGTCATCACCCTGCTTGCATATAGCCTATTAAGTAATGGTGGCTCCAAAAACTTGTATATTTTAGTTCACTTAACTTGCTATAGTAGAATGAACTTAAATTGTTACTGTAAGTTGATTCTGTGCTTAAATTGACTGTATTCATTTGATTGAGTAAACTTTTTTCCTCAGTTTAAGGGAGTAATTTTGTTTCCCCAAAACTTGTTCCGTTAACTTAGTAAAGTTCCAAAGATTTAACTTAATTGCTAAATTCGCTTGCGCTCATTATGTTCTTAATGATATTATAGGAACATCAAAGTATCAGAAAAATTCATGACCACCACTGTCAAGCATTGAAAAACACATGCATGTGTGACACATCTTCATTATTGTGGAAAAATATAATCTCTATAACTGTATAATGAGTCCATGTATACCAAAACAAATAATAATCACTTGACCGGAGATTTCAAAGAAAACAATTTTTACTGTAAAACAAGATCAATAATACTAAAATGAGTTAAAACCTCTACGACCTTTCTAAACAACAATTTTAACGTCCAATTAGTTGGCATTCTTTGATCAAACATAAATAATCAAAACATTCAGGCACAGGGGCTTATGGAAGTATTCCTTATTGCATTTTGAATGTTAATTTTAGGTTCACCTACTTATTTTTTTTATTGATGGATTAATGGATATTGTAGGTTAAGAAGTACAAACAACATCCGGGTTTATAGTAACCTGGGCAACTAGTAAAAATGCTGGTGTACTGGAAAGAAGGTTAAATAGTCCCACATTATTTTGTGTAAACCTGCATAGCAACAATTTTCTTAATGACATTGATTTCTCCGACTCGCTTTTTCATACCTCAAATTGCAAAACCAATTGCCTCTCTGCCAAGAGGGGCTTGATGCTTCTGGAATAGGACTATTTGTCTTATTAGGGCTTGGCCATTGAACAACTCCTTTTAATAAAACCGGCACAGCTGCACAGAGAGGCACTGAGTGCAGGATGCTGAACGAAATAAGAATTCTCTCAAGATAGGACGATGCTTTTACATTTTGAGTCAACAGGATGCATTACTGAAAGAAACATCGCCTGGTGATTGCTCTGTAAATGCTGTATGTATGACAGGCATGATTTGGAAAGAAGAGAGACTGAATATTGTTTGCTTGGCTTTCAAAACAAGAAGTCTGACAGCTCAGCATGATCTCCAAGCTTCCTCAGGCCTGAAGGCACATTCATTGAAACAGCTCTCATTAGCATCAAACATCAAGCCCTCACTGGTGGCAAGAAGTTTCCTCTTCATACTCAAGAAACTAACAAAAAGCTTGAGAACAATTGTTCTAACACATTGTCTATGAGACAAACTGTTAAAAAGCCCTAATGCCAAATCAATATTGATTTTTTTTTTCATATTTAAAGCATCTAGTGGTGATGTTGCGAACTGCACTACGACGGCTGACACAGGGCTAAGATGTCATTACATGTTCGCTTCTTTGCCAAAGAAGATAACATATTTACAAAACACGCTCTGTAGAGCAGCTTGTCCGTTTAAGGCTACTGTAGAAACAACATGGTGAATTCCTTGCAAGGGGACCCGCGGTGTATGTAGATAGAAATAGCTCATTCAAAGGTAATTAAAACATAACGCTTCATTATGTAAGGTCTTTTTACACCTCTGAAGACATAGTTTTGTTTATTTTAAATTGCTTTTCTGTCAAAAGATACTGCATATACAGTCAATTCAACATCTTTTTTTTTCATTTAGAGCTGTGAATAAATCAGCTCAGGCAATTCTATGACTTTAGATATTGCTCGATTACAAGAATAGTTCTGAACACTTTGTGCAAATAAAGCCGTAACAATAAAAGTCAATCATAAAGCAAGGAATGAGCTGCTGCATTTAAAACACTGTTCAAATGCAGGCTTGAGAGTGGGAGTCAAAAAATGTAATTATGTATATCGTAGGTAAACAAATTGGACCACATTGAACAGACAAAGAAACAAAAGAGATTCTTCCCATCTTATTGGATAAGCCCATGCCTGTGTAAATAGCATATGTGGTAATTTTGCTGGAAAATATTTACTGTACTTACTGCAGTTTAACTGGTTTCATGCGTGAAAATTACTACTTGGAAGTACGAATTCTCGAAAATAATACTTTAGTAATGAAATGAAAGACATTTACATCCCACATAGGAACCAGCCACTTATGTTAACCAGTTTTTATTGTAAAAGTATGATTTATGCTTTAAGAGGCCTTGGAGTCCTTCAAGAGGCATATAAGCCTGCTAACAAGTAACCTCAACATACAGGTTGTTGTGTGAGAGGAAACCTTCCGTCCTCTGCATGTTTATCTTTACAAGGAATAAAATCATATGACTTTGAAGGTCTTTTGGAAACAGGCAGTGGGTAGGAATAGCCAATTTTCCACCATCATTGCTAGAGACAAGTTAGGGTTTTCCCCCAATCCATTAGAAAAAGGATAGAGATATGAATGTAATAATAGATGTTGAGCAAACAAAGTGACTCAATTGTCGTGTTGTTCCTCCGAGTCTAGCATTGCTCTGTAATCCTTATAATCCTCTTTTATGAGTTTTTGTATAAAGGAACTAGCGCCTTCGCTCAGCATGAAATCATTACAGTGCCGATTCCTCGTACCTTGTTATTTCTCTTCTTGATAGTTATGGGTCTCTGACTGCAAATGCTGAATCCAAAACAAGCTAATCTTCCAGCAGTCCCTCCCTCTCTCTTCCTTCCCATCCAGCAGAGCACTTCATTTGGCTTCATATTCCACTGCGGCTTATCCAATGTCAATAGTTACATCAGGGCAATAACCAGATGACATGGAGAGAACCTGCGGGTGGAGCATAAAGCCGGTGAACAAGTGTGTGTGTGTATGCGTGTGTGCATGCGTGTGTGTGTGAATAAAAAGCTGCACCATGCTCTCTCCAGCAGTAATGCCTTTAAGTAAATTATGCTCTCGTTTGGCGGAGGAAGAGAGGTTGATGGGATTACAGGGAGACACAGCAGTGGATTAACACAGTGAAAAGTCTGAAGGAGTTGAACACCTGGCCCTCGCATCTAAAAAAAAAAACACTGGAGACTTATTGCCACAGAGATGCTCGTAATCGAACTTGAAGATGTTTCGCTAAGTCTCTCTGTTGAGGATTTGTCTTCATTAGGCGAGTATTCTTCAGTTAAGTCAATGTAAGGAGTTGATAAGTGCTTGAAAATAGATCTACAGTATTGACTGAGAAAGAAAATTAAATAGCGGAATAAGTATTTTGCTTGAGGCCGGGAAACCTATAACAGAACCTATATGGTAAGTTCTGGAGTCACCAAACTACAGTAACAAGATGCTTTGTGTTTTCTAAATCATAAGTTATACATTATTTTTGACCTAGTTTCATTGTAATCGTCAACCAAAAATGTTTCCAAGAAACCCTGGTAAAGAAATGTGTTCATTTGTGGGCTAAAATAATTGGTTAAAACATGTTTTTATCACGGGGCACGGTGGCTTAGTGGTTAGCACGTTCGCCTCACACCTCCAGGGTTGGGGGTTCGATTCCCGCTTCCGACTTGTGTGTGTGGAGTTTGCATGTTCTCCCCGTGCCTTGGGGGTTTCCTCCGGGTACTCCGGTTTCCTCCCCTGGTCCAAAGACATGCATGGTAGGTTGATTGGCATCTCTGGAAAAATTGTCCGTAGGGTGTGAGTGCGTGAGTGAATGAGTGAGTGTGTGTGCCCTGCGATGGGTTGGCACTCCATCCAGGGTGTATCCTGCCTTGATGCCCGATGACTCCTGAGATAGGCGCAGGCTCCCCGTGACCCGAGGTAGTTCGGACAAGCGGTAGAAAATGGAATGGAATGGAATGTTTTTATCACCATGTGTTCAATTGAGCTATGTGAAGACTTATAATACTTTTTTCCATAGATCACCAAAGAAGTTCCACAAAAGAAGCAGAATGATAACACTGCTGACTTCAACTTAATGAGTGTGGAAGGGGACCAATGACTGTCAAGCTACAAAAATGGCAATAAAGCAAAACATAAAAATGTTACAGCAGTCTGCATGAATAATTTGCTATTTCAAGTCTTTAAGCCATAATAAAAACCTTTATATGATGAACAGACTTGTTAAGTAATTATTGATCAAACATCTTGAATGATGTGGTCACACCCTCACTGAATTAGAAAGTTTAGTTAAAAGGAAAAAAAAACATTTCTCATCCTCGTGTCATTTCAAACCTGTTTGACTTTCTTTCTACTGAGGAACACAGAAGAAGATATTTCGAAGAATGTTGGTAAACAAACAACATTGGACCCCATTGACTTCCACTGTATATGGACAAAAAAACAATGAGACATTTCTCAAAACACATTCATGTCACATTCAGGTTTTATAGTAAATGATGACAGAATTTAGATTTTTGGGGTGAACTATTCCTTTAAACATTTTGCTATGAACAGAATCTCCCACAACTTACACAGTATTGGATCAACATGATGTTTTATTAACTAAGTTCGGAAGGAGAAGGAGCAGATAAATAACTCGGCTGGTCAGCTATCAGAAATCACAGCACCCGACCTCTCAGTTCAAGAGAGAGAGAGAGCCTCTATAAATAGTCAAGACGACTTACCTTCACTCTCTCTTCAGTCTTAAGGGCTGGTTATACTCGACGCAGTCGCTAGTTCGCCTGGGTGCGTGCGCCAAATATGATGTCATCGCGGAGATAGCGGAAGTTCGCTTTGTGTGAGCGCGAACTCATTTCGCGTGGCGGCGTGCACAACATTTTTGTGACTCCAGCGAACAGTTCGCGCGGCTCCGCAGTCAACATGAACAAGTTTGAGGAGATTTTGTCTGAACAGGTACGCCCGTATAGGCATATTTATGATCCATCTATGCGTGATCATAAGGACAGCCAGATGGCAAACAACTCTTGGCGTGAAATTGCAAGCAACGTGGGGAAGGAAGAAAGCGTTTGCAAGAAAGTCTGGAAGAATCTACGGGACAAGTTTGTAAAGGCCAAAAAGAGAGGTCAGGGTAAAAGTGGAGACCCAGGTGGGGCAAAACATGTACCACCAATACTCTTGGAGCTTGGGTGGTTATTACAATTTGTAAAACTGACGTATTTCTGGTTAAACTTCTACTTCTCTTCTACTTCCTGCGGAATCAGGACGATTTCACTTGTGCGCCCCCTGTCGGTTCAAAGAATATCTCAACAGCGAACGCGTCAAGTACAAACGTCTCGTCCGTTTGGGGAGTTGCGCGCGCGGTCAGCGGAGGCTCGCGAAGCGGAGCCAGGCTCGTGTATAAACAGGCCTTTAAGCATCCCACCACCACCCTGGCTCCTCACCTGGAGCCCCTTGTCTCCAGCAGGACATAAAAGGGGGGGAGTTTGGGATAATGCCGGACTCGGAGCCCTCACCCCGGACAGGGGGGAGTGCTCTGAGCTCGGAAGAACGAACGAGCTCTGAGCCCTCTCTCCGGACAGCACGCCAAATACGCATACCCTCAAACCTACACCATTATCTGCATAGGCAAACTTGTGAAATTAGGGTAAATCATTTTAAATGAATTTAAAACATAAACATTTTAAAGAGTATATTACAATCATTTCTTTTTTGGTTGACTATTCCTTTAAATATGAGTACTGTAAGATTGTATCTCGGCAAGTCACAGTTTAAAAGCAGCATTCTAAACACTGTAAATAATGGAGACCTTTTGGGGACAAGATGGAATTGATTTTGATTGAGTATGTTGATAGAACAGCATGAAGCAACAAAAGCTGTCATAAAAGTAATTAACGCCATTGCTGCCTGTCTGTGTAAATGTAAATGTGAACCGTCAGTGCTCCTTCCTAATTTCACACCATCTTCCTAGTCTGAGTGCCTCCACATGTGGCAGGTGTTTCAGTCAAACAAACACATACACATCCCACACGTGTCACATCCTGTCATTCACTGGCACGCGACCGCTCCATAAACCCGCTCCACCAACCCGATCCGCCTGGTTTTTCTGCACTGATTTTATTTGTCACAGTCTAATTCACTATTGACACAAAACGTACAGCACTCATTAGATCCTTTATGAACACTTTCGGTGTGAAAGTGGGAAGTCAGAGGCACACGGCAGATGGTTCAATCATCCTAATGGGAAAAGATCACATAAAGTCGCACAGCTCGGAGGTTGAATGAAAAAAAAGAGAGCTTTTGCTTTGTTTTTATAGTGCAATTGCTTTTTAAAAATAATTAGGGGTGACCTCGAACAGTCGAAGATTCGATGCTTCGATGGGAGGAGCCTGATTCGACTTCCAATCTCACAGTCGAATCTTCGCAGAGGTGATATGCAATGGGGATCATGTCATTTTGGTTATATTGGCAGTGGCGTAGCAGACGGGCACGCACTGCACCGCAAAAAATATTATTTATGATGTAAAGAAATGGGACATTTTTAGGGTTGGGTACCGAGGTCAGGCTATGACCCAGCGTAGGATCGCGTCTCTCCGCGTCTTCTGTGCTGTGAGACCGGTAAAGAGAAGCAGCACGTTCCGCACACACAGATGACTCGCAAACTAAAGTGTACACTGTTTCCAAACATTTGTCACTTACTGAATGTTTGGGCATATAAATATGAAAGAACACTTTGTTATTTTACTGTACTGATTGACGATTGGCTAGTTTTATTGGAAGGCGGGACTCCCTTCGCTAGAGGGGCCATATTGAGCGTTGCATTCCTCGCCATACATTGTAACAGTAGTGGCGTATCTTGTTATTATCTTTGTACGTATACGCACTGTAAGGTAGCCATGATAAGGTACACGATCTCACTCCCAAGTACAACCATACACTGGGTTATCAAACAAGCCTAGGGTCAAACCCAACCTTTGGGGTATATTAACCCCGAAAATTTGTATACACAGTATAAGCCTTTTGGGTGGAATCAACCCAGTATAGTAAATTACTACCCAACGCTGGGTTGAAAATAACCCAGCATTTTTACAGTATAAGTCTTCAATAAAAATAGAAAAAATCCAAAAAATGTATTCACTCTTACATTTCTGCTCCAGGACATTTATGTAGAAAGTAATAAGCTTTGCGCAGTGAGTTCAACTTATTATTATTCGTCTTGCTGAAAAGGCGTCTGCGTGAGATTACTTCTGTCCAGAAGTAGATTTTCCCATACTTGTAATAAAAATGAAGCTCAAGCTTGTTTCCCTGTGCATGTTTTTGTTTTCTACCATGCTGGTGCACACTTTATATGACTAATGGCAGAGTAGGTGTGTCAGTTACAAGGTCTGTCTCATCCGTGACTTTTAAAGAGTTACAACTGGGTTTTGACATGTCAACAAACACCAGGAATCAAAACCCTACAAAAATATGGGTAAGACCTTGAGTAGAGGTAGAGAACAGATTTATTTTTGCTCTCCTTTCCCACTGCTTCACTCACTTGAAATGTTCACTCTCTTGCAATTTGATTGGCTGTTGCTCACCGCCTCTCTCTCTTATGCTGGGACAGTGGGACACCTGAGAATCAGACGAAACCAAAATTCCACCATTTCTCCTGCAGCTGCAGTTCATCTCAGAAGTTCATATACTATAAGCATGTGTTGGGTGATCTGGGGTATTTTTCTGCAGGCTTAAATGTCAAAGGATAAAAGCTCCAGTCTTGTAGTGTGCACTGTGTAGAATAGCCGCTATTCATCTATATCTAAAATGGTCGCTTGAGGCCTGTCTCAGATTGTTAGTTGTGTCATTTGAAGGGCCCTATTTCAAATCAGATCAACACCTTTTGCCGTCAGCCCCTTGTATTCAATGTCAGGTCACAGCAGGAGGTGTTTGGTAAACCTTAGGAGGTAAAGAAATCAAGCCCTGCCTTCAGCACAGAGCAGATATTTGTTCTCCATCACTAGACATCAAAGTTCACACTGACTCTCACTTCTCAGGCCTGTTTACCACAGACGGCAAAAAAGCAGAAAGGATTAGGTCAGAGAAGAGACTATAGTTTGGTCGAGTGGCATTATGGGAGCATGGACCAGTGACTCGAGTAATGGACATAATCAGAGGGGTTTTAGGTTCAAATCACCAGGTGTGGCTGACTGCTCTTCTCCATTTATTTTCAGAGTGCCACCTGTATTTCCACACACCTGGTCACTGAGAGCTGCCCAGGGGAGACACACTCTCAATAAATGACTGATTGGGATAAAGATAACAGCTGCAAAACCTATTACAGGTAATCCTTGTAAATCTCCCATTGTATAAATCTTTTAATATATAGGCTGTCATAACTTTGTTTATTAGAGCAAGGTCTGAATCCGTTTAAGCTGCAGAACAACGTCAGTTTTTTTTTAAATCAATGCTGCACAATCCTATTTAGTTTTCATAGATACACTTTCACATTTGCTGTGATTCGTTTAATACCTGTCACTTTTACTAGAAAATCAGCCAATGAACAGAAAGGATATAACATGATCTAGTTTTTGAGTCGTGCCCATTATTCGGTCATGCTTTGGTCTAAAGACACCTGGATAGTTGACGAATAAATTGTGTCCTATGGTGTGACATAGCTAAATTTGTAAAACAAACTGTTAATATTACATTGCATTAATATTTATAGTTATCATATAAAATAGCGTAAGAGAGATTTCTCTTTTGCTATTTTTTTCAACATTTTTGCCGTCACACCATAGGACAAATCTGTCAACTACCCACTTACAGTGCATTCAAAGTATACTTTTTAATAGTATGCACATTAAAACCCATAATCCTGTGGTAATAATTCAATGCTCTACCAGTTGTGCATTGTTTACAGGAGAGGGTATGAAGTTGAAATCAAAAATTGAATAAGGGGGAAGTAAATAAACTTGAATTAAACTGAATTTGTCCTTTTTCTTAAGTGAGCCTACCTAATTCGAGTTTATAGTTCTTGCCCCATTGGCAGACTTTATTGCTTGTTTTTAATTAATAAACATGACGTAATTCTTATATTTTCTTTCATAAAACAAGAGATCAACACTAGAAAAAAAGATCTTAGGTAACTTTTCCTGTCAAGTAAGTATATCTTGATTTAAGAATTTGTAGATATTTGTACTAGAAAACAGAGCAAAATGCTTGGTAATTAATTCATTTTGCGGTGTAAAATACATGTAAAAACAATGGTATTATGTTGTTTAAACATGAATATAAACTTGTTTTCTGTGCAGTGTTTAAGATCTACAAATATTGCATCTTATTATTATTCTGACCAGTTTGCCCAGTTTCGATTTTCTGCAAATAAATGCAAATACAAAATTTGGGAGAAATGCTGTCACTAAATGAAACAAAAATACCTAAATACCTAAAATAAATTGAAAAATGTAAAGTAATGTGTCATTTTGGAGTGGTCTCTATTTTTTCCACTACAGCTACAACTCCAACCCACCAGATCATTTTCCTCCTAAATTTATAAGAACTAAAAGCAAGACCATTCTAAAACACAGCGACTTTCAGTAGAGGTAGAACAAAGCAAACAAAGTAGAAAAAACACGTTGAGCGATAGAGTGGTACGCTACACAAACAGAGATAGTACGAGACTGACAGCACTGAAGAATATTCCAGGCCAGCGAGGTTCCAACATTACAAGAGAGATACTCCTGCTAATTCAACTCCACAATAAATCAAGACCTCATTAGCCGAGACCACCTCAAAGAAACTCACTGCAGACTCTTTACTCAATTTGCATGCCCTGAAAAGCAACATTTGCATTGCTGGAATGCTCAGAATTGATAAACGAGGTTTACCTTGGCCTGGGCCCACTCAGAGGTAGGCGTTAGGTCTACCTATAGCACACAAAGCGACTACCAATTTTGACATTTTGTTTAAATGTGTTTAAACATTTAAAATTAGCAGCAGAAATCTTGATTCGGTGCTTTGAAGAGAAATGGCTAATCCATACAGGCCCCCGGCCATATCGGTTTGAAGAGTTCTAGAGGATTTTATTTGACTAAACTTTTAACTTGTCCTTGAGGCAGGCTGCTCCAGACACAAAGACTGGCGGGCAGTGTGGCACTCACATCAAACGAGGCATTCTTCAGGTACAGAATCTGGGATCTTCTGGCCTATTTGACAGCCCGATGTGGAATTAAAGTGGGTTTTGTCAGGAACAGAAGTAAATTAAAGCTCAGCCTCACCTCTTGAGCTCGGACTCGCTCTGCTTTTGTTCTACAGTTCCCCTGTCGCCATCTCCCTTTCTGCTTCACCTCACGGCGAAGACTCCCATTAGCACCCAATGTGCTAAACAGAGGCACATTAACACACCTGTCATACACAAACACACATGCTTTTTGTCACTACAAAGGGTCTTTGCTGGAGGATGGCAGGATGAAAAGCAGAGAGAGGGTGGAGTGTTAGACATAGACTGGTGACAAAGCTGTATAATGAATGGGAGGAGAGACAGCCGGGGCTGACAGAAGATCAGCTGGAGCCTGATTTAAATACCATTTTTATTCATATTACAGAGTTTTATCCACAGCAGAAACCATTAATAGTCTGTAATTTGAAGGGTGACACAGTCTAGACTTCTGTAGAAAGTGCAGCAGTGGCTGGATCAAGTGTCAGGTGGAGTCTAATGAGAAAACACTGGCTAATAAATAAACATGACCTTTGTTGCTGAATTTTGGAGGTTTAAGCAATTGTTTAAAGGTGGGATTGAGTCAGTTTTTGGTCTTTGTTTGGCAACAAAGTAGATGTGTTTTTCCAAAACAGGCTTTTCTGATGCCTATTTTTCGTCAAATCTAAAAAAAAATGCCATATTTATACCGTCCATAAAAACTTGTGAAGTAAATTCTGTAAACCAGGATTTTTTGTAATGTTTGATGGTTGCATCAACAGCAGCTCATGATGTCGAGAATGTGTTCAATTAAAATGTATTTTCAAAACTTGTAATTCTCGTAAACAAGATGATTTCTTTGTTTGTAGAAACGTTATGTAATACAGTTGTCATCAACATAACTGTGTGGCTTTTAAAAGGACAATTGACCTCGTCCCAAAAAACCTCTGGTCCCCATTGACAAAACCAATGCAAGTCAATGGGGACCAACGGTTTTCTGTTGCCAACATTTTTCAAAATATCTTCTTTTGTTTTCTGCAGAAGAAAAAAAGTCATAAAGGTTTGAAATTACAAGAGGCCGTGTAAATAATGACAGAATTTTAATTTGAAGGTGAAATATTTCTTTAAGAGAGTTTTGTAGTTTCCCCGGCCGATTGCCAGCAAAGTACTAGGTTTGGTACATCAACTTACACAGCAGAAAACAGATATCTTTAAGTTAGTTGTAAGGCGGTAGAATTTTTTTGGAAAAGTGCTTTTTGCAGCGGTGTGATTTGACCGGACTAAAGGTCATGGCCCCCCTTGTGTCCTCTGAGAAGTGTTGAAGTGGCCAGTGTTGTTATTAAGAGCTTTTAGCAGCTCAACTGACGCTGTCGCACAATCCCACTCCCAGGAACAACATGCCATAGTCCAGCTCTGGAAATGACTTGAGGGCCTCTGTCAGCTCCCAACAGCAGCAAGGAGAAAGCCAGAGGACATACGGCAGGTCTGAGAGCTATTTGATGTTATGTGGGATAGATTTTTTTTGCCACCAGGGTTTCTAGTTGGAAAAGAAATCGATTGGGCACTTCAGAAGAACTTCACCTGCCTGCTAACCCGTGACGGGCCCTGGGCTCCCTACTGGTTGAAATCCGAGGTGTCAGAGCACACAACAGCTTGATTTAACTATGGGAATCTCAGTGGACAAAATGTTGAATGGTAAGGATACAAAGTCTGTAAGCAAGATTTTACTTTATGCATTTGTGGGTTTCGGTTTTTATTTATTCAGATTTTCAATGATCATTAGATAACATTGTTTCTGCAGAAGTTTCAACCTTTTATTCATTTAATTAAAGTAATTATGACCATACTGTAAATGTCTAGAGTCTCATTAAAAGCAAGTTATTGCCCATAGCTGTTTTATATGCCTTTCCCTTTAGATAAAAACTGCTTGAGGATGAGACAGCACGTTTATTGTCTTTATTAAAGAGGAAGGACGATGTGAAATCTGACTATCCACCAACATTTACACTGTAGAACTATTATGGTTTGCTTTTTTGAACAGTTGTTAATAAAAGCTGAACATTTAATGGTAAAAATTACAGTACAGTTGCTTTTACAAAATGTCTGGTTGCACTTTATTTTACAGTACATGCAGTGTATTTACAATACTTACACAACATAATATACACACTTTATGGGTTAGATATAACACATTTACAAAATAAGTGCATGGTTAATGTAGAACAGGACCGACAGCTATAATAACCATGTAATAACCCAACTGAAGCCAAATTATATGAAAAGCAGTGTTATTAATACTTACAAGCACGAAAGATTACTTTTCCATTAATTAATTTAGAAGACACTTTTATCCAAAGCATTTAACATTATCTCAAAGAGCTAACAATAAGTGTCACTGTAAAAAACAACTTATTTTAAAACTCGATTTCAATATAATTAAGTTCAATTGACTTATTAAGCAAATTGGATTTAACTTAAACATTTAAGGCAGCTGAAATTGGTGTTTTTTAACAGTGTAGAAAGTTGGAACTAGAAAGAGAAAAACAAAACGGAAGATCATTTTCTTTTAATGATACAGGAAAAATAAGAAAATAACTTCTTGCTTTGGATGGATGTTTTTACTCAGAACTGTGAAAATCATTCATGTTTTCTGAATATCACCTGTTTTAAAATGTGAGTCGAACACAAAGACGAGAAGTTGCATATGTTTTGAATTATTGAGAGTGACTGGCTCTTTGTTATTTTTATGCAAATCTCCTACTGCAATGGAAAACCTGTTGGTTTTAATTACCGAGCAGCAGAAACTGGGAGAGAGGAAGATCAAAAGAGAGCGAAATGAAAAAGAGAGAGAGGCTTGTCTCCATTGTTCAACTGAGCGTCATAAAGTGTAACTGCCTCCCTGGGTTTGCTGCAGATATAAACTACAGAGAGGGCGGGAGAGGAATAAAAATCAAGGAAGGATGGAGAAGCAGACTGAGAAAGATTCCATGATAAATAACCGCGCATGAATGGAACACGTCATGGTGTCTGCGTGGTACACGAACGCACTCAACAAAAATACTCAGCAGGTGGCTTGATCAATGGGGCCGGTGGTGTGTTTAACTGCATTGTAGTAAGGAGGGCTGGTCTGTGTGCATCAGATTTGCATGAGTTCACTTCAGTGCATCGTGAAATTAAGATGATTGATTTTTCCTGTTTTTTCTCCAAACAATCCTGTCACTGTAGATACAAATCAGTGAGCTCAGGCCGCTACGAGCGGTGGCAATGCCACCTCGAGATGCAGGGATTTCAGATCAGAGCGGTGGAGGTGGGGAGTTCTGGATTAAAGATCGACAAAAAGGGCTTGATGAAGGATGAAGAGCATTGCATCACACCCTCCGTGTTCACAAACACACACACATGTGTTTGTGGCAGGAGGAGTTATGTTTGGAGGAGAGCCAGGAAAGAAAGTGGAAGAGGATAAAGGTGGAAAACAAGACATTAGACTGATGGAGAGAGAGAAAAATGACAAATGTGTCTTTTGGTGTGTGTGTTTAGGGTTTTACTGACATATTTGGGGACACAATTGTCAGACATTGGCTGAATGTGACAAAACCTTGGTTGTGCACGTTGCGCCCCTAATATAAAAATGGTCTTAAACAAATAAAGGGTTTAATTTAGGGCTTGACTCAACCAGACGTGGACATTTCCAGAATCACTTACTTCTGCAGAACATAAAGAAAATGTTACCGAGCAACGCCAGTATGCATTGACTCGCATTGCTTTTGTACCTACAATAGAAGTAAATAGGTACCATTCTTCAAAATATCTTCTATTGTGTTCTGCAGAAGAAAGGATGTCATACAGGTTTAAAATGACAAGAGGATGAGTAAATGGTGACAGAATTTTCATTTTTGGGTGAAAAATGCCTTTAAGTGACATTAAATACGGTATATTTTCAGACTTAAGGTAAATACAGTAGTGTGTCATATGCAAAACTTTTGAATTCAGCTGTCTTGGCGCCAAAGTTTCAAAGATGTCATTAAGAATTCATTCATTTGGGTTTTATATAATATCATTAGTGTGGTGTGAAACTAGCAGTGTGAAACAAGGGGAGGTTGAGGTGCCACAAAAGCAAGTTTGCCAAAGATGAATAATGAATAACCTATGGTGAGCTCTGGAACACTCAGCCAATCTTTGTGCCTATCTACATCAGCCTGCCTCAATTAAAGAGGAAATGGATTAGTGACCATGGTTGACCTGATCTGCTCCATCTCCTCATGGATTCTTTAACTGACCCTGTCTCCTGGAGTTCTGGTAATGCATTATGTTACATTTATGATAACAGTTGTTATTAATTTTAGCAGTGAGGGGTAGGAAAGAAAATGTGATTAACTATTATAACTGTTTGCTCTGTCTCTCCTCCATGAATCGTTTTTTTGCTGCCGGTATACAGTAATTGTTATCACGAGCAGATGTCAGTGTAGATACACAACACAAGCCTTGCCAGAGCCCTACACCACCTGCCACAATACCAAACAAGGTCGTTACAACCTTTGGGACAAAAACACACACTGTAGTGGAGAAAGAAAGTGCTTTCAGAACGTCTTTTGGTCTCTGCTGAGCATGTGCTTGATAAAGATGTGTGCACACAGACGATGCCCAGCCTACTGGAACAACATCACTTACACAAACAAACCCAGAAAAAACACATAATACCTCACTCTCTTTGGTTGTAGATCCAAAGTTGTCAAGATGGCGTAATTCATTTTCAAGAAATCTTTTTTTCCAAATGAGCTTCCCATATCCAAACACTACCTTTTAAGCCACGTTATTGCCATTATGATTATTGCTTGTCACATTGTACGAACATGATCGCAGCTAAACACAGTGTCACACTGTGGAATCTCAGGTGTCACGGCCCGCTCAGACCGCCATCGACTAGCAACGGCAGAGCGACGGGATTTCATTCTTTTCAATGGAAGCTCGCCTACTTTTGGCGAGAGTGACCATTGGCGACAGGAAGTGGGCGTGTCCAACAGGAAAGCTAGTGTCACTAGTGTCCTGTGGCTCAGTGGTAAGAGCATTGCGCTAACAACGCAAGGTTGTGGGTTCGATCCCAGGGGATTGCAAATACCTATGTAAAATGTGAAGGATAAAGCAATGTAAGTCGCTTTGGATAAAAGCGTCTGCCAAATGCGTAAATGTAAGCAACGCGACAAATTGTTCAATTTTATGCAAATGATAAGTGACTTTCAGGAGCGACTACCAATGGGAGTAAAGCAGTGGAGCTCACGTCATCCGTCAGAGACCCGCCTCTGTGCAGGCTTCACATAAATCCTGTCTTTGGAAGCTGCAAGATTCCCAGTCTGTGTGTCTGAAATGGGAAACAATGCCAGAGACTTCTTATGCATACCATCACAGCCAAGGAGTGAGTGTGTGAGAGAGAGACTAAAATGGATTTAGGACAGCAGAAAGGGGCAAACATAGAACGATGTCTTTACATATTTGTAGGAGTAAGCGTGGGGGCGGGGAATTTGTTCGCCGTCTTTTCAACGAAATTATCTCTCTGATGAAAATCCCATAATAAGCTCATTAAACATGTAACAATCTCTCCGATTTTTTTCCTTCAAAGATCCTTTGCCTACAAATCTCCTCTGGGATTTCACCACAATCCCCATCACATATTAGCGTTTCTCCATCAGTATACTGTGTAGTCTATAGTAAGCATTTAAATGCAGCATGTTCTCCACGAACAGTATGTGATGTGAACAGTAAACATATACCGTAAATGTACTTTATGCTTCAGTTCAGCAGAAGGAAAAATCTATTTTGGCTGTTTAGAGTCTTAGGCTTGTTTAACAGCTGTATGAAAAATACTGTAATCAACTGTAATCTAATCAAAGTTTTATTCAGTTCAAAAGTAGCAAATGCTGATTATTTCGCTGTCGTCCTTATTGAGAAAGTGGAATATAAGGTTGTGTTTATAAAGTAGTTTACTTATGCCTCAAACAAAATTCTGATTGCATCAACTTTGCAGATCCAGTGATTAGTTCTCCCACAAAAGCACTTTGTTTAGACTCACTTCATTGCTAACATCAGTTTCTAGATTGACTTATAGAAGTTGTAGAACACCAGCCAATCAGACTGGAAGTTTGGCCAGCTTGGCGCTGTATTATGCCGTATGCATCAGATGGTCAGTAAATGGTCTTAATATTTTTAAGCGATTGAATAACACATTATGCATGAAACGTTATGTCGTTTTTTTCAGATTATAATGCTTTTTTATGGCATAAGGCTATAAACCCCCATTTGGTTCTGAATGTTCCTGTTGCCCTGTGCTTCAAATGGAACATGATTGTGCACTTCCCAAATACCCCAGTTCAATAAAGACAGCCCTCAATCCTAACTGGTAGGACTGACTCCCAGAGGATGGTTTTGTAAGCTGTGTATGGACAAAACCGTCGCAAAACTGTAAATAATTGAACAAATGAACACATGATAAAAAATTCACACTATACTTGGATTAGGGTTTCAGAAACATAAGATCCAGTGGGAGTGTTTGGGTAAATGTGGATGGGCTGTATAATTAAAATAGTTCGTATTTCAGTGTGATATGTGAAGCAATGAAAAGGCTTTAGTAGACACTCAACCCTCATTAACGCTAAAGAGCGTTTGGAGGGAAAAAAAGCTCTAGATTTCCTAACAATAAATGCATGAAGATGCCAATACAAAGAGTGTTTATTTGGACATTTGTGGCTTTATATTCACACCACTGGACAATGTTCTACTGTAGTTTAGATGTGACTTTATAAACTGTAAAGTAACTGTAGAGCACATACTGTATTCACAGCAACAGTTCTAAGACATGTTGAATAGAATGTACACATGAACGGAACAAGTATAAGAACAGGTGATGTAACAAGAAACTGGTAACAGAAAAAAACACATTGACCAGTGTGTTTACAATTACAATGCAACTGAACAATGAAATGGTATGCTGCTATGACAATGGATTGGAACATGACTAGAATCATAAACATTTTCACATTTTGTCCCTTGAGAAAAGAGACAAATCATTAAATGTTAAGAGGTGTTTAACACAAAAACAGAGATCTAATTTTGCAGCTAATTTATTATAATAAAAAAATTATGTAGACTTATATCATGTAACACTTAAACCAATCGAATTTACAAAGAATATACATAAAACACACCTAAAGAGCACATCAAACAACACAATAAACAACCACTATACATTTATGACATGTTCCAGACACAGCCGGACGTGGGAACATTTCATTTTAAATGTCTTACCTCCGACCTTCAAAGGCTTCACATTAAATAGCACCAAAACTATACGTATTATTGAAATTTATTAATAAAGCATACATGAGTGACTTTTATATTTTTTTGTTATATTAAAGTTTGTTTTAAGTTTTTATAATAGATACGCGCTAATCTCACTAGAAACAGCTTGGGTGTGACGTCAAATGACGCAACTACCTGAGATCGGGGTAGAATCCTGTCAAATTGTATGGAGGTAGCAAAATGTTGAAACCTTAATACAAAACAGGACTAACCCCTCCCCCAACCCAATCGCAACACGAGGGTAGCAAAATTCGATGGGAAGCATAAATTGACAGAACACCGGTTTATTTTTTTAATGGGAGCCGACTGTGTGAATTCACGGACACGGCATCTTCATCTTCAAAGTTATCGTACGGCTTCGGTGCAAAAAGGACTGCTTTTACACTGCTTTTGGTCAGTTTGTGCAATAAATACCTTTGACTACCTTTATTCGCGTGTATGTTTGAGATGTGGTTAGGTTTAGGAAGGGGTGGGGTGGGGTTAGATGCTCCAAAATATTAAAACCCCAAATAATTCTGAAATGCAAAAAACTAAAATGTAGCATTTACCGAACATTAACGCAAAACCAAAAACTACACCAAAGGGGTATCTTGCGCATTCAAAAGTGACGACAAGGGGCACTGACCGAGCATCAACATGCAACGAGTCGGGGGTGAGAACGGGTTGATTGTAAACATAGCTGTTTATTGTGACTAAATATTTTTAAAGCAAAATAGCAGATGCTATTTTGGGGTTTTTAAAGGCATGAAGTGAACTTTCATTTCCATCTTTATGGCTCATGTGATTGGCTGTGATTACATGAACATTCATGACCAAAGATGGCAGATTATAAATTGCATTGTGCCATGTGTCCAGCTAAGCAAGAACTGTTTAGATGAATAGAAATGTCAACTAATACCTTTCTCAAGGTATTACCAGGGCTGGGAAGGTTGCTTTTAAAATGTATTTTGCTACAGATTACAAAACACATGCTTTTAAAAGTAATCTGTTAAGTATTTCGTTAGATTACACAAAATTTGTAATTTAATCGAAAAATTTAAGAATACTTTGAAATACTAATAAGGTACATAAAACAAAGAGATCACCAAACACAGAACTTGGCTTTAATTTTAAACAACATTAGTTTTACAGTTTTCCCTGTATGTCTCACAATTCTAAGAAAGGAAGTCAGATTTGCGATTTATAAACTCACAATTGTGAGGAAAGAGTCAGAACTGTCAGACAAAAATGTCGCAATTACCTAAAAATTGTCTTAAACAAGAAACCACATACAACAATCACAAAACGTGAAAACAGTTGTAGATCATTCAGGTAACAACAGACAATAAAGATACAAGGGTATGTATGTGCATCTTTTTATGAGGCAATTTGTATAAATTCAGTCGGATTGTCAGTTTAGTATAAGTAAACTTCTATTATGTGAAAAAGCTTATTCAGGACAGTACTAAATAAAATTAACATGCAATTCTACGTACCAGATCCCTCTTATTTTGTCAAAATTATTCAAATTTTGAATATTCTGCAAGGGCTATGAAACTCATGTGTAGTTTAGGATACTTTTGCAGATTGTCAGAGTCACAGATTCGCCGACTGCTGTTTAGAGTTTATATAAATGTTTAGATGAAATAAATGACAAGTAATCACTTTGGTAATCTAAAATACTTTTCAGATGTAACTGTAATTTGAGGTGCACAACTGAAGATGTGTCGCATTGTTGAGAACCATTCAAAGTGTAATATCAGCAGCACCTCACCAAAAGGCATCTTTCACCCAAGATAATGGATGTGACAAAAGTGGGATCGGACACACAACTCATGAGATCTCTCTCTTATAATAGCAAGAAAATATAAGTATAAATATGCTATATATTTCTATAATAATATATCCCTCAAACACAGAGGATGCCTCCCTGACGAACCCAGTGAAACCTCGGACCACCTTTCCTCTATTCATAATCTTGACTGCTCCCCCGTCATGCATAAGGTGTAGGAAATATCCTATTGGGCAATTCAACTGTGCTGAAATAGTGGGATTATAACACCAACTCATATTAAGCGAATCTAATTACTACCCATTTAAAAGTAACTGTAATAAAATACAGTTACTCAAATTTTTTATTTTAAATACGTAACTAAGTTACATGTATTTCGTTACTCCCCAGCGCTGGGTTTTACATACCTCCATGAGAGATACAGACATGAAAACATCCACACAGACACAGCACATAAGAAAGCAGATAATAAGGTCGGGTGAGATGTGGCATTGCAGTGTCCCAGATACCAACTAACACAATGAACATGGTTAATCCCCAAACCCAATTCCTTTTCACTCTTTCTCCCTCCCTTCTTCCTTCCCTCCTGGTTCTAGGCTAGAGCTCACAGGAGAGGTGGCACACTTTGAGGATAAATATAGAAAAGAGGTGCAATCCTTGCGCACAAGTCACTATAACACACACCATACCACTTTGGATTCATAATGCACAGACGGTCGCCCCAGCACAGGGGACTTCCAAAGCTCTTTTATTGAAATAGAACAAGATCATCATATAGTCTCCATGACAAAGACAATGGCTACTAAGCCGCCTGATAATGGCACTGGATTGGAACTGTTGTGTGCCTGAGGCCCCGTCGGGCCACCTTAGAATGGAATCCATCCCGCATTACATTACAGAACAAAGAGCAATCAACATAAGCAGGACGGTAGTTCTGCGGTGGAAAATTCCCCATTTACAGCAACCCCAGACTACAGGCTGTAAGAAACCTTTCAATACTAGAACTTAAGATTCAGCACATTACCTTTCATTCTTAATTGCAAATTTTAGATTGATAGATAGAATATTAAGTAGGGAAGGGTCAAGTAAAGCACTTACGAAGCATGCACAACAGGGTGTGATTTTGAGGAGCTAACCTGTAAAATCTCTATTCTTATTCAGGATTTTTGCTTTATTTTTCAGTAAAATATCTAAACCCTTCAATGGTGATGAATTCACTTGAGAAGCAAATTTCCACTAAGCCTTATTTTCAAAAATATATATAACATTTAATGCCTAATTCAGATCTTTGATGAAAAAAAATATCTGCTGTTTGAAATGAAACTGAATGAAAACGACTTTTAAGAAACTTAAAAAAAAATCTTAAAATTCAGTAAATAGCGTACCTCAGCAATAAGTGTGTTTGCTGTTGTTGTTTTATTTTATTATTTAATATATTTTTTCAATGGACAGTGCACACCAACTGGTTGATCATTCTTGATTTATCCTAACCTCATTGGCTTCAATATATGAGTGCTGACATATATGAAGTATAGGAGAAGATTTGGCTGCAGTATTAATCGACCCAACACTTTACGTTATGGGTCACATCCTTGAAGTTGATATCCCATAAGAAATATTTTAGATATGTGCACAGAACACACCAGCAAAATTCCACATAGAAGATGGAGAGGAAAAAAGTTTGATTTCATCAGTGTGAAGGTCACATTTGCTGGTTTATTTTGAAAAGCTATTCACAGACATTCGGTATGTGCACAGAGAGCTGAGCAGGTTTACAGACTCAACTCTGTGTGTGAATACTGTCCTTGAACTGGTTTTCTGTGCGTGCTGACCCAACCCTCTAGGCCATATATTGTTATGGAATTAAACCAGTGTGTGGGTGTGAGAGAGAGCGCGCGTGTGTGTGTTTGTGTATGTGTGCCCTTTGGCTGGCCGAACTCTCTTGGATGTCTTGAGGTTATTCTTTCGGCTCAGAAGACCAGTGTGTGGTGTGTTTAAAGTAAAAATTAACCAGAAAAAGGATGAGAAAACAAGTAACATTTGTGAAATGTTCACCTACATTACACCTGAATATACTGTATGTATTTTTAGTGTATATAATCATTACCATTGGCTACACTTTATGTCTGTCTGACTGGAGCATTTGCAAATATTAAACCAGTGAAAATTATTTTAAAGAGCTTATCAACTTCGACAACATTTTGTTGATTTTAAAAATACTGTTTTGTCCATTTTCTGAAAAGTAGCGGTTTCGGACACACAAGGACAGCAGTTTGGTCTATAGCATTATATAATATAATTTGCTCATTGAAAGGTATAAAGATTATACTTAAAAAATTATTAAGATGCATTACAACACATTTCTTTAATTACAATGTCATAAAATAAATATACAATACATTATATAGTATACTTTACACAGGCAAAGCAATTTCCTGGCTCAAGTCACTGCACCTCACTAGCGCATCCCCTTAAGATATCTAGCGCTAATATTAATAGCCCACCATCCCTTTAGCGATAATTTACATCAATTACCTCTAAATCAGGTAGACAGCAGGAGAGCAAAGAGTTTTAATCCACCTGCTCCTCCTGTGATCCAAGGACAGATTTCAGTCAGAGAAGCTTCCAATTACACCGCACCTCAGAGCTAACAGACAGCCGGCATACTTATCAAACATGGCACCTCTGCGTGCTAAGCATATTTCACTGATCTATAGAGTGACACATTCTAATTCAGACTCCCTTCTGTTTGCCATATTTGACATGACAAAGTTTTAAATAGAGACAGTATATGAGGTTTAGGTTCATGTTTTGAGAAAGTGCAGTTCATTTTCTTTATTTGGAGTAAAATCAAGCAAGATTTTTGGAGCAACCTGCATGTATTATTTATGTTTGTTTATTTTTTGTTTGATATGCCACATTTCATTTGATCCCTTTCATGCGTTTATTTTTCACACCCCAGCAATGCCCAACAGCCAGCTGTTTTTTGAAACAAAGCAAAAACACAAATGGAGGTCAGTGTTTCCATAAAGCAAGCATATTAATGCAGGGATGGGTTGTGTTTTTATGGCCTCAGCATGTTGTTCTTGAATTGAGCTACTGCATGATGGCTGTGTCTTTCACTGAATGAACTCAAAGAAAACAGCACAACTTTTAGCTCAGCAGGCAACATTTTCTTAACTGAATAATGAATTACTGTTGTTCTGAAGATGCCGGAGACATTTCAGTAATACGGCTTTACAGGATGAGAAACACAGAAGAGAAGCTCTATGCACTAAACTAACAAGGACTGTGGGATACTGCTTTGTGCTTGTCTGAGTCTCAAATTTCAGTTTAAAATATGGGTGTGCAATTTTTTTCATTTAGGTATCATTTACTTGTGCACTTTATTATTTTCTACATATAAGATTCTGGTCAAAGGTTTAGGTACTTATTTATTGTATATCACAGTGTTTTTCCCCAAAAGTCTGAATAAAACAAATTATAACACAAATGTAATGTTGTGGCTTAAATAACATATTCCTTTGAAAGTAGAATTGCTAGGAAATATCAGAAATAGGGTTGTATACTGGTATTGACAATAATCATGATGTTAAAACCATGATTATAGATATTGGGTAAATTCCCATAATTCCCAAAATATTGAAAGTTATTTAAAGTTTTTCCTTATGAGACAAAATGATTTCAAATGCTCCCTCTCTACTCCATCAAATTTTAAGTGTGATTTGTTGGCAAAAAAAATAAAAAAAATAAAGATGAATTTAACTGATTAGTTTTGTTATGACTGTATTATTTGTTTGTTTTGAAAAAAAAATCAATAGATACTGTGATAATATCGCAGATAGAGGTGAGGGGAACATATCAGCAGCAAAAAATAATTTCAAGCATAGGAAAACCAACTGACCTAAAACATAAAAGTTTATAGACAATTTGACAGACATTCAGCTCAATTATGTTTATTGCATCGCACCCATGAGCTTGCCATCGCTGGCACCACAATAGTTGTGCTACACTTGTCTTCAAGAAAGCGACTGTGACGCACATTGGAAACTGCACTGGCTGTGTTGATGAGCACAAAGGAGAGTGCAAAAGAAGCGAAGGCACTCCTTCCTTTTCTCATTCCTCCCTTCTTCTACATTCTTCCTTTCTTTGTGTTCAACAGCTATTGATCAAGGTTTAGGAGGAACCACATTCTGACTCACACTTTGATTAAGACTAGAATGAAAGAGAGAGAGAGAGAGAGAGAGAGAGAGAGCAAGATAACTTCCCAATCGGAACATGAGAGAAAGTTACAGAAGCTTTCAGAATTGGTCCGAGAGGGAGAAAGAGAGACAGTATTCTGCATCAGAAAGCTTAAGATGGCCTCTTTGAAGTAGCGGTTCAGCGTGTGAGAAGATGAGAGCGATGCTGGCTTTGCACATGCACAACTGATTCGACCAAATCCTTACTCAGACATATAAGACTGCTAAACAAAGGGTTGTGTGAGGCAATGCAGAATAACAACATTCCCCTGCGCTTCCTCTTGCAGCATGAATGAGCCCGCAAAAGAGCTCAGATGTTGCAAGCTGGAATAGATGCGTTTGGCTGTGTGAAAGCTATTTTTCTCTGCTTGTTGGTTCACACAGCCTGCAAGCTTGGACAGACATGAGAGTTTGTGTGTGTGGGGGGTTTGCATGGTGATCACTGTCAATGACTGTCAATCACATTCACACAATCACACATGGTGATCACATTCAAACGAAAGAAGAAAAAAATTACATCATATTACATCTAATTTTCCGCACACCCAAGGAATTATTACCAGTATTCCCTTATGAAAATTAATACGGTAGAAATTTTAAACCAACATTCACTTTTGTGGTCTCAAACTAACTTTAACCATTATGCTACATGTCCAAAGGATCATTCCTAAAAAGTGGTCTCTATTTCTCTAGTACTGTTTCATGTCCATAAAGATAAACTCAGCCTGTCAAAGGCGGATAATCTTACATATGTATGTTCACGCTAAGTCCTGTAAAGGATCTTGTCCACAGTACCATATGATGTCTTCACAGTTTCCTGTATGCAGATCACAGAGGATCCAAATGCACATGTATGCACATGATACTGTTCATCATCCAATGAGATTCAACAACGTGAAATGTTAAAGTCCCAGTGAACCGGAAATTTAGATAATTTTAGTGTTTTTACCTCTGTATTTTGATGCATTTCCGAGTGAAAGGTCATTAGAGAATGAGAAAAAATAGTGGGCGTTGCTTTCGTCTTTCTCTTCGATTTATTTGGATGTATAAAAACAGCCGTTGCCTTTCAAAATAGCACCAGACTTACACCACGTCTACACCAGACACGGCACGGCAAAAGACAATAGAATGCATTAGCATTCAGATTTTAATTGAAGATTTAAGGCGCAGTTTTTGATTTACAGCGGCCACTAGCGTTGTATTATAGATTTGCAACGAATCGCTCAGTCCAAACACGACGGTGGCCACCATAGTACAAAAATATGTCGTTCTCATGTTGACGCAGGGAAGAGATCATGCGGGCAGTAGAAAGACTGTAGAGTGACGTCTTATTTATTACATAAAATAGAAAGGTCTGTGGATTTTAAGTATAAAAAGAAGGATGAAAGTCAGGCAGGAGCTAGGACCTGCGTTAATATTTATAAAGTCTTTCCAGCAGAGATGCGTCAGGACCCGCGGTAATAAGGCTTTTAGCAGAGATACTCATAGATATCTATGGAGATACTATCCTATCCAGCAGAGAGTCGTTGGAGAGAAAGATCGTCTTAAAATCACCCCCGAGGAGGTTGCTTTGACTCGGATAAGTATGTGAGTAACGTTGGTTTTTCTGTTTGTTAGAACCAAGATATGTTGTTTTTGTTCTAATATTAGCTGTGTGACGGAGCAGTTTTGGATCAGGGATCATCCACGATCCGTTTCACCGCTCTACCGCAGGAGCGTTTTGTAGAGTTGTTTGTCCATTAAGGGCTGCTGTACAAAACATGGCGGCGAATTCAATGTATGTAGGGCCGCTCTGTATGTAGATATAAACCGATTATTCTAAGGTATTAGAAACATTACGGTTCATTATGTAAGGTCTTTATACACCTCTGAAGAAATACTTTTGTATGTTATATTGCATTTCTGTCAATAAATCCTCCTAAAAACCCAGTATTGTTCCTTCAAGAGGGCACACTAATTTTAAAAAGAGAATGCTCAAAGTATTTGCAATAAACGCTGCAATATTTCATGAAAAATAGGCATTGTAATTTTTGATTTCACTGGGACTTTAAGTCTTGTTACATTTTCAGAAAGCAAGATAAGAGTCGTTCTCCTTAGATAGAATAACTACATAGTTCATTATAGTCTGTATCAGTGCAATATTTGTGACATATTCATAACAAATCAGAACATTTTAGAAATATTTTTGGATCTAGATTCACGAAAAAGCAGCAAAGACAAGATTAAAATCGCCTGATGCCATCCAGTGGCGAAGCCTCTCATTTCTTCTCTTGCTTTTAAGCTCAAAACTTGTTCTGGTTACAGCTTTTATGTGGACATATGCCACAGAGGACACAAGTAGCCCACACTGCTTTCAAAATGACAGCTGGGGTGTGATGGTGTGGAATTGTTTCAACAATTCCATTTAATGTTACTGTCTTCATGCATTTCGTGAAGCATGTCAAAAACTGGCATGGTCATTTTAAGTTCTTTTTACACTTTGAAATGCTCAAAAATGGTCATGTTTTGATCATGTTTAAATCCAATAATGTCAACAGGAATATGTGGGGATTAATAATTCAAATATAGATAAAATGCTTAATGTTTAAAAATGTTAAATACCCCAAGATGTTTCTAAACGTTTTGTCAATAGAAAGTAAGGATATGAAATTGTGTGTAAAAGAACAATTAACACACTAGAGGGATGAGAGCCTAGTCTATACTGCATCACACTTGGGCCACACTAACTAGTGTAAAACATCAGGAAAAAAGATGTGAGGACAGAAATGGAAATTTAAAGGGATACTCCACCCAAAAGTGAACATGCTTTCATGAATTACTCACCCTCTAGTTCTTCCAAGCCTGTCTACATTTCTTTGCTCGGTTGAACACAAAGAAAGCTATTTGGAAGAATGTTAGCAACCAAAAGTTCTGGGACATCATTGACTTCCATAGTAAAAAATACTAAAATTGTGCAATTTTGTGCAAATGTGCCCCAGAACGGTTAGCTTTCGGAAAATTCAGTATTTTTGTTCAACTGCATAAAAAAATATTATTTTTTACCTAATACTGTTTGTCAGTCAATGGTGACCCGGTTCAAATATATTTTTTGTTTTAAACCAAACAAAGACATTTATGCAGGTTTTGGTAAGTAATGTAAGTAATTCATGTCAAAAAATGAGTAATATACTTTACCAAAGAAACATACTAAGTAAACAAGACGGGAGATTCAAAAATATTAGCCAGATGGGAGTTTGGGCCATTTAACCTGGTTGCCTCAGGATTCATTTGTGTCTGTGCTAATAGGGCAGAACTGCGTTGATAGGGTAACAGTTTAGCCTATTTCTTACAAAGCCCAAAGGGTTTTTCTATTTCCTGTACAAGTCTGATGATGATGAGGAGGGAACTTTCTGTTATCTCAAGGGGTCAAAATACAAATATATATATCTTTTTTTTAATATAATAGTCCTACAGGGAATGAACATCATGAACACTCATCCTCCACATGCCTTTATAACCTTAAATCAAAAAGATTTTCTCAAAGATTGTGATTATGATGTTATATGAAGGTAAAAGCTTTTGGTAACGGCTAACACGCAAAAAGTGTTTTACACAAATCTGTGCTATTTGCATACAAATCCATTCTTACACGCATGCACTAACATTACAGGAGAGTTGATAACATTACTTAAATGAGATTGATCGGAAAACATTGCCTTGGTATTTCTGTGTGAACTTTCATTGGAGATCAAGGACGAGCTTCAAACAACATTTCTGCACTCATGAAGGGGACTGTGGAAACCCTGTATGTTCATGGATTACTAAATCTCTTTAAGATAGGCCCTGTTAGCCAAGCATAGAAAAGATGTGTCACTATAATGAAGTAATTTTCCTGAACGGCATGTCCTCCTAATTCATTTTGTAACCTCAAGTAATTTAGGTATAAATGTATCCATTTGTTGCAGTGCATCTAAAGTACAATTTATTAGTTTGTTTGTTCCCTGGAAATTGAACCAACGACCCTGGTGTTGTTAACACCATGCTCTAGCAGTTTTACATGTAGACAGAATGTTGATTAAAGGTATGGTAAGCAGTTTTGGAGAGGCTAGCAATAGCAAGACAGCTAAGATTCTACCCTCTATAATATTTGCTCTAATATAAAGCCAAGCCCCCTTTTTAAAACACATGAACATGTTAATGACGGAAGATTGTCCGGACAAACCGAGTGTGAAGAGATACACAAATACATTGTTTGACAGGCAAGTAGAACATCCTTTTACTGCATTCAGACCGAATGCAATGATTGGATGAAAGGTTTTTGGTCCTGTGTTTTTCACAGAAGATGTAAATATCTTAAAATGTATTATTTTAACCACCTTACTTAGTTGCTATCAGCCAACATAGAAAAAAATATTTTTGGAAGGACTGGATAAATGTGTAGTTCCTGGCCAAAAGCCAAAATGTAAAAAAAATCTGAATAGAAGTTAAAAGAGTCATATATCATTAGAAATGCAGTAAAAAATAAGAAAAGTTTAACTTGCAAAATTCATGTCTTATTCAGAGTGAGAGAGCAAAAAAATAGAAAGGCTGGAAGATGGTAATGGAATGTAAATAATGCATTTTTAAGCAAAACTGAGTAACACTACAATAGGACATCAATGGAAACAATCACATGATAGAATGATTTACTGTGTACAACCCTTTTATAAAATGAATAATTAAATTGATCTATCCTGTATCTCTCTTACTCTTTCTCTGACTCACTCTCAGGTCTCTCAATAAGACAGTAAGTGGTGTGATTCAGTCTAAGATTAAATGTGTGGAGGAATGAAATCCAAGGTCTGCTCAACTCATGCAATAATACAAGCGAAAAAACAATACATTATAACAGTTGTAGTTTGTGTAGCATGTCTTCACTGTGTACTTTTCTATATTGTTTCAAATTCAACTACATTAAAGGGATAGTTCACGCATTCAAATTGTGTTATCATTTTGTTGTTCCAAACCTGTATAAATGTCTTTGTTCTGCTAAACAAATAAGGAAAGTATACACCATGAGAGTCAAAGGGGGATGATATCAGTTTGGTTTCTGACATTCTTCCAAATATCTTCCTTTGTATTTAGCAGAAAAAAGAAATGTATACAGGTATGGTCCAATCTGAGGGTGAGTAAATGATGACAGAATATTCATTGTTGGGTGAACTGCCCCTTTAAACCTGCATTACCTTTTTAAAGAACACACCCAAATCATAGACCTACATATTTCAGGCTAATTGGAGTGAGCGGAAATTATTCAAATTAGGCCTCCATCTGCAAATATTCATGAACAGGAGAACACACACACAATGCTCAGGAGTGCATCTCTTCATGTCCCTTTTTATACAATAGCGGTATCTACACACCCATGTCAGAGTATTATTATTCAGTTCATTTAGGCCAAGTTCACGCACACACACACACACACACACACATCTAATTTAACCTGTACTCAACCATTAAATCCTAACCAACCCGCAAGCACAAATTAAAACCTTTCGTTTCATCATCTTTATCTTCATTTGCGTCACTCACACGGATCCGAACGTTGAACTGGGTGGAGTTCATATCTAACAGCCCTTTAAATCCACCGAAATCCCACCCAGAATCCAACAGCTCCTACGGCAAGGAATATATTTAATCACATTCATACCGAAAGCCGCCAAGCATGTCGAGTAGTTCCTTATTTCAAAGCATAATACCTCAAAACGTTAAACCGGCGTTAGCTGCCCATCCACGTCCCTAAATCGTATGCTGCTTGCCCTGCAGACGTACAGCGTTATGCAAATATGACTAATCCTCATGGCCAACATCTAAATACGACTGTTATTATTTTTTCCGCCTCATGCCTCCATCCTTCACCTCTAAAACACACACCACCTTGTTAGCGAGTGTTAACGTTAAGCCCGCTTCATCATGCAAACCGACGGACTCCATTTTCATTAACGCACGTCCACGATTTCCACCCTCGTGAAGCGCGCTGCGCTGTCAATCACGGGAGTATAAGATGAGGAGGGAATAGATGGGTTTTTAATCACTTTAAGTGAAGAGGAAAGACAGGTGAGCTTTCTGAAAGCATTCGCGAATAATCCCGCACTATCAGTCCATATATATGATAATGAATATCTAACATTTGATGCCGCATGGTGAGGCCACACAAACACCAATGATAAATACACACGCATGGAGGATGAAATGCAATTATTCCATCTAAGCCTGACAGCTCTGAAGAGATGGCGCTTGGAATTTTCTCTTGGATTTCATATAAGGTTATGTCAATGATCTTGAAAGTATCTTTAATGGAAAATGCTTGATTTCATCACAAACATGCTTCACTAAGATACAGTATGCCTTCTTCCGTGTTAGTCTCTATTATATTTTCTTTCTAATTATGAACTTAGTAAGCTGAAAAACGCACACGCACTCAGTTTCTGTTAGCACATGTGTGTGCTACTGTATTAATTAAGTGGAGAGAAGAATAAATAAACATGACAGAAGTGTCTCATTAAAAAGAAACCACACACCGCCCGCCAGACCCCATTCCACCTTTATCACCCCTTCTACGTGTGTGTGCATTTTGCATATTAGTGTTTCATATCAAAGCCTCTGCAACTGTGTGTGTCTGCTTGAGCTCGGTCTGTTTCTTTAACCTCCTCAACCTCTCCCACTATGACTCTCTCTCTCCCTGTCAGTCCATCTCTCTATAGTTTTGCAATACAGCATCCTACAAAGCAACAACACTTTTCAGAGGTGAGAAAACTGTCTGTGTCTAGCTGCCATGTGCTTATGTCCAAACTTGCAAGAGAGAGAATGGGAACGCCTTGGAGATGTGAGGAATATAAAACATGTATGATTATTTTACATTCAAACAAAGTACAACAGCAACAATTATACTATGTTCACACTGTGTCAAAAGCGGATTATTTGTGTATACGACTGGAATATGATCTAAATGATTGACAGTTCACATTGTGTATGGCAAGTGTAGGCTCTGATTTGAGGCAAAAACAACAGAGGTCTCACAATATCGCATGACTACTATGCACTACATTACTATGTCTATGCACTGCTTCTTGTCTTTCTGCCATCTTCACTTGTCAAAAAATGTCAAAGTGTTGTTTGGAACGGGCCATCTGGCAGTGACCGGTGGACTAAAGTGGCACTCAGGTTGTCGAAGCGATATGGCTCAAATTTTGTTTCTACAACATCATAAAATAGGTGAGTGCTTAAGTTAGCCATCATTGGGTCAACTTCAAGTTAATTTAGATATATGGTACTTTTGATATTGCTTATACTCTTAAATTGTTATAATATGCACATTTCTGGAATTTTTATATTGAGACCAATGCTTTGTTCACACCAAACACAGAGCACCGCCGTTCCCCACAAGAATGGTTAGTGATTTTCGTAAAAAACATCGCACAACGGGGAGTGTCTTCGTGTGTACGGACGTGTCAAACAATAATAAGCTCTTCATGCGAATTTCTCACTCGCTTACATTTTTTTCAACATGCACGTCGCCCGGAGTTCGCGTCTATTCGCGTCTTTGGATTGTATGTAATTCACTCATGCAAATCATTAAATTCAAGTTTGGTGTGAACGAAGCATATTACCGTATACCAGGATCAATACCACAATACTAATACTTGTTGATGTTAGTGCTGATGTTTTTTTAACACCAAAATGTCATTAGAGATATTACAAAACACTACAGATACATTGAAAGCAAATATAATAAATCTGAACATTTATTACCAATTAAAACAATGGCAAAAAGTGTTTTTTTTTATAAAGGAAAGGAGGAATGACCATATTAGAAATGACCCAGCTGACCCAATTCACTGCTGCCTCGTATGTAAAGTAATCTTAGTTAAAAGCATTAGGGGCCGACATGGACTCAATAATGTCACTTGACACATAACTACTCTTTGCTAGTTGACTTATTACTACATTTAGGAGTTTTATAGCTTAAAAACCAGACAAAGAGCTCAATTAATACATTCAAAAATAATGGTGTCTTGTGTTGTGATAAAGGTTATAGAGTCAGAAGGGATGACGTGCATGTGTCTGAAAAAGATTAATTGTAGACGTTCATTACTGTGTTTAGTCATGAATCTGACGTGTAAAATCCATGTCTGTCTAATGCACAATAATAAGTCTGTGTCACAAAGTTCACAAGGCCCAGTGCCAGAAACATTTTGAAAATAAAAAGTTGTCGAAGTTGGCAGGCTAACATAAAAGGTTGCGCATTTTGTCCAAGTACGGAACTGCAGATGGCCATTAAAAATATTTTTACAGTTGCCAAAGTAGAGAACATAGACCCCCCTCTGAGAGAAGATATAAATGCAATTAAAGGCCCAAAAATGAAGAAAGTGACTAAAATAAAGCAATGCTTCAACAATTACTGTGTTTGTTTGTCCAGATGCTCTCCCACAGAGAAGCACTAACTGCACAGTAGGGACATGGACCATTATAACTGCCTCTGTGTGTTTGGATAGATGTATGATTTCCGGAGATATACAGTGAAGCCAAATAGAGGTAAATACATATGTGTCTGAAACATATAGTAAGTGCTGATATCCCACCCGCTCATCTGCATGGATCACAAACACAATATAGTTATTCCGTCCTTAAACCTATAACCACCTTTTAGGTACTATAGACACTAGATAATGCCAAAACTTTGAAACTTTTTATTTCAAATCTGCTCAGAAGACAGCTTTATGTAATCTTTACATGGAAGTCCAACCTATTTATTACCAAAGCTAATTATCAACAAGATGCGCCACTGCTATTACAATGAATAGTACGAAGAGACTTCGAAAAAGGTGATTTTTAGTACTCAATTAAGCTTAGCAAACCAAAGTTTTGGTACAGTTCATATCAGGTATAATCACTGAAAATAAATATGCTGTTTAATTGTGATTTTTGCTAGCATTTTTAGAAATATCTGCCTTTCAACATTCAAGGAGATAGGAAACATGCAAACATGGCCGCCGAGTGGCATGACTTCTGTAAATGGACTTTCTCATTACTCCAAGCTTAAATAATTGAACACAGTACATATAGTATAATACAATACAGTGTTCATTTGACTACATTATGAGAAAAATACAGTATTAAGGTAAACTGCAATTTTATGTTTCTAACAGAGGTGGCGATAGAGAGGCAAAAGTTACAGATTGCAGTTTTTATTATACCCATTGAGTGCTACATATATTTGTGTTTGCTTGGTCATGTAAATAAATTTAGCTTGTCCAAAAAATAAAGGGGATGCTGAAAAAACTACATTATGAGGTATACTGCAGCTTACCGTATATACTTAATACAGTTCCTTATGAACTTTATTTAGAGTAGGCCTATGTATTGTTAGCTTAGTAACATGCTAAATTTTTTTCAATATTATTCAAATAAATTGTAAGTCCAGTATTACATGTGCCTCACAACACTGAAGCTTATGCAATACAATTCAAATCGCTCACTTACAAGGTTAAATTCCAGTTATGATGTAATAAAAGCCAGCTGCCTATGTAGGCAGTAGCAAGCTGACTATAACAGACAAAAACACACAAGACAAAGTGGCGTTTTATTCCCTCCTCCAGACCGTAAGATTAAGCCTTTGTGTCAATACATATACCCAGTTCATTAAACAATGACATGTGTCAGAGGAACAGTTCATTTGCAGTAAATGTCATTCTCTAGTGGCTAGTTTAACAGTCAACACACACGCACACATTTACGCACGCACACACACACAGTGAGATGACAGGTTGCACGACAAGAATAAAGGAAATTCTCAAATGCCATCAGGTGTTGCTGTATAACTTCAATAAGCCAATCCTGAGACAAGGGGGAAAGCGAGGAAGTGGAGGGAGGAGGGAAGAGTAAGGAGAGGAGAAAATGGAGAGGGAAAAGAGAGGGGTGGCGAGGACATAAAAGAAGAAGGAAGTCGGCTTTGCCATAAAGCTGACAGCACACTTCATTGCTAGACAGAATTACATTATATTTTCCTCGAGCCATTATAATCGCCTCCTCCTTCCTACAGTCACTCTGTTTCTCCCCCTTGAACATGGCTCAGCCCACTTTTCCCTCCTACTGCGAAAGATCTGTGTGTGTGTGCCGCCATGATGAAAACACCTTATGAGTCAAACAAAATTATGTTTATTTGAAATGTAAAAATGGTTTTATTCAGGTGTAGTGTAAGTGTTAGATGATATAATATACAGTTTTTACAGCATATAAATCATTGTCTATGTCTATGTGGAAAATCGCCATAAAACATGGAAACCCAACACTGTCCCACCTTTTTTCATCAATTGATTTTTTTAAATCAATCAAATCTCTATCTCTACTCAAAACAATGGTTGGGTCCTTCACTTTAAAGCCATATTCTAATGTAAATATATCCAGGTTTGGATTTGATGACCCATATTCAAGTCAATACACACATAAAATTCACACACACACACCTGTGACTGTATATTATCTGAATTCTAAATGAATGTGTCAGGTTACAGCATTTTATTTATTAGTTTGCTGCTTTAAAATTTTGCATTCAACTGTTATCACAATCATCAAAACCAAAATGGAAAGTAATTCGTCAACACTAATCTGGGGTGTGTTACCCGAACAACGACATAACTCGCTGGTTAACCACCATAGTAAGATGCATCGTTAGGGAAATTAACAATGTAGTTACGACTGTTTCCCGAAATCGTAGTAACTGTCAGAGATCAAGTGTTTGAACCAAGTTGGTTCAGCAATCTAGTTGATGACGCCACACAGGAGGAGGAGTGATTTGATTTAATTCAGATTGAATAAATGTCAAATTCTTGCTGTAAATAACATACATTGCATTTAAGGACTACTTTTGTTATCCAATTTTTGTTTTCTGTTGTTTACTAATTTCAATGCAGATCATGCGCATTTTTCAAAAACAGCGATCTAAAAACAGCGCTCTAGCCCTGTAGTTCCAACCACGCAACTTTGCGATGTTGCTTGCGATTGATCGTTGGAACGATGGTTTTGGGAAACACTTAAATCGTTGAACTATGCTGAAACGACGGAACTTGCGACCATAGTTGGCTAACAATGCTTTTGGGAAAACGCACCCCTGCATGTTCTTGATACCAACCCCAGGCGTACTGTCTACATTGCAGTCAAGCAGTAAAATCAGCAGAATCAGAGACCCAACATATTTTTCTCATAAGTCCACAGGATTTACACAATTTTCCATAGTAGACTGTATAGCACACTTGAATGACTCAATTGTATTACATATACAATACAAATTCTGTGTTACTGGATAAAAAGGAGAATAAATGAATGAAAAACATACAGAGCAAGAGACAGGGAAAGAGAAAACAGAGCAACTATGAATAACATGAGGTCTGAGACAGCCATCAGTGCAGAACCATACAATCATAACACGCTACGATCAGTCAGAGTATCCTTACAGAGAAAACGCTGTTCTTGACAGCGTGCTCGCATAAATGAGCTGTTCAAGCAATATTATTTCAAAAGTGGTAGAAAAAAAACATTTAAAATGGACGCAACCAAGAGTCTGCCTTTAAAATGAACAATTTACTACAATTAGAAGGTAAACACAATCGTATATACTCTTGCTGCATAACAAGCACATGCTAAAACTGAAAATAGACAAATCTAAACACAAACATATATTGAAGCTATTTTCAGTGTACATAAGTTATGCTTGGACATAAATATAAACACATTTGTACACTCACAAACACTAATACAGTACATTCAGTCCTGTCTGTTGTGGAAGAAGATTATCAAAACACAGCAGAATACTTGCAAACACTCCTGCGGTTTCACCTTTCCACACCTGACAGATGACTGACAGACACAACCAGAGGATTCTGTTGCTCTTTTTGTATTCAAAGACAGGGAGAGAGAGAGAGAGAGAGAGAGAGAGAGAGAGAGAGAGAGAGAGAGAGAGAGAGAGAAAGGGGGGTGTCTGTCACAGTCTACCTCCCTACTTCCTATCCATCTGAATCACTGACAAACAGAGTTTTCAAAATAAATTATATATTATAAACTGGCATTCATATATGAACATTTCATTTTATATAATTTATTTAAATAAATATACCTAACTGTAGGTGGCATATACAATAATTTTTGTACAATATTACATTTTGTTGATATGTTTTTATCATCATCGTCATCATCGATATTGTTATTATTATTATTTAAAGAACAGAATGTAAAATGTATAGTATGAAGACCACGTCAGTAATCCAATGTATGCAGATTTCTGACATTGACCATGCTGCCTTGTACAAAAGGTCAGGTTTTACTGTATATGTACTGTATATAATTATAGGAGAGACTGGTTCCAATATGAGATAACTCATTCAAAAATCATGTTTTTTTTATTGTGCAAGCTGCAGTTGGTTTGCTTTGATTTAAGCCATAATAACAAAAAAATATGCAGCTAACTAACACAATAAAACACAATGAAAACACGATAACATAATAAAAAACGTGATTTTTGAATTATATAAAAAGGAGTTATCTCATTTTGGAACCAAACTCTTATACTCTACATATAGTCATGTTTGTGATTTTCTTTCTGAATGTTTAGGTTTGATTATGTTTTTATTAATTGTTTTATTGCAGGTTCTAGTGGATCAAATAGAGATATGATTATGTGTTTGCTGTGCTGTATGCAATGTGCATTTTCTGAATAGTAAATACTGTATATAGATGCAGAAAGCACTGCAGTACAGAAGGTGGCAAAACCACTGCAAGGTGTATCGAATCAATGCAGCACAAGCAGAAAGAGAGTGAAAAAGCATTATCAGTCTCTCAATGTAGAATGAAAAGGGGGGAAGGAATGTCTGTGTGAACACATCGCATGCCACAAAAATATCAGCATTTCTTATGGTTGTAAAGTAAGTAAAGCCTAACAATCCAGCCAAATGTTCCACCCAAGCCTCCTAAAAATGTAAATATGTCAACATATGGGAAAATAACAGTATGATAATGACTAAACGCTCTTCCGCACTCGACATTGTATGTTTTTGCAGAGTAAAGCCCCATTCAAACTCGTCTCTTGCTATGAAGGCGTTCCTAGCTTTGGTTGTCCCCAGTCACTGACGAGAGATCGATGACGTGAGCTCCACTGCTTTACACCAACTGGTAGTCGCTTGCGAAAGTCGCTCGTCATTTGCATAAAGTTGAACAATTCTCATCCTTTGTCGCTTGACTCCTACTGCTGTACAATCCCAACTCCTGTTGCCAACGCTCACTGTCGCTTGTGTCTCTGGAAGTAGCTGGCTCTCCATTGGAATTAATTGAGATTGCTACACTGCCGTTGCTAGTCGCTGGAGGTCTAGACGGGGCGTAAGGTGTCAAACAAAACCCCTGCCTGCAATGTCATCAGCTGGATTCATAAGCACACTGCTTGCGTTGAAAAGCAAGTATCATCATGTGACAGGTATTTGTCATCCTGATGGGGAAAGACACCAAGCACTGCAGGTACTCTAGACTCACACAGAAAATATACGTGTGTTTTGCAGTAATGTTTTGTAGATGGGTGGGGAAGCTGGTGGCTCATTGAGATACAGTCCAGATAGTGTAAGTGCATGAGAGACTATTTTGTGTTTTAATTTAAAAGAGGTGACTCATACTCTGTTCCAGCCATTCATCTGATTAATCAAACCTAGCCGAGTACAACCAGCGGGAAATTGAGTGAAAGTTCAATCATGATCAAACTGTCCATATGAATAATAATGTCCCAATCTTTCAAAACACGTTTCCCCTACAGCCTGCACCATCCAATAACCTTAAACACATCTTCCCTCCAACTTGGCTCTGCAGACTTTACAATGTATCTCTAAAGCACTCAGTTTTGGCCCAATCTTCCCACGGAGACAGCATCCCCCCCAAAAAAATGGTAATCATCATTTCTTAAACCCAATACCCAATTTTCCCAAACATAGGACAAAATTCCTCTCTCTTTGAGGGATGAACTGGATACCAGATAGCAAAGGAAAATCGGCCATCAACTGCTCAGCACATTTTGCAAACTTCCTCATTACATTTTTCTACAAAGCATTCCAGATGGACAACTTGTTTTGCTTGAGAGATAGTTGGTCCGGGTAGCTGATTTAAAGAAACTAAAAAACAGTATTTGAAGAATTTGAGTTCATTTGAACTAATATTGTTTTTTATCTTAACAGTTTGACAGTTTTAAGTACTTAACCCCTATTCTAAATTAGTGCTAATAGTATTTTAAACGTTTGACTGGTAGTGTATGTCCTGTCCAAGCAAGCACCCAGCAACACCCCAAAACCTGAAAGACCCCATTACAAATCCGAGCCCCGGGACTGAGTCCCCTCTGGAGATTTGACACAACGCTCTCTTGAATCTTCTCTCTTAAAAGGGCTTTTACATGAAAATTTAACAAGTGTGAAATTAGAAAGGTTAGCAAATAATAAAAGGCAACGTTAGTAGGACGCAGGCCCACTGTTGCACGCCTTGAGCGGCGTAATTGAAAACGCTCCATCCTGTCTAAAAAATAATCTCTTGCGGGAGCATCAGTGAGGAAGAACCCTGCTATAGCCCAGCGAAATTAAAACACGCTGATGAAATTGAGGCTTTTATATAAGCTCGTCTTGCATCATTCGTCCTGGTTCTTGAGTGGCACCCCTACCCACGTGTCTCAGCAGCCTCCCACTTCTGCGAGTGATTTACTGTTTAGTGTAGCAGAACTGTATCAGCATCTGGTTTCAATATGTTTCTTTACACAAACAGATTTGGAGTTCAAGCAGCGCTCATTCCGAGAACAGCCTGTGATCTGCCAGCATGTCATCATGTGAGAGATTGAGGTCACAACACTGACACAAACGGGATCATCAAAACAGGAAATACACCGTTGCCACTTCCTGTCAGAAGCGATAAGAGAAATAAATAGTCTTAACTGGACAAAAACAATCAATAAAGCCATTAAGAGCCTTTCATGGAGAAATCAGATCCGCGGGCCAGCTACACTCAGGACTAGTAGTATTATAATATTTATGGATCCCTTTATTGTCAGTGTGGGCTTGGTTCCATTTAGTTTATTGAATTCCAAATGATATGCAAATCCAGACCAAGAGCGGTCACACATGGACTGCCAATGTGGACGTTATCTGATGTCAGCGTTCTACATCCACTCAATCATTTGCTACTATGGGTGAGGGAAAGAGCAATAGTGGAGAGAGAGAGCGAGAGAGAGAGAGTCTGCAAAGGTTATAAAGAAGCCCCATAACGCGACTCAAAGAATTGGTATAAAAATGAATTGTGAAAAGTGAAACAATGTAGTCCAAGTTAACCCAATATCAATTTACAAATTTTCTTGAAACACATGCAGATCTAATTTCCAATGTGAGGATGTTGTTCATTTGATCTACAAGCATTACATGATAAACCTACATAGCTCCCCTATTATTCAACAAACGGGTTCAATTTAACTTCATCGCGCTGCTTATTTTCTGGGTCAAGTGAGGGTATCACCACTTTCGCCATCCAGACACTCACACGGACCTCAACACAATTATCACACCAACCAGAATACATTGACAGTGATAAAACACATGCCACTAAATCAACCGCAGTAACATACAACAATAGGATAAATAAAGGAAACAATACGTTATACATTCGTAACACGTTTAAATCTCTTTGGCTTTTTTTCTTTTACTAAAATGGTCTTATGACATTTGTGTTGAACTGTGGATCAGCACCACAAACCCACCCTGAAATCACACTTCTGTGATCACCTTAATGTCTGTATCCCAGTCCCAAAGTATGTACTGTAAACCACACATTATGAGAGCTTTTATGTCTAAATGAATTAAGGCCAAACCCTACAACTATATCACCCAAATAATGCAAAAATACAGCTCAACACAGAAATGGTAAGTTATCAATTTGAGACATTTATCATGATTGAATATAGTAAGAATAATTATGGCTTTGGTAATGCGGGGTTTCAAAAAGGTTAATGCTCAACTACACAGAAATCAATAAAGGGGTGACCAAGATGAATGCATGTTATGTGATAACACACAATGTGGTTCCCTTTCTGTCGGTCTCTCGACGTTGTGTCGAGAACGACAGATGGGGTTCGCCCTTGAGAACCAATCAACTCTCTGACTACTATAGAAAAGGCCAATGAAATTTGGCGAATGAAATTTGCATGCCGGGCTCCGCCCCCGGATGTCCGGTATAAAAGGAAGCCGGCGTGCAGCATTCACTCACCTTTTGTTCTTCAGAGCCCTCGCTCATGACTACGAACAAAAAGAATTCAACGAATTCTTCTTCTACTTCGCCGGATCTACGACGCAGAGCAGCGGATCGTCCCTTCCTTCTCCTTCCTCGGCTTCCGGAGGTGATAGAGATTATTTCTAAAAGGTCCTTTTCAGGACTGAGCAATTTCGCGGCATGTCCGCTGTTCTCTTGGGTGCGGCACCCTCATCGAGGAGGGGGATGGACACGATCGCTGCATTAGGTGTCTGGGCGTCCAGCACACTGAAGCAGCGTTCGTTGACACATCTGCCCGCACTGCGGGCGGATTGTCACTCAGAAGTTGCGGTCACGGGTGGCTGTCTTCCTACGGGAACCAGCCACCATTTCGTCTGCTACCCGGGCTGTGACATCTGTGGCTACGGCCCCGATGACCACCCACGTAGCAGCGTTAGTGATATGGGGAACTCTGCGAACGTAAACCCGCCAGCCAAGTGCTCACGGGGCCGATCGCACCCCGATTCGCTCTTCTGAACGTTCCCCAACCGGCGGTGGCATACCGTTCGGATCCCAGGGCACTCGGAAACGATGTGTGACGTAGATAGATTCGCAGCAGCATCGGAGGGAGACTGGCATCCGACTCTGACGAATCCAAGCTCCCCCCCCAGGGGGGTCGAGCTCAGGAGGAAGCAGAAGTGATGTCAGCCATGCTAATCTGGGGATACGGGGTTCCTGGGGGCGGAGCGCGGTGCAAACCCGCGCCCCACCCCGGGTGCCATTTGTTTCCCGGAGGTGCATGAGGAGCTGTGTAAAACTAGGAGCGCTCCACGGACCGCTCCAGTCGAAACAGCTCCGGCTCCCTCACTTCCCTCGAGGGTGGGGCAGCCAAAGGCTACGTCGAGATCCCCCGGCTGGAACGTGCAGCTGCGGTGCATCTGTGCCGCAGACGGCTGCCGCCTGGGGAGAATCGGCCACGCCTACCGTCCAACGCGTGTAGGACTTCGACATCTATGGTGCCGAAGCCTTGCGCCCGGACCGGGCTGCCTCCTCTCTCTACGCCATGGCCATCCTGCAGGTCCGCCAGGCCAGGGCGTTGAGAGAGCTCCACGAGGTAAGGCCGACCCAGGTATAATGCAGGTTTTCTGTGCCGCCACTGACGCGCTCTACGGAGCGACCAAGGTGGCGGCACGGGACCTGGGTCGGACGATGTCCACGGAAGTGGTCCAGGAGAGTCACCCCCGGCTGAACCTTGCGCAGATGAGTGACACCGAGAAAGTCCGCTTTCTTGTTACACCCGTCTCGCAGGGTGGGCTGTTGGTACACCGTCGAGGACTGCGCTCAGCAGTTTTTGACGGTGAAGAAGCAGACAGTGGCGATTAGCCACATTTTTACCACGCTGCGACTCGGCCGCCCTCAAGCCTCCGAGGTCTCACGTCATGTCTGTTTCCCGGCAGCCCAGGACCCCTTCCACATCGGCTCCGGTTACTGTGCCCCCGCAGGTGGCACCCCGGAAGTCGAGGTCGAGGGGGAAACCTCACCCCGTCAGCTAACTTTTCACGAGAAGTGACACTGACGGGAAGACCCCAGGGGGAGCAACATCGGGCCGACCTTCACAGCTACGGCTCTGATCAGTCGGTACGGGACGGCTCCTGCCTCGTCACCAAAGCCGGGCCCTTCTCAGGGCCTGGCCCACTTACTCACAGAGAGTTTTCTGTTTCCCCTGGGAGTTCATTCTTGCCGATCGCACACTCCACTGGACTGTGCCCGGCAAACCCGACCCCACGCCCTGGCGAGGCGTAGGGTCGTACACACACGACAGCTGCTACCACTCTCAATGACAGTGCGTGCAGCTGTCCCGCCAGGGCAGGTAAGTAGGCAGAGCCAACCTTCCCTCCGGGGCCCCCTCCCCGCGACAGGGTTAGCTCCGCCAGCCATCGAACCACCCTCCATGGGAACGGTGAAGCAGACCGTCCCCTTGGTCCCCCTGTCACAGTCCCTGGGAGCTCGAGAGCTGCCCACACTGTCTCGGTGGCTAAGGCAGACGGTCCGTCTTGGTTACTCGATCCAGTTCGCCAGAGACTCTCCCAAGTTTTGGGGCATCATCTCTCCCTCTGTCTGAGGCTAGGGACGCCTACATACTTCGGGTAGAGGTCACCACCCTTCTGGCAAACAGGCATCGAGTTCGTCCCTCAAACCAAGATGTTCGGTGGGTTACAACCCGCACTTCATCGTTCCCAAGAAAGACGGCGGGTTGCGCCCCGGAGGTCTGCGTACCCTGAACTAAGCACCTTCACAAGCTGCTGCTCAGGATGCTCACGCAGAGGCGCGTCCTGACACCCATCAGGTGTCAGGATTGGTTCGTGGCAATCGACCTGAAATCCCTTTCGGTCTGTCCCTGTCTCCACGGTCTTCACGAAGATCGTGGAAGCCGCCCTTTCTCCCTGAGGGGAGGAAGGTGTGCGGGTACTTAACTATCTCAACGACTGGCCTGACACACTCGTGAGATCTGTTATGTATACAAGGGGCCTGGTGCTCCGGCACCCAGATCGATTGGGAATCCAGGTCAACCGAGGAAAGGACAAGCTCGCCAGGGCAGAGCATCCTCTTTCTCGGTAGGGAACTCAACTCTGTCACCATGTCGGCGCAACTGTCCGCAGTACGCGCCCAGCCGGTGTTGAACTGCCTGGAACATTTCAGGCAGACAGCGGTCCCCCTGAAAACGATTCAGAGGCTCCTGGGCATGGCGTCCTCGTCGGGTGAGACCCCTCGGGTTTGATGCACATGAGACCGCTCCAACACTGGCTTCAGAGTCGTTCCGAGGAGAGCGTGGCACACCGGCAGGCGCATGGTGATGACGCCCTGCGGCCGACGCACCAAAACCTCTGGTCTTCCATGACTTTTTCGACGGACTAAGGTCCCTCAGGGCAGGTTATGAGGCAAGTCGTGGTGACGACGGACGCCTCCCTGCAGGGGTGCGGTGCAGTGTGTAACGGGCACGCAGGCGGGGCATTGGGCGAACCCCCACCTGCGCTGGCATATCAATTGCCAGGAGTTGTGGGCAGTGCTACTTGCACTGAGCATGCTGCGGCCTCTCGTGCGGGACAAGCATGTGCTGGTCCGAGGACTACAGCTGTAGCGTACATCAGATCTTAGGGTGGCGTTCGCTCACAGCAGCTAACACAACTTGCTCGACGCCTCCTCCGGTGGAGTCAACAGGTGATCCGTTCCCTGTGGGCCACACTCACCTCGGGCAAACTGAACTAGACAGCCGACGCGCTCTCTTGTCAGTTTATGCCTCGTAGAGAGTGGCGACTCCACCCCCGCGTAGGCCGCTTGGTACTCCCTGTCCGAGGCTCTCGACACGGATATCCTTGCACACAGCTGACCGCGGGACGGGCGGAAGCACACCTTCCCCCCCCAGGAGCCTCCTTGCACAGACACTGTGCAAGGCCAGGGAAGAGGAGCACCAAGTGTTATTGGTTACACCGCACTGGTCTAACCGCACTTGACGTCAGAGCTGATGCTCTGGACAGCGACTCCCCCTGACCCATTCCCCTGAGAGAGGACCTGCTCTCTCAGGGGAAGGACACGTTCTGGCATCCCAGATCAGACCTCTGGAACACCATGTCTGGTCTCTAGACGGGACGAGAAGATCCTGAGTTGGCTACTCCCCCTCTATGGCGGAGACCATCACCCAGGCTAGGGCCCCATCTACTGGGCGGTTACACGCCTCTAGACGGCGCCGCTTCTTGTCCTGGTGTCTCTCTCAATGAGAAAGACCCACTGAGGTGCTCGATCAGGATTGTGTTGTCCTTCTTACGAGACTGGAGACTAACATCTCCCCTCCACACTGAGTGTGTATGTAGTCGCTGTCGCCACTCATCACGACTCAGTTGATGGAAAGTTTCTAGGATGACACGACCTGGTCACCAGGTTCCTAAGGGGTGCGAGAGGGCGGCTCCCGCCTCATCTCCGCTCCATACCCTCTTGGGACCCTAAGGGGTCCTCGGGGGGGCCTCTGGGCCCCCAAGAGCCCCTCGGAGGTTTCGATCTCCTCCTCAACCGAAAGACGGCCCTCCTGATGGCGCTCGCTTCCTTCAAGAGGGTAGGGCACCTCCGAGCATCCTCCGTGTCCCCGGATTGCCTTGAATTCGGCCCTGGTAGCTCTCACGTTATCTTGAGACCCAGGCCCGGATGCGTGCCCAAAAAGTTCCCACTACTCCCTTACGGGGCGAAGTGGTGAACTTGCAGGCGCTCCCCATTGGGGAGGAAGACCCAACCCCTTCCGTGTTGTGTCCTGGACCGCACGCAGGGCCTCAGTAGCTCTGACCAGCTCCTTGTCTGTATTGGAGGACAGCAGAGGGGAAGGCTGTCTCCAAGCAGAGGTTGGCGCACTGAGTCGTGGATGCCGTTACGACGACATTCCAATCTCAGAATCTCCCATGCCCACTGAGGGGGGTATAGCCACCTCCTGGGCACTGGCAGAAGCGCCTCTCTAGCAGACATCTGTAGAGCTGCGGGTTGGGCTACGCCCATACACCTTCGCAGGGTTAAACAACCTTAGCGTAAACCCGGTGTCAGCCCACGTCCTGCGTGGCAACATGTAGGACTGGCATCCGGCGGGGCGTATGCCTGCGAAAGCATCACCCCACCCTCTAGGAGGCTGGGTCAGTGTGCTATCTACCTCTCTCCTTACCCTACTCTGGCTTAGGACAGGTACCCTATCCGCTTCCCTTCTTACCTAACCACTTGGTTAAGAATAGGCATTCTATCCATCACTAAGCAAGCACCACCTGGGGGTTGGCTGGGCAGAGCAGCCTTCCCCCTTAGGCTGGGATAACATGTGAGCCATCCCTTGGCTCTAACCGGACCTAGTGCTACCGGACGCCTGTAACACCCCCCCCCCCCGTGGGCTGTTCCGTCTGATGTATCCTCATGATATGGTTCCCACTCCTGGTAACCCATGAGCTTCCCCAGGTGGACCTCCACCTCGCGGTTAACTACTCAGCCCGCACGTTCCATGCGTTCTCCTCTAAGGACGAGACCATACCTTATCCACCGTATTCCTCCCCACGGGTAGGAGGTGGCCTCTGCAGCGCATCCCTAATTAAGGAAGGTGCTTACCCGGTGTAAACCCGAGCCGGACGGCCTCTCGCCAGTAGAGAGCTAAGGCCTCCGTCCGTGAAAGGTTACCGGTCAGGGCTGTTCCCATCTTTCTCCTAGAAAGCTCTGGAACCCCCCGACCACCACACTGGAAGGTTACAGTTTCGCGAAAGCATCGAGCTGACACGCCCAGGCCTGTTACCGTCGCTTCGCTAGAGACTGTGACGCGATACAGCGTTGTGGCGTTTTCCATAGGCAACCCCATCTGTCGTTCTCGACACAACGTCGAGAGACCGACAGAAAGGGAACGTCTCGGTTACGTATGTAACCTCTGTTCCCTGATGGAGGGAACGAGACGTTTGTGTCCCTTATGCCACTAACACGTATCGTATTCTGCTGCAGTCGTGAGAGGCTCTCAGGCTCTTCAGAACAAAAGGTGAGTGAATGCTGCACGCCGGCTTCCTTTTATACCGGACATCCGGGGGCGGAGCCCGGCATGCAAATTTCATTCGCCAAATTTCATTGGCCTTTTCTATAGTAGTCAGAGTTGATTGGTTCTCAAGGGCGAACCCCATCTGTCGTTCTCGACACAACGTCTCGTTCCCTCCATCAGGGAACAGAGGTTACATACGTAACCGAGACGATCTTCATAATAAATCTGAAGGTTATACTGTCTGTACATTTGCTGCTCATGTAGCACATTATCACTCAAATCTCTTTTTTTTTAACACTTGCCTTGTACTGTATGCATGTGCTAATGTAAAAAGTGAAAATTAAAATTATTACTACCCAAATATACTTATTATTCTATATGATGTACAGTAATAGTCTATTATGAATGTTATAAAATTACATGGCATTGCACAGGCTCTTGTATAGTGGACAATGTCTCTGCAATAACCAAAATGTGTTATCATTTATTGTGCATCCTTAATCTCTAAAAACTGCAAAAGCAAGTGGAAGGATTCATTTAATTTGCACGTAATGGATTAACGAGCGTTTGGAGCCTCGTTAATTTACGAACGTTTTTATGTACTTCTCGGTTAATGATGCTTTCGGGAAACGTGCCGTAGGAAATTAAACACTACTTGCGTGCAGCTAACATTCTATCGCGGTAAACCCAGCCAGAGTGCAAACCCAAAAATAGAGATGGTTTATGTTCCAGGAGAGGCCACAAGAGAAAAGGAGAGAGGGTAGCAATCTACTTGCCTTGCCTCTCTGACAAACACGTACTGACAAAGTACTTCTCACAGTTACTGTGACCATAGCCAGAGCAGGACAGCTGTATTCGGCTTGCCCTCAGCTGGGATAACTCGTTTTGTTATTTATTGCATTTCGAAGCATGTGTGTCTGTCTACCCCACAGGACTGTGCCGAGAGCCCTATCTGTAAAATGAGTTTCCGAACGTGCTGGTCTGTCTGTGCACGTCACGCACTTCCTGCAATAGCAGTATGTCACAGACACTAGAGGATCTACGCTGAAAAAAGGAGAATTTGACACACATAATTCTTCAGGGGACATACAGTAGACTGCGTCTCAGCAATAATCAATGGGATCTCTACAAGGTTTCTCGCCCCATAGTGTTTGGATTAAAGGGGTCGGTGGTGGACCAGTTAGCATGGTCCAGCTACGCCCAAGCAGATGCTGTAACTATACAATCTGGGGGGAAACGTATCTTTTTCCATTGGCATGCTTACAAAAAAATGGTTTATTATAAATCTATTTGAGTCACACACAACACCATGCATATTGAGTCAATGATCAACAAATATGTATAACGTGTCCATGTATGTTTTTTGGGGGCTTTTCGTTTTTTTGTGCATTTTTTGTATATTTAAATAAAAACCCATATTCCCTGAAATGCTATAAATGGCTTTTCACCAAATCATTTTATCAATACATATCTTGTTAAGTTCAGTATTGTGCCCATTTTGTACTACTCATTTCATATATGGATGGTTTAATGAAACCTGGGGAAGCATTTATTTATTTATTTATTTTTACAAGCAATACAGTATTCCGTATTTTATATAATCATATAAATCATTACCATACTGTCAATGTTTTAAGAATTGCTTGTCTTGTCACAATTTAGGATAGTCAGTAACAAACATCTTTGCATGTTCTTTGTGGTTCCATTAGGACAGGCACTGTCCTGCAATTTCACAGAAATGAGTCAGACAGCATTAACAGTTCAAGTGACTCCAAAATGCTGAACTAAGGATCTGTGAGCAAAGATGGCAGATTTCAAAGTGCACACTTCCTGGGACTTCTGCGCTGGCCAAACAACGGAACGGAAGTTGAAATAAACAGGAATGTTAATAGATTGCTATTTCCAATTAATAAAGAATTCTTAATTTTGTCGAATTGTATACAGTACACACAAGTAAAAGTACAGTCACAGGTATTTATTGCATAAATTGTACAAAAAAACAGTATAAAAGTATAACAAAACAAATAAGATAACTTTATAAGAAGAACTCTGTGAACACAGTGAAGGTCTCATTTACTCGTACATCCTGACTCGGTCAGTCACAAGAGCCAATGACACTTCACAATGAAAAGTAACGTAATAACGCAGTTGGTCGCTAGACACACAAGAGCCAATGCTATGCTAGCTGACATTGTGCTTCTTTTGGCGGCAATTTTGAAATTTGTTCTCGGATCACAATAGATTTATGTCAGATGATGATCGTTTTTGCGTCTGTTACTCATTCAGATCTATCGTTTTAACTGGGTACACGTGTACGTTGTGGTTTTTGAAAAAAAAGACAGTTTTGTATCATGTGTTTTATATTATTAAATAAATAAATGTGTTACGTCACTTCCTCAAAATTAATGAACAGTATAATGCAAATACAGTTTCCTGGCTGTTTAAATTGAAAATCATACCCCAAAACATGTCATTGCAAAATTATACACAAGTATATAAGATCATAATAACGGTAAAAAACACATGCACATCTCGTGTACATATTGACGGCAAACGTTTGTCATTGAAAGCAATGGACTACTGCACGTTGAAAACTGACGTTAACGGCCTTCATGTGTGCTGAAAAGTGACACGGAGGGACTCTGACCAAGCTTCAATATGTGACGAGTTGGGAGTGAGAATGTGTTTATTATCCATAGGTTAAACAAAACATGAATGAGGATATGACACAGGCCAGAATCGAACCCTGGTGGATTTCTGTAAGCCTCCAGCCATCTCCACTAAAACCAACATACACTAAAAAATGTTGGGTTATTTCAACCGATCGTTGGGTGAAAAAATGGAAAGCGCAACTGTTTGGTTAAATTAACCCAGAAAATGTTTATATTTGACCCAACAATTGGTTTAAGCAAATCAGAATTTGGGTTGAAACAACCCAGTCTAGGGTAATTATAACTCAATGGTTGGTTTTGTCCATCCTTCACCCAAGAGTTTAAATAACCCAACAATTTGGACTGTAGTATCCACCACATGTGCACCACAGCCCTACATGTCAAGAACAATACAAACCACTACATCGCAGACATAATGACTTTTTTAAAACAATGCCATGAACTGGAAGCACCACCAAAGTAGCACTTTGGACGCTAATGGCCTTTAAATGGAGAGCAAACTGTCATATGGATCAGCACCTCTGTAATCCCATTTAGAAAACTCATTCTTTCTTAATTCTAAAATGCTACATTTTCTCAACAGCGGGATACACTTAGCTTCTGGTTACAGACAAAAAGTAGAAAAGTTGAATATTTCCTTTTTTTTATTATTAATAATGGTGTCTCAAATGGGCCATGGAGCCCCAGCTCTCACTGAACTGACCATTCCACCACTACATGATCCCCAAAGGCCACGTGACCCTCTTAAGGCTAAACTATTTTTAGCAAAGTGACTATTATCGTTACCATGACGATGGAGTGCATTGCTGGACTCCCTGTGTCATTACAGCTGAAGAACCCAAAACCTGAGACTGGACATGTGCACGTGAGTTAGACAGAACATGCATATGTGAATCACCGAATGTCTAAATGTCACATGGCATTTCATTTTTCGCATTCTACACACATTCGAATGCGTTGGTATGACATGCACCGTATTTCCCTACAAATTTTACAAACGTAGGGATTAAAGTATAAAATTAACAAATATCAGAGTTTCGGCGTATTTCACATGCCCCTTTCTTGCTTTTAATGTGCCTGCTGGCATGGGCTACACAAGTGGAAGTTATTTTTTATAATCTTTTGTTTATTTACAGATTTAAATGTATACGTTTAATAAGAATCACTGCTAAAATTATTATAAAGAGGTCAGCATTTTCTCTCTCTGTCTGGGATGGACAAACATTTACAAATAACTTGCAGCTCATTGTTTTACCAAATGGTTATGTCCGTTATGCCAATGCTCCTGGGGCACATAATAATACACTTACAGACCTGGCATTTGAGATAATTCTGTAATAAATCATTTTTTCGAACCCCTTTTCAGTTGAACTGCAATAATGATCTGCATTGTGTTGCAGTCCTATTGGATTCGACTACACTAATGTGCTGCATTGTGTTTCAATTAGTGACCAGGTAGCTCACGTGGTCCTCCATTGTACCATTCACTAGCATTATTCTGCTCTTATTGTCAGATCAGTGAATGTTCAGTTTTTATATGCCAACAATAATGTCTTAGTGAAAGGGTTCGGTGGTTGGTATGCTGTACATTATTCAAGGTATATTTTGCATTCCTTATACATATACAATAAAATTGATATCAAACTCTTAAAAACAGAAAGAAGAGCATGACTTCAGATTCACTACAATTTCTAGGTCACTAACCAAATCCGTTTTTGTCTCCATTCAAGCACACAGGATGCTCTTTGGAGCATTCTCAAATCACGCTGGAAAAACATGAATCATCAGGTTTTGGACTGTGGTATCCAAGCAAAACTTACGTATTTTGACTTCTGGATTGGGAGATCTTGCTTTGGCGATTTCATTGCACAAGAATTTCAAAATACTAGGTGCCAAGGTACTAATCATGCCGTATTTCAGTAAGGAATTTTGAATTTCCACTTCCACCCCCATTCTCCAGGGCTTCTCTTTCTCTTCTCCTCGTCTTTATGCTGAAGGCAGAGGGAAAATTAAAAGCCAATATCACAGTCCATTTCACCAGCCTCTGCTCAGGATCAATTCAACTCCAGGGTTCCCAAAGCATAACCCGAAACAATCTTGATGCGGGGCAGGCATCACAACCGGGAAAAAAAACGTAAATAAGTACGAATTGTGGAATCCCTAAAATTTCCTTCGTGATTACGGCAGAGCCACTGTTCTCTTTGAATCGATTTATCTGAAGCAGGAACTAAGACGAGCACAGCATCATTGAGTAGAGCAGCCTTGTGAAGATAGACAGAGCGAGAGACGAGCGAAGCTCTCCCCCCAGCCCAGAGAGCTCATCAGCTCGATCTCTAGCATAGAGAGAGAGCCCTTCTGCCTCTCTCTCTCTCTCTCTCTCTCTCGTCTCTGCTCTCTCTCTCTCTGATCTCTCTCTCTCTCTCTCTCTCTCTCTCTCTACTACGATCTCTCTCTCGTCTCTCTCTCTCTCTCTCTCTCTCTCTCTATTACCTGTGCATTTCTCTCTACATCCATCACTCTCTCTCCTGCACGTTGGCAAATGGTGACGTCAAATCAGCAGAGATGCTCTTTTTCCTCTTCTTTCGCCTCTCCACCCCCTCCACCTTACCCTCATCTCACTCTGGTTAATGGTGACGTCAAAGAGAGCGACTGTCCCATCAGCCAGTACCCTGCGTAGTCATTACTCATCTACACGTATGTGTGTGTGTGCAGCAGTGTTCGCCTTGACCTTAGCTTTTATATTTTTATGATCCTAATACCATTATGTTAATATACTGTTTTTAAGGTTCAAACTTAAACACATAAAAATAATTGACTTCAGACTTCAAAATGTTTTGATGCACAGAAACCTTCTGATAAAGGTATAGTTTACTCAAATAAGTAATAATGATTATTTTATTCAACTACATGTTGTTCCAAACCCTTCTTGTGGAACAATCTCTGCCGTATTTGATTAACGCCACTTTATACGTACTGCGTAAAGATTCTTCAAAAGTGAATCGAACAAATACTGGCTAGAATAACTGTTAACGGGTACAAGCCCATTAAAGCTACTGCTACCTGAGCAGCTTCATAGCGGCACTAAGTTCTGTGTTCGGGTCGGTACACAGAGCCACGCACATCCCCTGTCTGCGGAAGAGTGCCACATGGTTTCCATACAACGTTTCTGCATACGCCGGTTCCATCAGATTTGTAAACACATGTATTTCGCTGCCCACATGGAAGCTTATACAGTGACATTATTTACAACACTGGTAACGGACAATTGAGCTTATCAACCACATGGAGGAGCAGTGAGCAAGAGTTCTATAGTGTTGCTTTAAAACAACTCTAAATGACCCATTCATTTATTATTTCTCTCTGGCCAACAATATTACATCTGAAAAAGCACAAATATGAAACATGTTGTCCCCTTGCTGCTTTTTTCCTTTTTATCAAAAATGAATCAAGCTCTTGCCGAGTAAATAGTGACGGTAGTCTGTGCGTGTGTGTTTGGATTTGTGTGTATGAGAGTGACTCATTAAATGTTTAGCAGTAATTCTGTAGTCTCTTTTAAGGGTTTGGAGTGTCCCTCCTATTTCTCACTTGTAGTCGATTACTCCGGAAACATTACATTCTGTGAATCCTGGAGGCATTTCCCTCTACTCTAATGCACACATGAATTATAACCGAGTCAACGGCTGGTGAAAACTGCTTAGTTACAGGGAAGTTACAGGATAGGAAAGTCAAAGACTCACTTAAATACTGGTCACAGGCTGTCGGATACAACTGAAGTGACTGCAGCCGACAGCACTCCAGTAATGAATATGTATGAAATGTAAAAGTCCCTACATAAAAAGGTCAAGACAGCTAAAAATACACCAAAATTAGAGGAAACCCTACCTGTTGATGAGTACAGATGAAACCAAACCAACTGAGAAGTTCCAATGAAGTTGCAACGCAAAGCAAGGTCAAACGTATAAGTTCGGAGCTTTAATCATTTGAAACACAACCCAAAAATTAAGGTTATGAGAGATGAGAGCGACGAGCTGAGATATGTTCACTTTTGTAAAGGTCTATAATATCTGCAGATAGCTTGTCATTAAAGAAAATCCGGTTGCAGTTCACCATTTGTTTATTCAGACCTAACAACTAAAAAATAAACGGAGAAATCTTAAGACAATACATGCTGTTTTTAATAAGTTGCTTTTAAAAAAAGACAGCGAAGAACTGCAGAAGAATTGTATATAGTATACAGTACCTTACCTGATTAAAAGCAACTTCCAAGTTTGATTTCTTCTACCTGCTGGAAAAGAGGTCAACACAGTATACACACACACACACACACACACACACACACACAAGCAAGACAAATCCTTTAGAACTCATTCTGTTTGAAGATATAATCAAAGACGTGTAATTATGCAGTGCAGCATGTGGTAATCAGCTGCGACTTGACATCCAGTGGATGGCATCACACTAGCAGCCTAGATTTTTGAGCTGTGTTTGTTTGTGTGATTGTGTAACCGTTATTCTAGCCTGTGGGGGTTACAATCACATTTCTTTGCTTCTTTGCACATTAGCTTTCCTGTAGATCGGTGGTTAGAGCATGGCACTAGCTATGCCAATGTCATGGGTTCGATCCCAGTGATTGCACATACTCAAAAACAAATGGGTAGAATAATGCAATGTTAGGAAAGGCGTCTGCCAAATGCAGTAACGGAATGTCAGTGTAAATTTCTTTCCCATATCTTTAGCATCTCCACGTTTTGGCATTTGACATTTTGACAAATTTGTTTAAAATCATGGACACTCACATGAGATTGGAGAGCATCAACCATAGACATCCTATGATGCTGCCATATTGGAAAGGGCAAAACTGCCTAGACGGTTTCAAAGCAACAACATAGATAAATGTTACTGCTCATGCGGGATCACAACCGCAAAGAATAGAGTCCCTGTATTTCTGATAACAAGCAAAATAACTAAATAAATGACACCAAGTTAAAAGCATGTCTAGCCAGTATTCTTTTGGGATACCAGTATAGTGGCGAATCACATGTCCAACCAAACTACTCACTTAAAAGGATTGTTAACCCAAAACTCTGTATTATATAGTCACTCTCATGTAATTCAAAATCTGTATATGACTGTATATTTAAGAAATGGTTTTGTGTGAATACAATGGAAGTCAATGGGAGCCGTTTTGTTTGGTTACCAACGCTCTTCGAAATATTGGTTCTGCAAAAAAAAAACTTTTTAATTTGGAATTGTGTGAGAATGGGGTGATGATAAAAGAACTTTCATGTTTGGGTCATTGGACACTTTCACACACAGGATAAACATATAATAATATACTGGATATTACTGAGAGTGGTGTTTTTATTGTTGTTGTACCAAATAGCAAAACCTTTCATTCAGGCTTATGTGAAGAAACAATATGACCGACTTTTTTTACTCTAACAAATGCTTCACCACCAATATTACTCGAGTTGTTAGTCTCAATAGACAAATATTCTATACAACTCCGCCTTTATTTACTCATGCGGAAGGATTCATAAAGTTAGAATGTCTCATTGGGGTAAACACGGTGCTGTTTACTCCTGTACACAAATTACACAGAGCACTTTCACACTCATTGATATTTCAGGCCATCACCAGCAGCCATAAAAACGACGCAGACAAAAGCAAATTAGCGAGAGTGGTGAGACATGTGGAGATTGACAATGCTAGCCACCCATTTCCAATTTCACACACTGCACACACACCATCAGCTCCTATTTCAGCTCTCATCATCTTTCACACACACACGCATTAATCTGTGCCTAGGGGTCCTGTGAGGCATTCCAAAAAGCTCTTGTGAGCACCTCAGCTTTTTCAAGTGAGTCACCTAAATCCGACAGGAGAAGGTCTATCATGTCCCTTACCTGCTTCTGTATGTGTGATTTGCACAATGAGAATTGTGGCATCTGTCCAAATATCCCTCTGGAAAATTAAGCTTCATTCAGCTCTGATGCATAGTGCTGTTTGACATTGTGAAGTGTGACATTGTGCTTTTGTAAACTGTGTAAACCCTGTGGAGATACAGAACTGGAAGTCAGTGGTCGTGGCTGCCCTTCAAGAGCTCTGGAAGGACAACCTGGTCTCTTGTGTTTTACTGCAACTGATAGGAAAGCTAGAGAATGAAGAGGTTATGACTTCAATCAGGTAATTAACGTCTGAGTAGAGAGAAAGAGAGAGACTATTGGCACACAAAGGCCGTCTGCCCAGCCTATTGAAGGGAAGTTTGGTGAGACAATGAAAAGACTGGACTTGCATTCAGAATTCCACAAGCAGTGATGTTTGAAGGCTACAGCCATTGGAAAAAGGGATACATTTTTTAGCTACACTAGCTGGTCAAGTTCACCTGACTTGAACCAAATGGGTTGTGTTTGTTTCAATTCACCATGAAATCAATCTGAAAATTCTTATTTTTTATGGAACTTTGCAGTGTTTATTATAAATGATATATTAGTGCATGTCATTATTATTTTTTTACTTTTATTCATTTTGCGAAGCATTTCCTATTTTATTTTATTAATGTGGTGCAGCTTCTCTAAACCCCGCCCTCTTGCGGTGAGTTGTGGGTAATATTAGCCGTTTGAGTGTCCGTAGATCTGCAGTTTGAATTTTCAGTGGATACAGTAAACCATCCAGGTACTTATTTACTTATTAATTATCTCTTCAAATACTATTTAGGATGGATATGCTTATTTTTTAATTGTTTGCACTTATAACAGTGGTTCTCAAACTGGGGGCAACAGAATTTGTGGCATTTTATGAAATACATAAATTAATAACAAATGTAGGCAATCAAACATCAGAAAAATAAAACCACCAATCAAAAGAATCGGTGTTCCAGCATTGTATAACTGAATATGTTTTTGGTTTAATAAAAATTCTGAGTTTAAGATTATAAGTCTTTATTTGGGGGACTGCAAAGTGATGCGCTCTACTCAAAGGTGGCCTTACAATGAAAAAGTTTGAGAACCACTGCATTATAAACTGTGCTGTCAGTTTCAAAATGAAACACGTTTTCCTATATACAATGAATTGGCAGTGGAAAACACAAGCCAGACTCAAAATCTTTCTCACTCGATATTCTGTTTCACTCAGATATATAGTCGCGGAAAAAAAATAAGAGGCCATTTCAAAGAACATTTTCAGTTCTTCTGAACTTACTATTTATAGGTGTGTGTTAAGGTAAAATTGTCATTTGTTTATTTTTTCAGATCTCATTTCTGCAAAGAAAACAAGTTCATATTTACTTTTAAGCAATAAACACTATTGTACATGTATTTAGGAAAAGTTATTTTTATGTGATAACCTTGATTTTTTTATCACTGTTTATATGCGTCTTGTCATGCTGTCAATGTTTCATATTGCTATTGAATGACTTTGTCATTCCCGAGATTTTATTTTGTTGAGATTCAACCGACAGTGGACCGGAACGGCCACAATATATCTAGAAATGCTAATTGAATGAAAATTTGGAATGATCTCTTATTTTTTCTGCGGCTGTATGTCAGAATAAAGACAATTGCCACTTCAGGTTCATAAGGACTTTAAAAATCATGAAGCACACAACTTTAGCTTGTTGCCCAGCTCACACTAAAACTCAGGGTCTCTTCATTTCACCATACTTCATGCCCATAGCAGCATCACATATTATCGCATTTTCATTGGTTGATGTTCTGTTGCTTGCCAGGACAGTACAGTATGTACATCAGGCCTGTCTGAAACAACAACAAATTAGCATCACAAAAATGTTCTGCACTGCAGACAGTACTGTACCATGCATAAACTCAATAAATTAATAAAAAAACGGGTGCACTCTGTGGCAAACACAAATAGACAGACTAAGCTTTACATACACCCATAGCCCCCATGCCGCACTTAAGGCCATACTGAGAATTAACACAATTAGACATAGGCTAATGGAATAGAGGCAGGCCAGAGATAAATGTGACTTCATTAGCACAAGCCTAGAGAGACTGTCAGGGCAAATCGCTGATGAAGAAATGTGGTTTCCTTCTTTTACTTCCTCTTGTAAACTCTTACACACGCCATCCGTCATTCAGGAGCATGTGTTTAAAGTCTGGCCTTGGGATATGAAGAAAGAAAGATGGAGGAAGGGCAGCGAGAAAGGTAACCGAAAGACCAAGAATGACATAAAAGCCAAGTCAAATCAGTGAAGAAGAGAGAGATGGATAAGCAGGATGGTTTCAATAGCTCCCAGCTGTAATACATTTATTTGAAAATCTCAGGAGACAAAAAAATAGTAGACAGCCATATTGGATTGAGTGCTTTCTTTTCTAAACAATGCATGGCAGAATGCATACAAAGGACCACTCTCATAATGTCCTGGTGGGAGGCAAAACCCATCACAGAGAAAGCTTTGACTTACATGCACACAAATAACACACATGCTAAAGTGTGTAAGGTGAGGAAGAAAACTCAGGGAATGGATGGCCAATCGGTGGCACACAGGCCATTTAATGATTGAAAAAAGATTTGTGAGAGGTTGAAACCAGAAAATTTGATTCTGATCTAGCTGGTCGTGGCTGGACATGTTAGACATGATTTGATTTCATGCATTTATCCATGTGCTATTTCGAAAGCCCAAAGAACCTTCCACTTACTGCTATTGCACTGCAAAGAAAATATTTACATTGTTCAATAAACAATTTTGTTCATTGTTCAAGTAAAAACACCAAATTTGAAGTCTCTTTATTGTAGTAACAATAAATATGCAGGATAGTAACAAAAAGCACTCAAAATAGACACCACAGTTAACCATAACTGTTTAATGTGCATATGCTAGATTGTGAATCAGGTATTTCAGTGTATGATGTGGCCAAAATCTGCTGCGTTTTCTCTGAAAAGGATTTAAATAAGCTTTTGTAAGGCTCCTACAGTCATGCTGTGCGGTAAAGAGATTGACAACCATGTGTTTGGGTCCAAGGACTTGGTTTCTGCTGACTCATGCAGTTGTCATATTGATATGTGGTCGCCTTGAAGATGAAAAAGAGATTCCATGCATGAGCACAAAGCAACAGCAGAGGAGCCGTACAGAGGGAACAGATATTTTGCACTTTACACACAGGTGCATTCAGTAATTTTAGTTTTTTAAGAACTATTAATAAATATTAACATGTACACTCACAAAAGATTCAAGTCAACCAGACGTTATATCATATATCATTCTTAAAATAATAGCCTAAATCAAGTCACACGGAAAAACTCAAAATGGCGCTGACTTTAGGAGTGAAATGTAGTTTTTGTAGCAGGTTTGCCAGTGACTTATTGTAGATATAATTTAATTTAGTTTTAAACATAAAATTAGCTATTTCGTATATTTTCTTTCATAAAACAAGACTAAATATATAAGGCCACGGTCTTATTATGTTAATGTATTGTAGCTAATAGTTTTTCTAAAAATCAAGACAAAATGCTTGGAAAGAATATAATTTTTTGCAGTGTAGAGTTTTAATTTTGGTTAATGTAAAGTTAAACGGTACAAATAGGAAAGTAAGATACTCTACAGTAAATAACTGGAAAACCTGCTGCAAAACTACAGTAAAATTTTACAATGTAAGAATAAGATTGCAACAATTGTCCCTCTTAAGGGGAAACATTTTAAACAGGTGCTAATTTATTTAAAATTATTATTATAAAATATTATCATATTATTATCATACTGCATTATTATATGTACAAATAACACGGTATTGATAAACATGATTTTTTTCACGGTAATAATTTCAAGTCCCTAATTGGTATAGAAGGTTTCATCTGACACGCGCTGGCCCGAAGTTAACTTCCTGTCTGTGTTTGGTCATGATATAACAATGTATTTTATATTTAATTTATATTCTTATTCATTTATGTCATGTATATTAATTGTATTCAATTCAATTAAAACTACTCAACAGTAATAGATTCTTTGCGGAGGTCTAACGGAAGTTATTTTTGGGCCACATAACACCGACATAAGAACCGTCTATAGCAAAGGATAATTATGAATCCAAGCATGTGACCAATCGACAAAATGGGGCATGAAGGCAGCATTGGTTTCTAATAATAATAATAATAGTACATTTACTTTATATAGAGAATTACATCTTTCAACACCTATTGTTTGAAGTGGCAGTCATAGGCTATACAAACTTCATGCATCCATGTCAATAGGTGTCACAATGATGTCTGAGACTAAACAAAACCTTATTGAGCGCTTCTTAAACTAGATTGACTTCCTCTGCATAGTCTAGCAGTTTTACCAAACTCAATACATCACCTTGTAGGTGTTATCTGATACCATACAAGTTTGCCTCTAATGTTTAAAATCTGTCTTCATTTTGTAAATGCATGTGTGCATTTGTATTTGATTGTAGGAGACCACAATAGAAACCGTCCCGCTGCATCATCTGACAGACAGCAGAGGTAGCTGTAACAGAAACTAATTGCTCTGTCTGAGAGAAGCATTGATACAAAAACCATGTAGAGTGTAGCCAACCATGTCCCATTTCAACAAAGCGAGTCAGTGGAATCAATCAGTTCAGAGCGATGCCATTACACATGTACAGAAGAGCAGTTGAGTTCAGGCAACTCACAACCACCCCACACCAGATGGAATGACTGTTTGAGTTTAATTTTTGACCTTGTGGATCCTAATTGCTTTTCACATTTCAGATTCAAAACCTTGTTCCTATTACCCAACAGCCATCTGTCTCCCATCAAACTAAGAGAGAGAGAGAGAGAGAGACCCTAGTCAGCTGTGCAGAAGGCTGGAAAAAAGGTTTAATAATCAATGCTTTGACACTTGCACCTTTGACAATGCAACAGTGTATGCATCAACGGTTTTGCGATATTGTACTTATTTGTGCAAATTCATGTGTGGATTTGGACGGTTAATGTGACATGCATGACTCACAATCAAGTCTGAGATTTGCTGAAATTATTAATATCTGGCAACATATAACACTTCTTCTTCTCAAGTCTTTTCAAATGCACAAGGTCACATATGCTGTACTTTTCCAAACCAAACAGTTTGTTTGAACCATAGCGTTACATCTTGATTTTTATTACACAGTTCTCAGGAATACTTAATTCCGAATGGCCAATCAAATAATACCATAGTAAACTATTTTGGTGTAACGAATACTGCATCACTGTCAGTTGTCTTAAGAAACCGATTTGGCAAGCAATACACATAATAAGCTAAAAAGTGTACTGTATCTTGTACCACCCATATAGGGTCTATGCTTGACATACCGCTTCGCCTATACAGTTTCTTAATATTAAACTTCAGTTCAGTCAACACAAACGGCATATCCACAAAGCTCACAGTTAAACCCCCAGTAGTTTTCAATCGAACTGCCCCAAATAAACTCATGCAACTGCTGCATGCTACATTTTTCTAGTGCATTTTCTGCCCCGTATGTTCAAATACACATTGCTGTAATTACATTGTATATTCCCCCCAAAAAAGAAAGAATCCCTTACCTTTGCTCCCTAGTGTAGTCCTGTCAGTCAAGAACAGGCGTCCCCTGACCTCCTTTTCTCACCTGATGAACGACACCTTTTCCTTCCCTTTCCTTGTAAAATAAAGCAAGGTATCAATAGACCCTGGAACGTTAGCGAAAAGCTCGGACTATCCCAGCATCAGATAGGACTCCTCTTTCGCAGCAGTACCATCAGCAGTCGACCGGCTCACCAGCTCAACGAGGGTGACTACAGGACTACTGCAGGAAAAGCAGCATCATGCTCTCTCTCGCACACACACACGCACCCCCCTCAGCACACACACCAGGCCACATTACTCCTGCCTTATTCCACCTCTCTACCTTATTCTGTCGAATAGCAGCACCTCTTTTTAATTCTCATTTTCTAATCACTCCCAGTGAGATCTCCATTTCGTCTTGTCCACTCTGCCGTATCTCACTGCGGTAGCATCCCTGATGCATGGGTTTTTCATCCTCCTGGGATTTTGAGAAATCCAGCTTGCCTGTATCAGCCATCCAGGTCAAGAAAGAACATCTCAGAGTGGGAACGGCATTAATTGTCACGTGGGAAAATGGATTAAGCATGACTGGTTTGTCAAACTCGGCTGTAATGTATCACTACAAGATAAAGACATAAACTGCATTTACAATGGAAATGTTAATCTGAATGTGGTCACATTAATGATATGCATTAACCCCACTGCAGGAACCAGAAACAAGATTTCTAGTTTCTAGAAATAATAAAAAGAGGCTGGCATATTCCTGCATTAATCAGAAAGTTTGCTCATGCAATAATTATATTTGTTTGCTACTTTGTAGTGAGTATAAGATATTATAGCAACTTTTACTCTCTACTTGACTACATTTTTGCAGAGTATTTGTATACTCTCCACTCACTACATTGGTAATGACTAATGCAATTACACATAACATTTTGCATGGCACCTAATATTTTCTGCAGAAGTTTATTGCAGCTACAGAAGATGCAATATTGCCATTGAGAGGGCACTGAAGCTACTATATGTCGTGAGTTTTGCCCTTACTTGCTAAAACTTGATGCAAATGCATTATCAGGTAATTGTCAATTGTTGGCGGTTTATATGTGAGATTATGACACGACTGCAGCCGGCGATGAGGCCAAAACTAGCATGTCCAGTGCAAAAAGGTTTTGACTTTTTAAATTTACTTAACATTATTTTATTTATCTGTTATACTGAAGAGACCTTTTTGAAGGATATTGGTTTACCTATGAGCACTTGAGCTTAATTGAGACTTGGATGTTTGTAATAGACACTGGTTATGACGTTAAAGGTTCTTTATGGAAGCATTTAAACTAAAAAAAAGGTTATTCGATGCCACAGATGCATGTATTTATGTAATGTATTGTTTTCAGGTACTCTTTACACCTCTGCCACCATGTAATCTTGTTAGGCTTTTGAATTTTTGAATTTGTATATGGATTGGGGGAAAAAACTGTACTTTTAAATGATTAAAGGGATAGATCACTAAAAAATGTATTCTTTCATTATTTATTTACCCTTTTTTTATTAAAACCTGTAGGACTTTCTTTCTTCCGCAGAACACAAAAGAAGATATTTTGAAAAATGTTGACCCCATTCACTTGCATTGGCACTTCTATACAATATAAGAAAATGTTGTCCAGTGCTGTTCAGTTATCTTCTTTTGTGTTCTGTGGAATGAAGACTTGAAAAAAACTTTTTAATACTTTTTTATTGGTTAGATATTTGCACAAACATAAAGGGGACTAATAATGATGATTTATGACAAAAAATATGGAGATACAAGGTTTCAGAAGGACAGTAGCGATATGCTGAATCTGGAAGAATGCATTAAAGCGATATTTCAGAGGCAAAACTAAATTTCCCCATCTTTTACCCACCCTCATGGCATCCTGACTGAATATGACTTTCTTCTTGAAGAAAAATGCACTCGGAGTTATAATACCACGTATTATTCTTCTTGAAAGCTGTAGAATGGGAGTGAATGGGGTTGGCAAAAGTGCATCCATTGATCAAAGAACGGCTTGACATGGCTCCGTGGTCTTAACACAGGTCTTCTGAAGCTTTATTAAGTGTTCTGGTGATAAGGGAGATGGCTGGCATGTGAGGATGATGGCTGATACGAGACAGGTGAGGGAGTGCAGAGGATCATGGGAAATGAAGTCCAATAGGAAATACGGTGAAAACAGGCAGGGAAACAGACGGGGCTGACACAACGGAAGGAATCTGCTGGAACATTGATTATGTTTACATGCACCCTCATAATGCGATTGTAATATGATTTTGGCAAAACTGCGATTACACTTTACCTCATGTAAGCGCAATCATTCGATTTAAATAATGTGATTAAGCTTTATAGTGATAGTGATTAATACAGTATGTGGCATGCGCTGGTTTTTAATCGCAATAAGAAGGCATGTAAACACCTTAATCGCATTTATACTGCTCCGATCAAGGTGCGCATGTGCTTCTGTCATTCATCTTATGCGCAAAACCATGGTAAACATGACAGTCTAAAGTTTTACCGTCTGTCAGTATAGTCCATGCTCCTTATCCTCACACAGAATCAACACGAACGCGATGACAGCATACACCAACCATGACAAGGCATTTCCCATCATATTTCTATATTCATCACGGTGCTGAATAACCATATACATCCACATAGCGGTGTTTTGCATTTGATGCGAATATATTAAAACTTAGCCAGTAATACACACCTGCTGTATTTGAGATCATCGTTTGTGCTATGTATTATAGCAAATAATCAGACTCATAAAACTTTAATGTAAAGGGGAGCAAATGAGGTGTTCTCATGTCATGTAAACATGTTACTGCGATCAAGTCCTTACTATGATTATTGGAAATAATCGCATTACTGGTGCACATGTAATTGAAAATTATGGACTGGCCTTCTCAAACATCCATTCATTGTGGTGTTGGTGTGTACTGTTGTCAAGCACATTCATTTTTGCCATGAATGCTGCCGTGTTTGAAAGTAAGCAGTCTGCCAACTTGTAAAGCCGAAGGTGAATGAATAACAAAGTTATTGGCTTGGAAAAAAAAGGAGTCGACTCTGAATCACGCAAACGAGTCGTGCCCTAGTCCAATTCGTGAACTGCCGTGGATTTACGTCACTACATATAGTATACGTCAACGTTTTGCTAGGACTGACCGCGAAAACTTCACTCTTCTCCCCTCGACCATTCATAGCAGACTAGACCCTCTGACCAATCAGATCAGAGTAGGCTGGCGAAAAGGAGGGGATAAGACGGATGATTCACCGAACGAATCCTTTGAGAGTCAGTCAAGAAGTAAGGCAAGAATAACTGCCTATTGTAACAAAATAACAGTGTTTTTACAACTTGTATTTATATAAACTTGTTGTTGGACACTCCATAAACCAAAATAGGATTTTAAAAATCAAGGAATATTTACTCTTTAAGGATCTTAATTAGAAAGTTATGCATTAAAACAGCCATGGCATGAATGTTTGCTTTGTTGGATGACACAATATCAGGGCAATTTAGAACAGCTCTACAAGGCGGCTAATTCATTTGAATTCATACCACCTCATTGGTGCGGGTTTCACCCCAGTGACGTTAGGTTTGGGGGTGGTGCTTCATTCTAGCTTTTGTCTTATTATTGCACAGTTTTGTATGATTCACATTGTGCAAATTCATATGAAATCGCCAACATATAAAATAGTTATGGTGCATTTTCCTAAGAGATCAGATTGAGTCTTCTATAAGCCATTCAAATCAGTGTTAGCCTATATAGAGTTTGTGTCCTCACCAGCTGTGATGGCGATACGAGACAAACTACAATACATTCTATATTATCTATATTTCACAGTTTAGACACGGTGTAAAAGCATCATGGCATGAGTATGACTATATGTGGAGTAAAAAATAACACTCATTAAAATATTAAGTTGATATTAATGATATTAAGTTTTGGTTTATTCACTATAAAAACACAGGCTTGAGAATACATCTGGACTGACAAAGATTGTCTTAAGGTGAATGCTAATACAAAATTGTAATTACTACAAACTCATTTTGCCATATTAAAATGTTTATCCAAACCAATGAGCAAGCTCATCAACACGTGAAGGAATCTGTGCACAAACGGTTTCGAGGATGCAAGCAAAGAGGAAAAAGCGTTTGAGACGACAGAGCCCACTGTAAATTGAAGTTCATTAGACCTATCCAGCTAGAACATTAGCCTGATTTAACGATTGCTGTTTTAGGGACTTAACCAAGGCAACTAAGACAGTGTCGCGCATCTGGAGCCTGCCAAAACAAATCGCTCAAGCGCCACAGAGTCCGGTGGTTCATTAGTGGAGGATGATAAGCGCGTTTAACCTGAGTTCGTGGGGAGGAGTGCAGCCTGGCTGCTCACGTATGCACAGACTCGGAGGTAATTACATTTCCATTCAGAGTGAGCTTTCAGATATTCCATTCCGCTTATCAAATATGTCCAAACCTGATCTGAGATCAGATTGGTATTCATAAAAGCTCATTAATTACAGCAGGCAAGACGAACGACAGAGCTGGGGTAATTGAAAAAGTTTTTGCAAGGTGTGTATGTGTCCATAATCAGTAAGAAATGGGAGACATCTGTCATATGTTCCTGTAACTCAAATAGCAGGTTTGTGGGTTCGATTCCAAGCGAATACACATACTGAAAACCAGTGGCGGCTGCTGATCTTTTAAAGAGGGGAAGCTCATTTTCGGCCTAAATCATAAAAATTGTCCATTTATTTATATGTAAATTCTGCCCTACGTTCCTTTTCAAGAAAATGCTCTGTAACCCTGTCGTACCAACTAGGCGTCTTTTCCAGTGACTTGACCAGTGTCCTCTCAATGGCCAGCAGAGCTAGGCTGCTTAAACGGCCTTGGCCCATTGTGTTACGGGTGACTATATGAATTAATGAACAAACGATCTATATATATATATATATATATATTTAACTCAACGGGAGGAAATGTGGGAATTATGTTAAACTGAAACAATGAATGTGGTGTGAAATTGTGTGAAATATACGATGAAGGTTGCAGCAGTTTGTCTTTCGACTACACATGCAAAATCCGCGATGGGACTGAGTTGGAAATGGAGACACAGAGTGATACGCGTCATAATCTGAAGACCACGCCCACGCCCACACCAACCGTCTCTGTGCATTGCGAGAAGCTGCCGCCTCCTTGTCATTTATGATTTATAACAAAAAAGAAAAAAAACAATGTCTAAAAGCTAATATGTGACAATGTGTATAGCAAACAAGCTAAAAAAAACCAAGAAATACGTTTTTATAAGCTGTCGACCCCAAAAAACGAGCGTTTTAGGACATAAAAGTGGATTAAAAAGAGATGACAGACCCTCCAATCATCACGCAGACGCTCGGAGTCCGGGCCAGCCCACTCCTCCATTCATCCCAGAGACGCTGAGCGTCCGTGGGCGGGACATAATCGCAGCATTATCCAATGACCGTCTTGTTTCTAAGCACTGAAAAAAACTGTTTAAAGCAGCCCCATTGAAGTCAATGGACGCTGGGCTTCAACAGAGTAATGCACTGTACGCTACGGGAATGAATGAGAAGGAAATCGAGTCAGCCGACCTAAGTAGCTGATTCTGAACGAAATTGTTTTCGTTCGAGATGAACGTGTTTAACGCATTTTTAGTCAATAAAATGTTAACATAATAGTACATATATTTGACCATTCATTTTTTGACAATTATAGGGGAAGCTGAGCTTCCCTTGCAGTCTTAAAGAAATCGCGACTGCTGAAAACATTGTATACCTTCAATTCACTGGAAATCTCTTTGGATAACATTGTTCACCAAAAAATGCATAAAAGTAAGTTTAAACATACTCCTCATTGTTACATTTCTCAACAAATCATACTACTGTAGTCTGTCAGGCCTAGATCTTAGTTTATATCTTGCTGAATGTCCCTGCTGCTGTTACACATTACTGAAGACTTGGGATCTCACTCCAACTAAAAAGAAACATTTCCATAATTGTCCAGGGTGGTTTATGGTTGTTGGTGCTAAGTGAATGCTGAACTTCAAAAACATCTTTGATGAGTTATACCGGTTACTTGAAAATCTTGTGACAATGTTTGAATTACATCCTATGGGTGTGAAGATAGTTGCCCAGTATGTGCACCTTCTCTAGCAAATAACAAAGGCTTGTGATAATATACTGTATGGGAATGTTTCTGTGAAACTAAAAGTTGTATCTTGTACAATAGTAAGTAATCTGAGATACCCCACATTTTTTGATGGTGATACAGTAGGTAAAATCAACCTGATCTCACAGGAATTTGTAACTATTTTACGAGGTGGCTTATTCGTATGAATTCATATGTACAATGTACACCGGATGCAGCGCGACGCGACACACTGCTTGTTCTAATGGGATGGTCGCGCCGCATCTAGTGTGGACAACATTTTTAATTCTAACGCGTTCTTTTGTCACGTTGCATCGCGCAGCGTGTACAGTATTTTGAGTAAATTGGTTTCACAGAAGCTGTGGTATGACCTCTAATGAATATAAGAGCATGGCACTAGCAATGACAAGCCTATGGGTTTGATATCCAGAAAATTCCCTTACTAATTAAATAAAAGGCATGACAATATAAGTTGTTTATGTAATGCAGTCAGTTAATTCATTGTTCAAGTCAAAGGAGGTGCTAGTTTAAGCTAAACACTACCACCAATTTGGAAAATGTGTTCCTCTACTTCAGTTCCAAGCTTCATGCCATGAAATATACTGTATCTAGTTGCAAGCACTCTTTCCCACTGCCAGGAGTTGATTTCAAAATTCAAATCCCTTTATTGTCACTCAACCATATACACAAGTGCAACAGTAGGTGAAAAACTTGGGTGCAGTTCCGATCAACTTGGCAGTATGATAGATACAGTATGGGACAGATTGTACAGGTAAATCCTTGTACAGGTAATTGAAAGGGTGCTGATCTGACTAATCCACAGAAAATATTACCAAATAGAGTTGGCACTTGACTGGGACTAAAAACTTACCTATAGAGTAGTATTGCATACTTTGTATCTTCGAAGAGTCTTTAGTTTGATCACATTTATAAAAGACATATACAGCTTGTCACGAACTGCTCTGAGGCTTGACAGGTGCGGATCTAAATGAAGCTTTATTAAAGGAGATAAGGTAAAAACAGGCAATGAGTTCAGGGCAGGAAGCAAACAATCAGAAACAGGGTCACAGGCAATGGTCGAGGCAGGCAGCAAAGGTTCACTAAAGACAGCAGTACAGTCCAAGGTCCAAAAACACGGTGTAATCCAAAACAATGAGAGAATGCTCAGAAATGCAGTTGACACAAAAACAAGACTTCGCAATGACAGAGCGAATGAACCAGGCTTATATAGACAGAGGTTATTGAAAACAGGTGAGAATGGCAGTTTTCAATGAGTCCGGGCAATGGGTTATGGGAAATGTAGTGTGCAATGATGGTCCGTGCTATGAGGGGAGTGCCCTCTAGTGGATTTGAGAGGGCACTCCACCTGGTGACTGTGACACAGTTGGACGAGTATTAATGAAAACAAACGACCTCCTGGGGGTGTGTGGGGGGGACTTAATCACGAGCACACAATACATCATCACATTATCCCTGCATAACTGTTGATCATTTTACATTTTGCACGTACGTGCCGATTGCCAACAAAACACAGACATATGACTTAGTTTCACTTACCGCCTGCGGTTCATGTCCGGTATCTTTTAGCGCTGGGACCGCTCCATCTATCAGTTTCAAACGATCTGCAAATCCAGCGTTATATCCATTGGTTATATCCATTGTTTATATAACATCGCAAGAGTAACAAATCTTGACGCAGCGCAGCCAATCTTGATGGTAGGCGGGCCTTCCTATCGCTTGTCGGTTGATGCGTGGGCGGGCTATTTCTTTCGCCTTGCCGTGGGTGTGCTTTTCCGGGAGAATTGCCCAATAAGGGACTAAGAAATGTTGTTACGTAACGGTTTGCAATGTTTGAAAAAAAACCTATACAAACCTTGCGGGAGTGTCTCGAGCACAGAAATACGTTTACAAGTCGACCACGTTAAGCATTAAGCCAGCATGTTTAACATTGTAAAGAAGTCAGAATGCACGAAACAGCGTTAAATCATTCCTTTAACAAAATATTTGTGAACATGCCTGCCTGCCTGCTATAGCCACAAGCCATTTCAAGAAGAACACAGAGACAATTACATCCTTCTTGTCTCAGTGGACTTTTGTAGTTTGTTTTGCTTATTGTGAGTACAGCTTTTAACGCAGTATGGCATGACACATTCCTTTCTTGGCTATTTGCATCACTGCCACGACTCTCTCCTCTGTTTAACTTCCTGCTCCGCTGACAGACAATTTATCATCTCTCCATAAACACAAATTCTCCACTGCTCTCCTCACTCAAGGTGTCCCCCTGCATTAGGCCTCTCCTTTTCATAATCAACATGTATCCTCCTGGTCAAATTATCTGTCGGCATCTCGGCTATCAGCGTTATGCTGAAGATTTATACTACCCAAAAATCTAACTGTGACTCAGATTGAGATGGATAGAGTTCTTGTCAACACTTCTATTCAGATATTTTGTATCACATCTGACCCATCTATCACTTGGGAATAGCACATCATATCCAGTTAGCAATGCAATGTTCAATCATTGATCATTCTCTCTCATATTAAGGTTTAAAATGATACCAGATTTAACCATAACAATTTAGCTGTAAGCAACAATAGTCAGGACGTAAACGATGCTAGAAAATGTACCCATATTAGAGAGACAGCTATTTTCAGAGACTCAAAAAATGTTCAGGCTTCACCACTGAATGTAGGACATGCACAAGTTAGACATGAAGGTGAGATCAAATCCAAAGATTTTTCAGGTTGAGTGCACAATCGTTTACAAATGCTTTGGAGTTGCCAGACCACATAGAACCTGCCAAGTTTATCATGTTTCAGGTGATCTGATTTCAAATGGACAATGCTAAATACAGAAGTAAACGGTCATGTTATAATGTAATCCTGTATTCCAAATGTATATGATAATCCATTCTGGACAACAGCGAGGGAACGCCTACCCGCTTGTCAATCAACATTGCAGTAAAACATAGGCTTTGCACTATTTGCACACTTAAGAGTACAGAATTGCGGAAATAAGTTAAGAGACCACTCCAGTTTGGCATGAAATCAGCATTTCTCAATGTATTGGCAATTCCAGTCCAACGTCTGTTGAATTTCAACAAAAACAAACCTCGGGAATGACATCAAGTAACGAAACAGCAATTTGAAACACAGAAGTTCTCATTTTACTTGAAGGACCAGTGTGTAATTTTCGGAGGTTTTATTGACAGAAATGCAATACAATATATGTAACTATGCCTTCAGATGTGAATAAAGAGCTTAAGCGTTACGTTTTCATTACCATAGAATGAGCTAATTCTATTTATTCACTGCGGGTCCCTTGCATGTAATTTGCCATGGTGTGTCAGCCTCTGTAGTGCTTTGAAAGGGAGGTGGAGTGAGCCGTTGGTTGCAATTCACAACCTCACCACTAGATATTACTGACTGGGCCGGCTTACAGTAAACAAGTACCTAAAAATAGGCAATGCAGAAGATGACTTTGGAATGGTCTCTTAATTTTCCCTTCTGTTATAGTCGTGTGTTTACATATAATATGGGATAATATGGAATAAATTTATGTGTGTGGGTCAGCAGCACACACTTTTAAAAATGAGCCTGTCATGACAAAGTGGCTGAGGGTTTTTGGAGGTTAAATGGAGTCAGCCATTTCTGCTGATGAGGGCCAAACTGAACGCCTGTAGTTTCCCTCAAACTCAAAGTGTGTGGTAAAGAAAGAGAGAGAATAACAAATACTGTCTTTTTACCAGAGCTACAGGCAATATTTTGCTCAGCAGATGTAATTACATTACTCTTGAGCATTCAGTTACAGTTATGCTCTAGGAACAGTGATTTAAATCAGAGAGATACCAAAAGCATCATACTGTTCACCTTTACCACATGTCCCCACTGGTACTTTAAGTTAAGTAGATTGTGAATGCATTTCCAATGAAGTTGCAAACAAAGCAGTTTTAAGTATGAAAAATCGTTTTTTTGATCATTTTCCTTTTTTCATTTGAATACTTAAAGGCTCAGTATGTCATTTTCACCACTAGTTGTATTTTTTTATAAGGAAGTTTTATAAAGTCACGTAAATATTCTAATTTAAAGCAATAACAAAATTACGCCATGTTTTACTCACCCTCAAGGCAAGCCTGACTTTCTTATTTCAGACGAATAAAGTAAGAGTTATAATGCAATTGATCCTTGATCTCTCAAGCTTTAGAATGGGAGTGAATTGTGAATGAGATTTTAAAGCTTCACAAAGTGCATCCAACCATAAAAGAAGCTCAACACGGCTCCATGGGGTAATAAAGGCCTTCTGAAGCGAATCAGTGCACTTGTTTAAAACAAATATCCATATTTACAACTTCGTAAACTGCCTCGGCCGCACATGAACGAGAGGGTTGTCATTCCGGCAAATGATGCAGGAGTGTTGAAACTCCGTCGACGAACGACATATAACTAAGAAAGTCATATGCTGTTGTCATGGTCTACGAAGTCCATCAAGTCAAGACTGCGACCGGTGACCCCTCAAAAAAACAAATACATGTGCACAATATACACTGGTGCATGCATGAATAACTAAGGGCCACATGCTTGTTTCATTGTCGTTTGGTGTTTTTCAGGGTTTTCGTTTGGTGTTTTTATGAACGCATGTAAGCAGCCCTTATGCTATTAATTTCAATTCCCCTGAGGCAGAAAGTACATTGCAAAAGCACACAAACACACACCATCTCCACATGCTTTCAGCGTGCACACGCAGACATCTCATCTGTGGAGGTTAAAGGGTTGCCACGGCTTCCCTTGCGAAGACGGATGGGCGCTTCAAAGATGAGGCTCACCATCCCTCATTTCGCCCTTCCTCCAATCTTTCTCTCTTTCCTCAGTAATCCTTCCATTCAAAAGGTAAATCAATATAAATTACACTTCTCTTATAAAACCAGTCTGTTCCTCTGTCTCGGGCAGAAGACACATAAATTAAACTGTAGGCCAGAAAAATGGAGATAAGGTGTGAGACGCAGCTAATCAAAGAATGAGATGAAGAGAGATCAGGCGGAAGAAGAGAGTGACTGTTTGTCACAACCACACAGACACCTGCATCCGTAACCTTTTCATAAAAACAGCTGGAGTGAATAACGCAATATCAAATTGCCTGTCTGATATATGGTGCTTGCACGTGAATACAGAGGAGAACACAGCTGACTGTACATATACATTACTGCAGCATAACACAGCTGCCGTCAGCATATGTTAATGTAGCAACACATGTCAATTTTCTGAAAAAAAAAACATGTCACCATAGGCAGAACACAGACTGTCTACTGCTGGGGGATTCAGAAACATGTTTTGTTAACATATTGTGAGAACACATTGACAGCCTCAAAAACAGAAACCTTTGTACATAACACATCTTCCTTCATGACTGTCTGTACAAATCTGTGTGTTACCCATGAAATGATAACATTAACTTGAGATTTTTGTTTTTGTCCTTTATTCCTCTCGTGCAGAACTCACAATGTACACAGTTGGTCTTTGTTGTTGTAGTATAATTTAGTTGAAAGTATTTGTGCTCATTTACGTGCGTGTATGTATGTGTGTGTGTGTATATGTGTGTGTATGTGTGTGTGTGGTCAAACTAAAAACAGAGAAAAAAAAAAACACAATTAGCCCTACTATCCAATATTGTTCAAATCAACAAACAATTTTCTACAAACAATTTAGCATCAGCTTCAGATAGTAAGCATTAAATTATATGCTTATAAATCTTAATATAGTTATCCCGATAATGCTAATGTCACATGTTCGCATTAAGCATGATCACATACGCGTTACAATAACAACAAACATTTCTAAAGCAGTCTCCGTTTCACAAAGCATATTTAACCTCGTTTAGCAGCTAAATGCAACATATATTGCATGAATATTTAACAAGCTATATAAACAGTTAACAGCAAAAGTGTATAAAACAAGTGTATAACATTATCCGTATAGGCGCTATGGCGTTAATCACAACTAGCACAAATAGCGATCTACATAGCCACATACCAGAAACTATAAATACACTTAAACAACATAAGAACAACTTACCACACTGGGAATATATAGTATTAAGTTATAGCTTCAAACTGGAATTGTAAACTTCAAAATGAAACAACATGGCTTTCTCTCTTAGCGTTTTCTTTACGTAGCTCCTCCCCCCATGCAGTCACCAGAGCCCACAGAATCAGCGACCTTAAAGGGACAGCACCCAACATCCCGACCCCAATGACCCAAACAGGTCATTTAAACAAAGGACGGGTGATGTTTCAAATAAACTAATTCAACTGAGAAGAGTCAATTAAGAAGACTAGCTTCTAGGAGGCATATTTTGTCAGCAGGACGGATGAAAACCCCTGCCTGTGTTTTCACTTCCACAGTACGCACAAGTCCGTCTGAACCTGGATAGACTTGAGTAATCAGACCTAGCGGCCAATGATTGCGTGGTGTGTTTTCATGCAGAATAAGCACAAGATCTCCTATTTGAAGATTCTGCTTTGGTTGTAGCCATTTTTGACGTTGTTGCAGTGCAGGTAAATACTCCTTGAGCCATCTACACCAGAAGACATCTGCCAGATATTGCACCTGGCGCCATCTGCGTCTGTAAATGTCTTGTTTTACGAAGGCTCCCGGAGGTAGAACTGGACCAGAACGGAGTAACAATAGATGATTGGTGTGAGTGGTAGAGGATCTGATGGGTCATCTGAGAGTTTCGTGATTGGTCGACCATTGACAATAGACTCAACGCAGCAAAACAATGTTGTCAAACCCTCGTCATCTGGTGCCTGCTGCGATAGGACAGAGTTTAGAATGGAACGAACGGTGCGAATTTGTCGCTCCCAAACACCACCCATGTGAGAGGCGGCAGGTGGATTAAAGATCCATTTTACATTGTTCTGCAGTAGGTAATCAGAAATCTTTTGTTGATTCCATTCACTGATGGCTTTCCGCAACTCTCGTAATCCCCCAACAAAATTAGTCCCGTTATCCGATCGGATTTCCGTGGCTGGGCCTCTCCTAGCGATAAATCGCTGTAAGGCGTTGATGAAGGAGTCGGTAGTGAGGGTGTGTGCAACCTCCAAGTGAATAGCTCTTGTAGTGAGACATGTAAACAAACATCCATACCTCTTGAGCTCACTCCGTGCCTTCTTAACCAAGAATGGCCCGAAATAGTCTATGCCCACACGAGTAAATGGAGGCTCCCCTGGTGTCACTCTAGACCTAGGCAAGTCTGCCATTTGTTGGATTTGTGGTCTAGCTCTTAACTTTCGACACTGTATACATGACTTGAGAGTACGGTTAATGACAGCACGTCCCTTTAGTATCCAGAAACATTGACGAATTTCCGCAAGTACTCTCTCTGGACCCGCATGACCCAAACGGAGATGGTAGTGACTGATAATCAGCTGGGTGACGTGATGATTGTTAGGTAGGATCACTGGATGTTTTGCCTCAAAGGGAATTGGGGCATTTGTTAGTCTGCCTCCTACACGAAGGAGTTTGTTTTTTCATCCTCAAAGGGTTTAAGCTTGAGAAGTGAACTGGTTTTGACTTGAGAAGATCTGAAAGATGCCGTTTGTATGTAATTGAGAATGGCTAATTCTGCTTGTTGGAGCTCATAAACAGTGATGGGGTCAGAAAGATTCCCACTTGCCCTTTTGCGTAACAAAGCCTTGACACGCAACAAGATAGCAGTAGCCCTTTTCAATCGATGCCAACTGGAGTATCGCTCCAGCAGTCTGTCCACTGCATTTTCCATCACTTGGTTTGGTTTTACGCTTGCTGCATAGACCTCTTTGGTTCTTTTGATCTCTGCTTCTTCTTGCAAATCATTTAAGATAGGTTGAGCGGGCCAATGTTCCTCCCCTAGTCGTAGAAAATGCGGACCAGATACCCATTGTTCATTCGACAAAAACTCTCCCATGTTCATTCCTCGAGAGACATCATCTGCAGGGTTCAAAACAGAGTCAACGTGTCTCCACTGGCATGGTTCTGAACGCTCATGTATTTTTGAAATACGGTTAGCAACGAACGTCTTGAAACGACAAAGCTTGTTGTTAATGTACTGAAGTACGATTGTACTGTCTGTCCAAAAGAAAGTCCTTTCAATTGGAATCTCCAAGTGCCGCTTGATATGCTGATCCAGCTCTGTAGCAACTACCGCTGCTAGTAGCTCCAGCCGTGGTATACTAACTGGCTTGATGGGAGCAAGTCTTGCCTTTGACATCACGAGCCTGCAAGTGTCACCAATCCTGATGTATGAAATAGCACCGTAAGCCAGTTCTGAAGCATCGGAAAAGTGATGGAGTTGGGCAACCGACAAACAACTAGTGGATGTTGGCCTAAGACATCTTGGAATTGTCAGTGCTGACAACAGAGGCAAGTCATTTAACCATCTGCGCCACTGTGCAACCATGTCCACTGGTAACTCCTCATCCCAGTCAACTTTCATGCGGCACAACTCTTGAAAGATTGCTTTTGCTTTGAGCACGAATGGGCTTGCAAATCCTAAAGGATCATAGATGGAACTTGTAGTGCTCAATACTCCTCTCTTTGTTGTAGGTTTGTCCAATGCCTTGATGTCAAATGTGAAGCAGTCTCTTTCCACATCCCAAAGGACGCCCAGTGTTCTTTCAAATGGCAAATCCTCTTGGTCAAGGTTTAACTCATGCAATGATTTTGCCCAGTCAACAGCTGGTATTGATCTCATCACTTCCTTAGAATTGCTTAACCACTTGGTTAATCTAAAGCCTCCACAGTTGAGCAGTTCCCGGAGTTCAGAAGCAAGTTTGATGGCAACCTCCTCTGTTGGTACGGACTTAAGACAATCATCGACGTAGAAATTCGACCTAACTGTATCCACAGCGGCCTTAGAGAAGTTTCCACGGTTGTCTTCAGCTACTCGTTGCAGGGCAAAATTGGCAGCACTAGGACTCCATACACCTCCAAAAAGGTGAGCTGTCATACGATAATGTTTAGGTGGTTTGTCTGGGTCGTTATCTTGCCACCACAGGAAGCGAAGCACATTTCTTTCATCAGATGGCACACGGACTTGATAAAACATGCTCTCAATGTCCGCATTTAAGGCAATGGGTTCTTCCCTAAACTTGAGAAGAACTCCCAGTAGCTTATTGGTAAGGTCTGGGCCTTGGTGAACACGGTCATTCAACGAAGTACCTTGGTACCGTGCTGCACAATCGAAGACAATACGAACCTTCTCTGGCTTGCGTGGATGTAGTGGCAGGTACCACCCAACCATCTTCACTGTTGATCTCAATGACCTCTTCTGCATATCCTTTCAGCAAAGAGTCTTTGATACCTTCTGTGTACTTCTGATGCAAAGTCGGGTCTTTCTTTAGCCTTTTTCCTAGAAGGTCCAGTCGATGTTTGGCCATTGTGTAGTTATTAGGCAGTCGTGGTAGATGTTCTTTGAAAGGGATTGGTAGTGTGTAGTGGCCATCTTCTTTGACTGACTGCTTGTTCCATAGATCCACAACTTGCTCGTCGACTACTGACAATGAGTCATTGTTCACATGCACTGGATCATCCAGTTTCCAAAATCTTTCAACAGCTTGTTGTAGAGAGTGGTCAGCTTGAATGAAATTGGCAGAGATAGATGTTGAACCGTCAGCTACTGGTCCATGGAGTGTCCACCCCAAGCCAGTTAGAATTGCATAAGGCTCTCCTGACTCACCACAACGTGTCTCACGAGGAGCAAGTATGTCTGGTTGGTCTAGACCTATAAGCAGGTGAACTTCATCAGTAAATCGACATCAGTTAAACTGATTTCATCTGCAATTTCCTTTAGGTGTGGCCACTGGAACACCTCATGCTGTGTCACTAGATTGTCAAGACTTATGTTCAGGTGATCCCGACACAGCACTCCCTTCATCAGGTAAGAGTTCCTTTGTTGAGCATCTTCAACTCGTATATCCACTGCTAGGGTGACTACATTAAGATTTTTGGTCTCCATGGTGTTCAGTTTAATGTTCGTTTTACGTGACTCTAGCTTAAGAGCATGAATTAGCTTCTTAGAAGCAAAGGTCCCATTGGAGCCACTGTCAAGCAAAGCAAAGACATTCATAGAGAATCGGTTGTGTCTGTCTGAAACCACTACTGGCAAGATAGGAAGCGCGATCTTCTTTTGACTGGCTTCAATGTACTTTCTGGTAGCATGTGCTTGAATGGCTTGTGGCGGGTTAGCTGCTGGCTCATCTTCAATAGCTTGATTAGTAGATTGGGTTTTGTCGTCATTAGAAGCTACGATAGCAGAGTGCAGCCAACTGTTGTGTTTTTTTCCACATCCAGGCACCTTGCATACCCAGCTGCGAGTACAAACTGTGCTGCGATGACCTTTCATGAAACAGTTCAGACAGAGTTGCTTTTGTTGAACAAAGGCCAAACGCTCTTGAACAGACAGAGCTCTAAAAGCTTGACATTGGTTCAGAAAGTGTCCTTCAGTGCACTTTGGACACTTAAATCTTGACGTTGTCTTTGGTGTGGACGATGTAGTGGATTCATTAGTAAATGATACTGTTGCGAATGTCTGCCTCTTCTTATTGAAACTTGACTTCGTATTTGTTAGAGAATTTCGACTGCCATGGCTAAGAAGATTCCCGAAGATAGGATCTGCCCTCTTAGCAGCTTCTGATTCAACAAGACTGACTATGTCATCCAACTTGGCAAACTTCCAGACTTGATGATCTCGTAGTTTTTTTGAGCCATCTTTTCTTTATGTCTTCAGGAAGCTTTTCTACAATTTGTAGCAATGCGCGTCCACCATTCAGCTCTTCCTCACACTTCATTGCTTTTAAGGTGTCTCTGCACAGAATGTCAGCAAAGCTTTGCAACTGCTTGTTGTCTTTAATGTTTGTAATTAAGCACCTTGTCAACCCATGCTTGTGATATTGCATATGGATTGCCAAAACGTCTCTTGAGAATAGCCATGGCTTCCGCATAGCCCAGGCTAGAGTTGGGGTTGTACAAGCAATGTGAGATAGCATCTCTAGCTTGGCCGACAGCGTATTGATGCAGTCGAGTGAGTTTCTCTTGATCTGGCACGGTCTCTTTATCTATCACTGAGGAGAACAATCTCATGAACTGCCAGTACTTTAAGGGTTCTCCATCGAACTTGATGATGTCAACAGGTGGTAGGTGCATGGAATCGATGTGTGACTGATATTGTTGTCTTGACAGATCTAGTAGTTGGCATAAAGAATTCTCGTTCACTGTAGAAAGTGATGGACGAAAGTTAAGGGATGCGTTACCTGAGACAGGAGTTGAAAAGTCTTTATTTATTGTTGTTAGCTCAGCCTTTCGACGATTTTCCTTCATCTCAGCATCCTTGAGTTTCAGTAAGCCTTTCAGTCCCTCCATTTCAAAATCAGCTTGCTGAAGTTGTAAGTTAAACTCTGCACGCAGACGTTCTTCCTGTTGAGCAATAAGCATGGAAAACTCTTTATTTTCTTTCAGTCTCAGATTGTGTAGCCCTTGAAGCTGGGTAGATAGTTGTTCTACGGAAGACATTGGAAGGTAAGCAGCTTCATCAAGCATTGACTCTTCCTCTTGGAAATTAAGACCATCTGAAGACTCTACGCTTGGTTCCTCCATTTGTGGCTTAAAGTCCTCTTGCCAGCTCAAGACAGTGTGCTGCAACTCTTGAACATCACGCAGGACTGATATTAAATAGCCCTTTGAAGCATCAAGATCATCATCATCTTCAAGTGTTTTATTGTATGTGTCATGAATCTCATGAAACCGCTTAACAGCCTCATCCAAACCAGCAAGTTTTAATTCCACCTCTTTGGGCTGGTTGCAGTCCATAGCAGTTGTAATCTGTGTCATCAAGCGTGTCACAGCAGCCTTTGCCACTCCACGTTGACGCTTGAGACCCATTGGTTGTTGCTCAGGAGTGGTATTTGTTTCTGAATCTTTATCCATGTTGTCTTTAATCTTCGTAATTCCTTGTGTTTGACTTTAATGTTACCCATGAAATGATAACATTAACTTGAGATTTTTGTTTTTGTCCTTTATTCCTCTCGTGCAGAACTCACAATGTACACAGTTGGTCTTTGTTGTTGTAGTATAATTTAGTTGAAAGTATTTGTGCTCATTTACGTGCGTGTATGTATGTGTGTGTGTGTGTATGTGTGTGTATGTGTGTGTGTGTATGTGTGTGTGGTCAAACTAAAAACAGAGAAAAAAAAAAACACAATTAGGCCTACTATCCAATATTGTTCAAATCAACAAACAATTTTCTACAAACAATTTAGCATCAGCTTCAGATAGTAAGCATTAAATTATATGCTTATAAATCTTAATATAGTTATCCCGATAATGCTAATGTCACATGTTCGCATTAAGCATGATCACATACGCGTTACAATAACAACAAACATTTCTAAAGCAGTCTCCGTTTCACAAAGCATATTTAACCTCGTTTAGCAGCTAAATGCAACATATATTGTATGAATATTTAACAAGCTATATAAACAGTTAACAGCAAAAGTGTATAAAACAAGTGTATAACATTATCCGTATAGGCGCTATGGCGTTAATCACAACTAGCACAAATAGCGATCTACATAGCCACATACCAGAAACTATAAATACACTTAAACAACATAAGAACAACTTACCACACTGGGAATATATAGTATTAAGTTATAGCTTCAAACTGGAATTGTAAACTTCAAAATGAAAACAACATGGCTTTCTCTCTTAGCGTTTTCTTTACGTAGCTCCTCCCCCCATGCAGTCACCAGAGCCCACAGAATCAGCGACCTTAAAGGGACAGCACCCAACACTGTGTTTATACATTAAAGCTTCCGTAAAAATTGTGAAAAGTGCTATAAAAATAGACTGGAGTTGTACTGAATTTTTTATGAAGTGTTTGAATGGTGGGCAACACTTGAATGTGAGAACTTTTGCAAGAAACACACAGACACGATCGCATGATGGGGAAATTTAGAGAAACCTAAAAAGGAAATGAATAATCCTACCTGTAAATATTTTAATCTTTGTAACAATTTTAAAGTTTTATGTTATTGCTAATAAGATCAAATGCTGCATCTGATATATTTGATATTCCTATATGCCATATAGATACAATCTATAACTTTAACATTGGCTTATCTTTGATACAACTGGATGTTACTTCATGTATTTTTCTTTCCATGGGTTAAAGACAAAAATGACATATTGCCATTTCCCACAAAATCATACCTGACAGCTCCAATTCAAACATAATATTATAAGCTTACTTTTGCAAGTCGGGGTAAGGTTAGATGACCTGTCTGTCTGCTCTGTAACACATTACTGCAGCGGGACACAGCCTGTCTGTCTGCTCGTAACACATTACTGCAGCAGCACACAGCCTGTCTGTCTGCTCGTAACACGCAGCAGCACACAGCTCGTAACACATTACTGCAGCAGCACACAGCCTGTCTGTCTGCTCGTAACACATTACTGCAGCGGGACACAGCCTGTCTGTCTGCTCGTAACACATTACTGCAGCAGCACACAGTCTGCTCGACTGCAGCGGCACACAGCCTGTCTGTCTGCTCGTAACACATTACTGCAGTGGCACACAGCCTGTATGTCTGCTCGTAACACATAACTGCAGCTGCACACAGCCTGTCTGTCTGCTCGTAACACATTACTGCAGCAGCACACAGCTTGTCTGTCTGCTCGTAAGGCATTACTGCAGCTGCACAGAGCCTGTCTGTCTGCTCGTAACACATAACTGCAGCGGCACACAGCCTGTCTGTCTGCTCGTAACACATTACTGCAGCGTCACACAGCCTGTATGTCTGCTCGTAACACATTACTGCAGCGGGACACAGCCTGTGTGTCTGCTTGTAACACATTTCTGCAGCGGCACACAGCCTGTCTGTCTGCTCGTAACACATTACTGCAGCGGCACACAGCCTGTCTGTCTGCTCGTAACACATTACTGCAGCTGCACACAGCCTGTTTGTCTGCTCTGTAACACATTACTGCAGCTGCACACAGCATGTCTGTCTGCTCTGTAACACATTACTGCAGCGGCACACAGCCTGTCTGTCTGCTCGTCGAAACCATACCCTAAAAGACACGAGCCAGTCTAATATCAGTCCCAAATGTGCAAATCAATTGAAATACATTGCACATTTTTTATTGTCTGGTGTTCCGTGCACAAAGATAGATAACTGATATCTGTCATGTAGGAACGATTTACATGCATTTGGTATTACAGACGTGAAATCAAATAATCAAACACAACACAAGAGTAGACATTCTGTCTTTTTGACTTATGGCAAGCATTCATTTTCTGGTTAGTCTAAGGATAATTCTTCAGTTTTGCCTTACAGTAATTTGTAAAATAAAATGGATGAAGTTAGGCCTGACAGCAGAAGCAATCTTCACTTGTTTATGGTGGTTCAGAGGGGGTCAGTTCTGTCAGTGAGCATTTGTAGCCTTGTGAGGCTTCTCCACACCACACAGAGGGGTTTCAGAAATACTTGACTTGCATCGATCTACAGATGTACACCTGAGGTACCTCTGAGGATGATAATAACAACTCTTGCACACACACCCGCTTGCTTTTACTGATATAACACTAGTTGATTTGTTGCATCAGATATAAAATAGATGTTGTGAACTTGTGCATGACCAAAAATATTTTTTTCTCTACGGAGCAAATGAATAGGGAATGCGCACACTCGCCATCACAAACTCAGGAAGGAAGATAAGGGGCAATCAATGTCATAAGTGTATTTCAAAATGCCCAGTCTTTTGTTTAAAAATGGGCACGTGCACAATAAAAGTGAGGTTGATGTAAGACAACTGCAATGAAGTCTCTGAGTAACATACAGCAACACACTTATGCATCAACCACTTCATTGAATGCTTGCTAGGAAATAAATAATTATTACGTAAACAGTATTCAAAATAATGTTATGTAATAATCTTTTATTAAATCACTTAAAATTTGCAATAATTATTTATTTAATAATTGCCCGTAATCAGTAAGGTCATTTGTCAAAAATGTTACATTCAGTTGTCGCAAATTCGTTGACTATTGAAAATCAAGTACATTTTTGGTTTTGATGCACCAAAAAAAACAAAATTTGTCTCATTGTCTCTTGTAACAAAAATATTTTCATATTCAAATTTCATATGAAAATATTTTCATATATCATATATACATGTGTATTTAATGTTATGTAATAAACATATATTGCATTCTATAGAGCATATTAATACAGGTTTATATACGTAAACGTAAAGTATATGAGGGAGAGTAAGTAAATGTGCCTGTCATAAATCACACAGCCATTATTCGGTAAATATTTGCATGTGCTAATTGAGATCATTAGTGTTTTCAATGGTGCACAAAGGCATTTGAGCAGAGTACAGGCAACCTGAATAAGCACAGAGCTACAGATCACTACCTTAATTGGCTAACGTTTATTAAGCCTGGACACCCTTTGTTTTGACGAATACACTGAAACAGTGACTGGGGTGTGAAGGTTAGCTTTGGGCTGTGTGTGTACTGATCCCAATAGGGGAGTGAGCACATTATCACAATACAACATGTTCTACCAAAATGTCCACATTAGCGTAAGTGTTTCAGACAGAATTCATAGGTTTGAGAGCGAATTTGATAAGGAAATGAACATTCTGAAAGACGAATCATTTATTAACCTAATTCTTTCCCGCTTTTCTGTTTTGGTCTTCTACGAGCCAAGACTGTGTCTTTATGCTGGTTATGGTGATAAATCATTTGCCAATTAACATAATTCTACCTTGGAGCTGTATCCGAGGGGTAATATGTGAACCTGCCTGTAAAAACTCAGCTAAAATGACTGTTTTCTGCATAAAGTTATAATGTAAGGAACATTCTGTGAAAATATAACCTTGTGAAAATAAATCTTTCAAAATAAGTAAGCCAATTATGTCAAACATTGAAATCATAGTAAAATTAATGGTTGAAATCAAACTTTGATGCTTGTTATCTCCTAGTTAGCTTTTAAGACTGGTTTTCACCGACAGGGTTATGGATTTGTCAATAGGCCCAAATGTGTCATTTAAAGGGGAGGTCTGATGGAATTTCACTTCTTTAAATGTAGTTAGTGAGTAGTATAGCTGTTTGGGCATAAACAACATCAACACCAAGTCGCAACGCTCAAAGTTCACAGAAATTTTCTTTGATAGAAATCACTTTTTAAAGACTACAATGAACAGCTCGTTGGGACTTCAACAAACTTTTTCTTGGGTTAGTGACATCATGAATGCCAACATTTACATTGACCCTGCTCCCTGGAACACAGATAGGGTAATGGGCAGGACATCTCATCACACACTTTAATCAGTAGACCAATCACAGAAGACTGGCTCGGAGCGTTTCGGAAGGAGGGACTTCATAGAACCAGGAACTCAACAGCCTGTTTTCTGGGAACCGAGATGATGGTGTAAAACACAGATGAAATATGTTATTTAAATAGCCTTTTTTTTTAAATCGAAACATAAACACCTGTTGTCTAGCACATCATAAATATAATAAAGACTTTGAAAAACAAGCAAAATAGGGCACCATTAAACATTTCTATTTTTCTTAGAATAATTGCACCATTTAAGAGGTCTTTCTAGGGCCTAAGATTTTCCACATTTAATGAAAACTGCACATAAGTGAAGTTGTTTTGATGTCCATTCCATTCCATTCCATTTTCTACCGCTTGTCCGAACTACCTCGGGTCACGGGGAGTCTGCGCCTATCTCAGGAGTCATCGGGCATCAAGGCAGGATACACCCTGGATGGAGTGCCAACCCATCGCAGGGCACACACACTCACTCATTCACTCACGCACTTGTTTTGATGTCATTGATGTCAAAATTAAAAATGTTACTATGTACTTACAAAAAAAAAAACATAATTACAGCCCACAATCTAACAGTGTTTGTCTACACAAAAAGAAGTCGTCCAGACTTTTCTTTGGATTATAGAGACAGAGCTCCCTTTCTGCAGGAATCTTGATTCAGCTCAGTAGAAAGTCTCAACGCCAATCACAAGCCATGAGAAATGATGATCAGTAACATGATCAGATGACCATGTAAACAATGGACACCAGACACAAATCTTCAGGTTATTTCGGCATTGTTACAGCAATATAAATTGTTCCTAGCTCTCACAATATGTCTGTGCATCTTATGTCTTTTCCACTATATTGGAAAAGTCATGCACTCATAAAAAGTGAATTGACAGTTGTGATCTGCAACCACATGCAGCAAAAGTCCCATTAAGACATTTTTAACAGGATTTGGTTTTTCATAAACATCAGACATCTCTGAGTAGTGCAGATGACATAGCTTTCAAAGTTAAACAGAGCATATTGATCATTATAGAACACATGCAGCCTCATTGCTTTAAGCCTTTAATAAAAGCTGTCCAGTGTGAGACTGGCAATCATAAACACAATGGGCTAGACAGAAAAGGTCATAAACCACAAACAAATAGATAAATCAGTCAAGCAATCCGAAAATATCTATATATTTGTTGATTCACATAACAGTGGTGTCCAAACCAGTGATCGTATTTAATGAGGTCCAACAATAAACAAGGCCTCAAGGAAAATGAGCAACACATTTCCATCTGTATGTTTTCGTTGTAAGAGATTGTTATCTAGTGCCGAAAGCATGCGACCAATTTACAGTTGCCAAACAAAGTTTACATTCCCTTAGCAAATAGGATTTGTTTATTTGCATAAATGGTCTTTGAATGTGATCTGATCCTCAGAGGGAGTTATTTAATGACATTATAGATGACATAATAATTACCCCATAATTGGTATCCTGCAATGTAATACAATTACCCAACCACTTGGGTATCGAGAAATGCAAGGAAGTTAAATTCTGTACAACAGTCTCATTAGCATATACCACAACAGAACAGCCTCCATAACACGTAATGTTCACATTTAAACACATTTATCCCACCACCAATAATCCCTTAAAGTCTAAAATGACCCTAAAAGACTTTGTGTGTATGCAGCTAGCTTGTGCGTAACTGTCAACATTCACACCATCACTTGCATGTTGGGTTTGCTGTGTATTATCAGGAGAAATGCACTCACTTGATACCTTTGAGATCTGTCCCCTCTAAAAATATGTGTTGCACTGCAATGTGACAGTGAAAAATGGGACTCGCACACCAGACTGTGGGCCTGCTCTGTAAACTCAACCACTGAAATACAGCCGAGGCTGTGATAACTGACACACTCTTTGTTCTAATGTCAGGAACAAGAGCATTTACTCTGGGGAAACTATAACTCACTTAAACTTATTTCAGGCTGAAGGAACAAACTCTTTTTGTTCAAAACACTTATGTAATGGAAACCAAACAACACTTAATGTATTGGAGTTTCATTTTAAATGAGGTGCCAGAGTTGACATGAGTGACCACAATGTATTGTACATTTTTTATTTACATGATTAGGTCATGGCTGGGTAATAAAGCACATATCATTTCAGTGTGATATATTTTTTATATATTTTCTTCAGTATATATTGATGCCACATTTTTGGAGTTGAGGCTGACACATTTAATTTGATGCCCATTGCCTTATCATTTTGCGATTAAGCAAGACGCGATGTGTCCACTACAATGGATAGTGATGAAAAATGAACATTTCAATTATTTTTCTTTCAGCCACAACCCTTTTATGCAATTACATTTTTCCTCCCCCCAAAAAAATGGCATGTGGATATAGAAATGGGTGTGGCCATGTATTTAACTGTCTGATTTTGTTGCTCATTCTACTCTGTATATTTATGTTTTTTTTTTATTAGAGTTTTTTTATCATGATATACATCATTTTATGTGTGTCAGAAAAAAAACAATGTCAACTAAATTACCCACTAGGAAAACCCCTCTCAGAAAGGAATGCCTTGTTCCATTCTCACATAAGTTGCATAGAGAGATGTTATCTCCTATAGAATACATAAAATGAAAGACCAGGACTTCTCAATCTCTTTTCTCATTCAACCTGTGTCAAGAGTGTATTAATTTAATATATTTAAACATAAATATATTATGCTTTTACATTTTAACAAAAACATTTTGATTAAAACTTGTATTGTTTATGGAAATGTATTTTTAAACATACCATCAGTAGTTTTATAGGACTTTATGTTGAAGGCCTAAAATGTTATAATTTTGTGTAAAACTGCCTAACAAATATGTCAACCGTAAGCCAGTAGATAAGGCAGTAAAGTATGCATTCCAACAAAACAACTTAAAGTTGTATTTGTTAAAACACTCACATTTCTGTTGTAACATTTCTTTCGGACTTTTCCTCTTAATATATGCCCTTTCTCCTCCTTTCCTCAATAAATCAATAACTGTATGCAGCATACAGTAGATGGTTTGAAGCAGAACCTTCCTATATATTAATCTCGGGTATTTCTCACCTATAGCCTTCTCAGAGGAAATATCGGTGGGTTTATACTTCCATTCCGTGCTTTATTATTCCCAGAAAACCACTATGGTCAATGTGTGGGTGACTTTCAATCTCAAACATACTCAACATCAATGCAGCTGTTGGCAATGTTAGACATTTTCCAAACAAAGGAGAGGAAGAGAAAGTCTGAAGAGCGAACTGAAATATTGATTTTTATTTGCAGTATGCTTAATGTGATGACATTCAACACAACAGAAACAAAATGAACATTAAGCACTATGGAAAAAATAGAAATGTTTTGTTTGTCTTTATTTGAGCAGATTTACCCATTTTTATTAGTTTTTACCAAAACACACAGCCCCACATCGGCAATATTTGTATATGCCAAATTCTGATTTACCACTCTCAATGCTTATAACAGCTGGTATTACAGCAATAGAGGATGAGAGTATCCTCTTGGTGCAAGTATCAAGAAAAAACTGTCATGTACCATCTTTATTTTGGCCCCTCCCAGATATCCTAATGACCAGTAACCTGAAAACACACTTAACCATCACTGTTATAGAGCCACACGCTCATCCACACACAGGCAATATGTTCCATGCACTTCTATACACACACAAGCTATAAATAAAAGCTCCAATTACAATTATGACATTTAGTATGTGAAGCCACTCAGTGGGAGAAGTGCACTGTCAATGACTGGACAGCACTGGCCACTCACCGGCAACCATAATCATAAGACAAATGTCAGTGTGCCAGTGGAGACTCCCTGAGACCACAGCAGTTACTCTGTATTCAGAGAACACACATTCTGTCCTCTTCTGCCCTGAATAGCTGGGGGTGGGCGAACGGGTGGGGGGGTCATGGTAGCAGAGAGCAAAGATGTTTTTTTTTCATCTTGACATTGTACTTTCTGCTTGCGTGCTACAGGCCCCTGGATGGAAAAGGGAGGAGATTAAGAATTCTCTGCATGAGGTTTAGGTCTGGAGAGGGTGGGAATATTCTTGGCATGTGGGTGCAGAGGCCTTTAGTCATACAAATATAAATATATATATTAGCAATTTTGGGGCTATATATGTTTATTTGTATCAGTGGTCAAGCAGAGACTGTGGAAGAGAAAAAGAGCCGGTGTCAAGGACCCTGAGTTTATATGGCGTTCAGCACCATGGACAGCAACACACACATAATAATACCCAAACTAGATAAGAAACATTAAAACAATTACAAACATCACCTTTAAATTTTCCCGTGACCCGAGGTAGTTCGGACAAGCGGTAGAAAATGGATGGATGGATGGACCTTTAAATTTTAACGTCTTCTTCATAGCATTTACCATTGTGTATGTTCACATTTGGAATAGTCAAAAATGAAATGTCAACCTGCTCTTATTTTGTACTGAAAAGGGCTGTGTGGTCACAATCACCCAAAACAGCATTATGCCAATGGCATGCAGAGATTGACACCTTAATACACCTGTGGTATATAATACATTATCCCATGATTTCGCAGTGTACTAATCCTAGTCTTGCATAATGCACAAAAGGTATAGTACAACAAGTGAGATTCACCTTTAGGGTTTTATCACACAGTGCCTGATACTGGGTTATTATCTTTTAAGACACAGATTATTGCCACTTTTGAACCAAGATAAAGCATTGTTTTATACTTAGACTCTTTGAACGAGAGTTAGCTTCGCTTTTAACCTTGGGTTATGAAACCCTGTTCTAGAGCAGTAAAATGATCAGCAGACTGACAGCCAACCATAAACTGCCTCAGGGCCTACCTCATTAAATATTCATGAGCTTTCTACAGTCTCAGCAACTTTCAAAAACTCTTTTTAGTTTCAGCATTTGAGATAAACTGTTGAAAATGATGAACGTTGAGGGCTTACTTTGTAACTGAAGTGACTGAGAGATGATAATTTAGTCCATTTGTAATCAAGTTTGAATGGATTTACACACAAAGGCAAGCAGTTTTTTTAATCATTGCCCACGTTGTCACATTGTCCAATCAATGGCATTGACCTGATAAATATTCAAATACGTTAAATGACCCACTAAATAGCCTTGAAATACACAGCTTTGTTCAATGACCTGACATAGTTTCGACTTAAATTGAAAGGTACTGTATGGTGGAACAAATTGCGTCGCTCCTCCTTCTTTAAAATACCCATATCCATTTTGGCGGAATTCAGAAACTATAAGTTTTGAATGCTTATATCTTCTAAATGTGAATTTTGTCAATGTTTTAGAGCAGACTAGTTTATGGATATCATTATTGGGATAGTTCACCCAAAATCCAAATTTTGTCATTTTCTACTCACCCACATGACGTTTTACACGTTTTAAGGCCTCCCAATGTATTCGGAACACAAATAAAGATATTTATTTGATTACATCCGAGAGCTTTCCAGACCTCCTCGTAGACATAATGGTAATCCTTTTTTTAAAGGTCCAGAAAAGTACGAAAGACATCGTTAAAATGGTCCATCTGATCATAGTGGTTCAATTGAATTATTATGAAGCGATGAGAGTACTTTATGTGCGCAAAAGAAATCAAAATAACGATGAGATTAATCAACATATTCTTCTCTACCCCGTCAGTCTCTGACGCGTGTTCACAAGACCACCACGAAGCATGCGCATCCGGGTTGCGCACTAGAACGCTGCATGGCACATGTGTCGGGGCACAACCACCATGATATTTAAAGTCCCCGTGAACCGGAAGTTGAGATCGTTTTTACTTCCGTATTCTGACACATTTCCGAGTGAAAAGGAATTTCAAAAGAGAAAATGAGTGGGCGTGTCTTGCGTTTTTCACTGCGAATTGATTGGATGTGTCAAAAATGCTGTTGCATTGATTTTGAAATGAAGCCGGCAGCAGACTGACAGTGAAGGGGAGGAGTTAACGGATGCTCTGTCAAATTTACGTCATTTGAGATGGATAGTAATTTCCGGGCGAAAATAGCTATCTGCTGATTATATGTATTGTCAAATCAGCCGGTGGGAGAACAGAACCATCTGTCCTTAACCAAGCATTTACAGCGAGGTGCTCGTGTGCTCTTTGTAAGGCACGTATGAATGTGAAGCCACGAAAATGTTCTTTTAACGCCGCAAGGCCCATTTAACGTGACATGTCAAATATTTAACTGACGCACTTAATATCTAACCATCTTCGATTTACTCTTTTAAACGCTCTAACTGCAAAGAATACTTGAGGCAGAGGTATTCCATCTTCCTTACACACCAACAGACTCAGGCATGGAGGCTGTAATTGAGTAAATCTAAAGGGCAGAGCTCTGATGTATTGTTCAAGAGGTTAAGAGTTTCCCCACTGCATGATGTTTTTCCCCACTGTGACCTTCCGTAGAGGCAGAAGCCATAGAGACCAAAAAAAAACCTAGTAACACTGAATGTCCATGTACACAAATATGCATGCACGTGTTAAAACATATTAAACAGCTTCCTCGTCGTCTCTACTGATCACAAATGGCTGTAAGCATACCACCCGATCTTAGAGGAAAACTTTTTTAGGAAGTGGTGAGCAAGTATGAATTTCTTTGAGGATTAATTTCATGCAAATGCCCACCTTACTATGAAAAAATGTTACCTAAAGTTTCTTACCAAAATGATACACTATATGGTCAAAGATATTGGGATGCCCCCTTCTAATCAACATTTTATCTATTCAGGTAATTCCAATTTAAACAAATATTACTGCAATTCCATTTAATACCATATTAAAGATTTGTGTTTCCATCTTTGTTGCAACAGGAAGAGCCTTTTTCTGTTTTGAAATGACTCAACCCCTTCGTACAAGTCATTGAAGGGTTTGGGTGATGAGTGTTTGGCTCAAAGGTTTTTTGCTTGGTTCAGGTTTGGGCTTTATAGGCACGTCAAGTTCTTCTACACTAGACTGAATCATCATATTAAGTCTTTTTGAACCTAGATTTGTACATAGGGCCATTGTCATGTTGGAATAGAAAAGGGTCCTGCCCAAACTGTTGCTATAAAATTAGAATCCCACATTTCTCTGGAATTTCATCATGTGCTGTATTAAAATTTAGGTGGTGGCGACCCAATACTTCATATAGTATATTTGAGATACAGTATTTACAAAATCTGGTGGTTAAAATATTAATACAAGGTATCTGAAAGCATTTTTTATGATTTCCCATTAGTCAGGTAAGTGATGCTTTTAGAAATGTCACGACCGTAATATTGTTTCTTCCTCATAAATGTGCACAAATAAATATTTTATGTTCTTTGAGACAATCCGTTTCTATTTGTTGATTATTATTTCTTTTGTGCATTTGAAATCCTACAAAGCATGTTGTCTTTTTGGTATGTCCATAACACTTACAATTCCCTCATTTTAAAAAGAAAACACAGAGTAGACAGAAATTGTTCTGATGTCTTTATTCATCAGGGGTTTAGAAAACAAGAAAAACAATGGTTCAATATATTGCTTGGAGAATCTTTCTCTGCTCAGCCAACCCCCCCAAACCTACCCGATACTGGGGCAAAAGAAGATTCACACTATAACTAATAAATAAGATTTTATAAATTCATACAAAGCAGCCAATTGATAAAATAGCAATGAATTGTTGTAAGATTGTGTTGGGCATACCTGCCTGTCACTAAACAGTCGTTCGAGCAGGATGAAAATGTACCTTTGGAAAGCCGTTTTAAAAAGATTTGTGGATGTGCGAATAAGAGAAAAAACGCTGACTTTACACTTCCTTCGATTTTATGGGACTTGCTATTGTTTGTGGTCTGGGATCATTGCCAATTCACTTCAGCCAGTTTAGCGGAGGAATAATTCAAACATGTGAAGAGGTGTTTTTGGGCATTAAATTGTATACTGAGAGTTGAATATCTATTCATCTCCTAGAATGGAATTAAAGTGTCACTCTTCTCGGGTTTTCAGTAACGCTGAGTGCTTTTCACTTAAGCATTTGATAAAACCTGTGGGCATCTTTGACCCAGACTGTCATTACTGGGTTTAACATGCCTCTCAAACTCGTTTTTCACCTACACGATGCAGGTACCCAAGTCTGACTGTAATTCACACAGTTCCACTGAAGAAGAAAAGGTGGTTCTGAGCCAGAAAATTGGCCATTGGTCCATGTAAGCTTGCACACAAACCTGGAACAAACATCAGTGTCTGGAGATCAGAGAACGTCTTCACACTGAACGCTTTTCTCTCCTAAAGAAGAGAATTTGGGGCAGAAATATATGACTGACCAATGACATATTGGTGTAAACTGGTGAAAACAAATAGTGACTGTTTTGCGATTACACTTCATCTTATTTCTTTGTTGCTCTACCAGGACAGCTTGAAAGAGGAATACTAAGGCAGAACCACCCATCTTTATCTCTTAAACACAAAAACATTTTTCAGTCTTTCTATCTTAACCTGCCATCCTGCCCTACAGCACTTCTATATTCCTCTGCTCACCTGAGTGCCCTCTCCCGATCCAAATTGGCACCTGTCGGCTGAGCTTCCGTGCAGGCCCAGCACACAGCAGGAGAGCGAGGCTCAATCACCCCAACATCAAGGACCCACACAGGCACCCCTGTGGCAATGTCGACGTGCTCCAGACAGCGCGTGAGAAAGACAGAGAGCGTGAGCTGGAGGCTATGGTTTATTGTCTGTCTGGCACGGACTCCTCTGTGGGACATCTTTGAGAGGAGATACTGAGCCTCATCCAGCCCTTTATGTTATTGTGCTCCAGGGTTGAGGTTGCTTGCCTCTCACATGCACCCTCCAGAGATTTTAGAGGACATACAGCAGAGCCTTAGGTTTGTGCGCCAATGCTTCAGGCTAACAAACTCACATACAGCATATACAATATAGGGACATATTTATTTCTTTGAAAAGAAGTGACACATAGTTTTTTAAGGTCATCAGACCTCACAATGAGTATAGATTATTTGTGAAAAATAAATATTAAATTTGAATGGCCTCTGCTGATGTTACAGAAGATGGATAGAAATGATTATTTATTTTGACTGTAAAATGAGATTGATTTATTATCTCAATTTTTTCTTTTAGGCATCATTGAGATTAAAAGGAGAAACGTTTGTTTCAGCCTTTTGCATCTCAAATATTTGTCCTGAGAAAAAGCTCACAAATGTCTCTATTATAGTTTCAGAGGAGATCTCAGCAATATCCCAAACTGAGCTCTGGTTTGTTAAGTCAAAATCTAGAAGTCAATCTAAAAGATCAAAAGTCAATATTCAAGATTTCAATAAAATCTCAAACATTTCTCATCAAATTTACTCAAATCCAGTCTATTTTACCTGTATAATCTAGATTAAGTGTACACCTTTACACTCTTAACTTTTAACAATTGTATCATTTTATTGTTATTTCTCTCCAGCAATTGTGCGAGAAACATTAGACTAAGTGTATACTTCAATGAAACAATTGAGATCTGAGCTATGAAAGAGCAACATCTTGGCATAAAAAATCCTCAGGGTATAGGCCTATACCAAATTTTGTATGTTTTTAATAAACAAGTTTATTAATTTGAAATCAAACTTTTGTTGAATAATACATAGATTTGGGAACTGGGAAAAACACTCATGGTTGCTCCACTGTCCATCAGAACCTGTCCTGTTACACTGCAGTGAATTGTGGGTATTGTTGGCTCCTACATGATACATTACTTGTGAGGTTCCTCATTTGTGACGAACTTCATGAGTTGTTACAAACTGCCAACAATCTGCAAAATGCTAATGCATATGCAAGTCCTATCTTTATTTCATTTTGATTTCTATTGTTACTTTCTAATTATTATATCCTAAGCTATAATCCCCACACGCTTTATATACTAGAACTGTCTGTGAGTGTGTTAATTGTTTTTCAATAAAACATAAATCAAATGACATTTTAAATGTAAACAGAAATTGTAATAATGTATTTAAACAGTAATTTATGTTATCTACTGTCTATTCCAGTTTCCTGACCCTTTGTCAATTGCTGTGGACTACAGAAAAAAAAAACATTCTGAAAGATAACTCTTATATAAACCAAGAATAGACTTAATTAAAGTTAGCCTTTTTTTAAACATAGGCTGACCTGAATTAACTAATAAGAGAGAGAAACTGTAATGAGAAACTATCAAATTTACCAATCCTTCCATATTTAAGTCAAGAGGTCAATCCACACGTATGCATGCTCATGAACAGACGTAGATGGATCCAGGCCGGACAAGGAGCGAAATCAAATATTCTGGTTGGCCAACAATTTTTCTAATATAATTAATGTTTGGCATAAAATTGGCAGATCATTACTTAATAGAAAATACAAATAAAAAGTATTTGATGTGTAATCTTTACTTGTCAGCAGGACATTTTTGGAGGGGGCCCTGGTTGGAACACAAAATTTCACTGCATCAAATTAAGTATGCCAGATAGGCCTATATGCATAATGCCGAAGTACCTTCTTGGTTGATGCAAGAGTTAAATTCCTGAATAATGTTTTTCAGCAGTCTGTAGCAATTGACAAAGAGCTACAATGTAGATGTGGTTCTAGATCTCAATCAAATCTAGATAAATATTTAGTTAAAGAGAACATGAGATCATAAAAATTACATTTCATGCAGTGTGTAATGTTGCAGTGTTTGAAAGTAAGCAGTCTGCCAAGTTGTAAATCTGAAGGTGACTGAATAACAAAGTTATTGGCTTGGAAAAAAGGGAGTCGAATCACACAAACGAGTCGTCCCTAGTCCGATTCGCAAACCGCCGCAGATTTACGTCACATATAGTCACTGCCTACGTTTAGCTAGGACTGCCAGCGAAAACTTCACTCTTCTCCCCCAAACACTGTAGCTCGTGAGCCTCATTCGGGGTAGACCAATCATAGCACATCTGACCAATCACATCAAGCTAGGCTAGCGGAAAGGAGGGGATTAGACAGATGAATCTCTGAACGAATCATTTGAGAGTCAGTCTTGAAATTAGGTAAAAATAATCACCTATTATTACAAAATAATAGTGTTTTTACAACTTCTTTGTACATAAACTTGTTGTTGGACACTCCATAAACCAAAGTAGGACCTTAAAAATCCCTAGTTATGTTCTCTTTAAACATCTAAAACAGCAACAGTAATGGGGGAAGACAGCTAGACAGAAAATAAAGGCATTGATAAGCAATTTAACAAAAAAAAGAGACAGAGGAAGAGGATGATAAAAAGTGTCTTTATATCTATGAGAGTCTATGAACATTGACTTTGAATGATGTAAAAGTATGATGCCTCATAAAATGTATCCGTCATGCCACTCGTCATTAAAATACATAATATGATGAAAAATAAGATAAATCAGAATAAAAGTCACAAGGTTTTATAATATAGCTTCCTTCAATCTCAAAACAGGAATCTAATAGGGACCTTATGAAGGATGTAGGGATTCTGGGCCCTCCAACTGAATATTGCACCAGACCCCTAACCCCACTAGCTGTTACATAAAGTGTCTTTAATACTGTATTCCTTGTTGAAAATGACAAGCAACTCATGCATTTATAAACCACTGGGTTAATTCAAAGCCCCCTAGAGTAAAAGCAATGCTGAACGCAGTGGTCAGATGACATTTAGACAATAACAGTTCGGTCAACACTTCCGCTGTCACCCCTAGTGACATCATCTGTGTCCACATGTCCCCCCAATGTTCTCCTCCTCGTTAGAATGCCAAAGCAAGGTGACATTTGCCTCATTAAGGGCCTAACAAGGTCGACACCTCATTAAAGGTTATCTGTTAATTACCATAACAGCTCCGTACAGCAAGCAGTCTGGAGGCCGGGGTGGGGAGGGAAGAGTCAGGATTCTTATCACATCAAATCGTAACCTTTTCAACACTCGCACTCACCCCTCTCTCGCACAACAAACATTAGACGCCCGTTCTCATGGGGGATTGTTCCAGCTTAAAGGCCAGTTGAGTGTGTCCAAGCTTCTGGAGATGGCCTTGGAGTCATAGGACGGCTTAAACACTTGGGAATTCCTTTTATTATAAAATAAACATCTCTGGTCAGACGGAAGGCACTTTAAAACTTGACCAAACATTTTAAGAGGCAGGAGAAACTGTTTAACCCTTCACTGAACATAAATCAGCCAATGAGAAATGAACCGGAGAGTCCATCAAATGTCGTGCAAAACATAATAGAAAATATCAAAAGAGATCAAACCGCGTGTGTGAGAACTAATATTTGTACATTTGCAAATCCAGTGCTGTGTTTGAAACCGTAACACTAAGGCGGCTTGTTCAAATGGCAACGTGTGTGTTTAAAGTAGCGTGTAAAAAAAACATAGTTTCAGAATGACTTATAATGCACCCCATTGACGATTCTAATGGTTAACAGCAGATCAAATTCTAAATCTTTAAAGACTACATTGCTTTTGACCAAACAGATCTCCTCTCTCATTGACTCCCATAGTAATTATATCCCCTAATATGGCAGTAAATGTGGGATGAGATCTGTTTGGTTACTGACATTCTTCCAAATATATTCCTTTGTGTTTAGCAGAACAAATACATTTATACAGGTTTGGAACAATCTGAGGGTGAGTAAATGATGAAAGAATTTTCATTTTTGGTGAAACAAACCTCTAAAGTTGTAAACCTTTTTTTGTTGTTGTTAAAAATAAATCAAAATCCATAACTGAGCCATAAGTAAACTACCTTTACAGACAACTAGTGTACTGATAAACTAGCATTAAAAATGCCATGGTAATGTGATCACTGGAACACAAATATAATAAAAAAGTATATCATAGTATAATGTAATTAAGTGCATTAAAGAGCTTAAGCCGGGGAATAATAACAGCTAGTTTTATTAAAACCAACAATCAAGATCTGCAGTACACAGGGACTGTTCCCCCGCTGCTGTCCATTATCCAACAGACTGAACTGCGCTCTGTGAAGGCCATTATCTAAATGAAACGAATGTCTACTACTTTAGCCAGCATAATAAAAACAGCATTTACCAGGTTCATAAAATCTGAAGAAAAACAGTTACATAACAGCAACGTTTCCGCCTGCTCGCTTTCCACCCAAAGCAAGGCCATATTTGACACACAGAACAAATGCTGGAGCTCTCCTCCATCCAATCCACGAAGAGTAAACATTTGGAGAGAGAGACAGCGCGGTTCTCAGTATCTCTGCACATTTATGCTTTTGTAATGTCACAGTCAATTCAAAAACACTTGGTGGGTTTTAAACTCTCTCGCATTCATTACCTGAAAAAATGATGTCGGCCATGGCCATGGCGAAATATGCTTCCAGCCAGGTGAATGGTTTGGAATATTCTACATCCCTAGAAAAGAGAACGCTTGTGTGCTCGTCTTACACTTCAATAAAATGATCTACGAATCTTTTCGCTTAAATCAGAAAGAAGAAAAATTGAATTGCGAATTGAGGAAGTGGATGGAGAGAGAAAGAGCAATGATTGAGTGCATAGAGAAGCGTTGCAGCAGTTTGATCCATGTGGATGTCAGTGGGTGCTGAAGCAGCAGAATGCAGACATATTTACAGATCAGTCAACGTTAATGTACTCCACACCATTAAACCACTGCCACTATAGCAACACATCCGCCTCCAGTGAGACCTCCCTTGACTACAGGCCATATCCCACAGTGCACCTGCAGTGATAGAATTACCACACTGCCGGTAGAGTGTGCATGCAATCACAACGTATACGAGCAAGGACTGTAACAGGCTTTGAATTTGCATCATTTCAAAGTTGTATTCTCTTATCTTTTCTTGTAGCTTTATATTATGTCTCTTATGAAAAAGAATGGCAAAATGTATTGAACGATGCCTTTGTAGTACAGTACGCCTTTTTTGTACAATAGTATAAAAAGGACTGTCTACAATACCTTTGGTAAGTTGTGGTAAAAGCACGGTATTGCATATTGTTAAAATCTATTGTAAAAATGAATCATGGCATAACATATCATGATACTAAAATTGTTTTATATATGCAGCCACGGACAAAATAAGATGCCATTCCAAATTTTCATTTAATCAGTATTTCTAGATGTATTGTGGCTATTCCAGTCAGGCATGGGATACATTTCCCGGCAAAAGTATAGCGAGCATGCAAAAAAATAATAAGCATAAATAAATAAACAAAACCGTGAGTCAGAACTTGAAACACATTTCAAATTACCGTCTGTTGTATTTCGACAAAATCAAAGCTCAGGAGTGACAAAGTCATGCAATAGCAATGTAAAAGACTGACAGCATGACAAGACACATGAAAACTGTGATATCACATAAAAATATGTAATGTTCCTAAATACATGCACAAAAACAACATTTTTATTTATAATTCTAATATTCTATATAAAAACTGCAGATTAATAATAAAGGTTAAGGTGAGGGGGTAGGTGTAATGCTGTGTTCACACTAGGGCTGGGACGATATATCGTGCAATTCTTATGCTCAGTTTCCTCTTCTAATTATGGTTAAATGCCGCAATATCCGAAAGCCAGAGGTAGCTCTCGTACAGAAACTCTTCATATGGGACAGAAGAAGAACGATTTACACAAAAAAAAGCTGTGTCCCAATTCGGGGACACCATACTTCGAAGGCTGCATTTCAATACCATTGCCTCACAGCAGCGCGACTGAAGGCTGGTAAAGTTGTCCCATTTCGAAGGCTTCTTGCGACCTTGGCCGTTTCTCAATTCCTAGAACGTAAAGAAGGGACTTCTTTGGCAGCCTCGGAAGAACGAACTTGGATGGACACGCCGCAGTGACTTCTGTAGGCGTGCAAGGCTGCATGCGATGCAGCCTTGATACCGAGAACACATCTTTCATGCGTTCTCTGTTCTTGTGTTCTTGAGTATTCGAACCGGAAGAAATGGCCCTTGTTTCTGTGGGCAGACAACGCTACGAATGGATCCTTAACAGCCTCGGCTATCCCAAGATTCATTGCGTGCCTGTAAAGGCTGCATATTGTTAAATGTAAATTTGAAACTTTAGTTAAATAAAAGTATTTAATCTGCAGAAAACTGTTCATGTCTGTGATTTTTATATTATATATCACATTATTAATGCATTATTGTACTTTACATACGTAAATGCCTAAGGTTGGTTAATTGTATATACTGTTGGGCGGTTTTAATTTACATAAACGCGTCATATTCTCTAAAATAAAATAAACATGTTTAGGTTCCGTGTCTGTTTAAAAAAGTCAGAATGTCCCGCTGTGTCCCGCTGCTGTCACCACATGACAGGAGCAGCAGGTGAGGTAACTTGGAAATCCTGCATAAGACTAGACCATCTCATTTCGGTTCGCTTTGTGAACTTTGGGGCAGCATGCTTTGAAGACCGAGACTTCGAATTGGGACACAGCTAAAGTTCCAGGAAATGCCAAGGGTGATATTTTACTGCTGTTCTTCAAATCTTTTCAGGAATTTTCATAATAATAAAGTACACTTATAATGATGATTATCGTTTGACGAGTGTTGCTTGTTCAAATGCACGTTATAAACGACTCGGTCTCAGTGATTTTAGATCGAGCAGTACTTCCTACTGATCAAAGAGCCATAGTTTACAGATGAGCTGTTCCGGTTTCAGACTTTGTATGTAATTTACTGGCGCAAATGGCTTAATTCGGTTTGGTGTGAACACATCATGAGAGTTTATTGTCCCAATAAGTTGGCATCCATTAAATAGTTTAAATAAATATAATAATTTTAACTGATTTTGCATAATGTTTAATCACAAAAAAACGACTGAATTGCAATTAGTATCTGCCACAGCTATATTTTTGAAAATAAAGCTACTTTTTTAGATAGCATCTATTGCTAAGAAAATTTGCCATTTGCGTTTAGTGTAAATAGCATCCATTGCTTTTTTCCATTGCTATCATTTTGTAATTTAAAGAATGGATACACTGTAGGCCCTATATGGCACAATGTATGAATGTCCATTTTTTTATTCTGTAAATTTCATTTTTTATTTTGTTTAAAACAGGGAAACAGGGAGCGGACCCAAATACAGTAATCAGTGTCCACAGAATAACATACATTTCAACAAACCAACGAGAAACCACAAAAGTGTAGCATTAACCCTCCTATTATCCTAGGGGTCAATTTGACCCCATTCAATGTTTAACGTCTGTAAACACATAGTTAAAATCTCTTTTTTTGCTTCAGAATTAATGACTTTTCCTCATTTAATGAGGACAATTCAGTAAACCCAAAATTAACATGATGTGACTTTTTCAATGTGCTATACACATTTTGTATCATCAGTGTTCCTTGGGGTCAATTTGACCCCAGGTTCTTATAGCTGTATAAAACAAAAGAAATTTCAAAATTTCACAAACAGTATGCTTTTGGTGATATTGTGGTCACTATAACATGCCTTAATTTAATAATATTCCCTATAATTTTATATTTTCTTTATAATATTCAAAAATCTAACGTAACATGGTATTGCGAGAACCACTGATTGTTCACATGACGTGGGGGTGGGGGGAATCTGAATTTTCGCGAGAACTTTGATATTTCCCGTGCCATGGGTGAGGGAAAACTAAAATTCTTGCGAGAACTTTGATATTTCCTGTGGTATGGGGCAGGGGAATACATATAAAAGCTTGGACAGAAGACTTCTAAACCATTTGTTTTTGTGCTCTGTGGACACTCTCTTTATGCACTCAATTCAAATATGGCCTCTAAGCAAAGGTATTCTGTCAATGAGGTTTTGTCACAGGTTTTTGGCAGTGAAAGTGACATAGAGGAGAATGTGTCTGAGGTTGATGATAATGTTGAGGAGGACCCTGATTATGAGTCATCCTCCTTAGATGAGAATGAGACACTTAGTGTTGACCCTCCAGTTGTCTCTCAACCACCTGTAGACACATTACCTTCCAAAAATGGAAAGTTATTACTGTCCCGCTCCCCACTTGAACGTCAGGGTAGACTTAGTGCTGCTAATGTCATCAAAATGGTTCCAGGGCCCACCAGATATGCTGTCAGCCATTTACAAGATATAAAATCAGCATTTGAGCTGTTCATTACACCATCAATTGAACGGGATATACTTGAAATGACAAACTTAGAGGGAAGCAAGGTGTATGGGGACAGCTGGAAAGACTTTTATGTGACTGACTTGCAAGCCTACATTGTGTTGCTCATTTTGGCAGGAGTGTACAAGTCAAAAGGAGAATCAACAGCAAGCCTTTGGAACGCTGACACTGGAAGGTCAATATTCCCAGCCACAATGTCTCTAAAGACATTCCATGCTTTCTCCCATGTTATACGCTTTGATGACAAAGAAACAAGACAGGGCCGACGAGAGCGTGACAAACTCGCAGCAATACGAGATGTATGGGGCAAGTGGGTCCAGCGATTACCCTTTCTTTATAATCCAGGCCCCCACATCACTGTGGATGAATGTCTGGTTCCATTTCGTGGGCGCTGTCCCAAGCAAACCAGCCAAATATGGCATAAAAATATGGGCCGCATGTGATGCACAGTCCAGCTATGCCTGGAATATGCAGGTGTACACTGGTAAATCCCCTGGAGCAGCACCTAAAAAAAATCAAGGCATGAGGGTGGTACTAGACATGGCTGAGGGACTGAATGGCCATAACATTACATGTGATAATTTTTTCACATAATGAATTATTATGTGTTCCTTAATTATGTGATAATTTTAATGATGTTCTGTTTTAGAAATAATAAATTGACCACAAACATAATTCGTGTTACATTACTTGCAATAGGTATTTTGGATGTACAAGGGGTGCGGAGTGGTGGTGGTGAGGTGTTGTGGGTTTATTTAAAGGTCTTTTTAAGGACTCACCAAATATATATATTACCTGACACAAACCTTTTAGAAAAAAGTCCCATTCTGTAGGTTTAAATTGCTGGGGTCAAATTGACCCCAGTGGGTAAAATATGTTATCAGATTTTAGGGTAACAGGAGGGTTAAACAACGATCCACAACAGACAACTGATCACAAGGGCTATAAGTACATTTGATTGCATGGACAAACAGGAAATGGGACACAGGTGAAACCGGCTGACATCACTAGACACAATGCATGATGGGATATGGAGTCCTTGACTAAAACAAAAACAGAACAAAATTGCGCCCTCAGGTGGCTACCGGTAGCAGGGTTTGGGTTTCTTATCGAATTATGAGTGTTTCATTACACCCCTAATAACTAACAGACGAAACATGCCCTTCTGTTTTATATATAAAAAGACTAGAACAGACAGTACAAGGGTGAAGAAATAATGACAACATTTACATTTTTGAAAAACGTTATAAAAGTTTGTGTTGGATAAATAAGAATAACAAGTCTCCTAAAAAAAGATCCCCAGAGTCACAAGCTGGTAAATCCAGTGGTGTTTCTAGACTACTGTAACTGGGGGGCCAGGCAGGGGCCACTTATGCTTTTAGGGGGCACACTAACATTTGTTGTCATGATTATTTTTCATTCATTTTTCATTTGAAAACAAGTTCACATCAAAATTGCTCTGTTTTGGTGAAATATCATTCCAGATTTAGGGGGGCCAGGGGGGTGGCCAAGTGTGCTGACACGGCCCCCCCCCTAGAACCGCCCCTGGGTAAATCATGTGACCCAGTCTATGAAACCTGTAAAAATGTTTTTGTGATCTATTATTGTCTACATTAAATAAGAACATTCTGTAAAAAAGTATTGATATGTTAATACCGAGTAAGGCCATGTCATAGATTGAAATCATAGTAAAATTAGTAATTGAAATTCAATTTTGATCCTCTAATCTCCTAATCAGATTATGAGACGGAAGGATGTTTTTCAGTAAACTCTGTTCATCTGTATCACCGGCCACTGCTATTTATCATTAGCCGAGCGGCCATAATCAGCAGGCTGGCAAACATGTTGCACATGTTTCTTTTCCTGACTTGAAGATACCAACCTGCCTTCTCAAAACCCCTGATAAGCCTATTTATTCCAAACATCTCAGCGGCGTGCCCCCTCGACCTGAAATGCGAGATTTCTCTCCCCGTGGGCGGCCATGTTTAAGGATAGCTAAACTGTTTCTGACCAAACTGTCACTTTCGCTTTCGTCGAGATGTTGCCTGCAGACACGCGGCCCGATGCCAAGCAGCAAACTTCATCCTTTATCTGCTCATTTTGTCTCTTGGATCATCTCTCTGTCTCTAACCTCCTGCTTCTGTGCTATTCATCTCATATTCCCTCTTGGCCTGAAATGAAATGTATTTCTAAAAGATCACAAGCTACATGTTATAAATGTTTTGCAGAGTAAGGAAGAAGGTGGATGTATATTTTCATGTGAACTTGCTTGTTCATGCACAACAAATGTTGAGGGGGCAGCTGCTTCATTTGGATGAACTGAAATTGTGTTTGCTGGATTGATACGTTCTGGATGGAGTTACTGCACCTCTGTATTGTATTTGACCAGCCACACGTATGGGTATTTTTTAAGGTGCCTAATTCATTTCAATTTGTGTGATGTAAGTCAGTAAAAAACATATGATTGTAAAAAACAATACTGAAGGCCAACCCTTAACAGCATGTTAAACTAAGGTAAAAACAGTAATGTGTGTGTGTCTGTATGTATATATGTATGTATGTATTTCATTGCACTTGCTTTAGATTTCTCCATCTAAAGCTAGTCTGTTCGTTCCCTCCTTTTAACATTTCTTATTTCCTTTTCTCACACACAATCAGCTGCTATATGTAATTAGTGAGTCAGGCCCTGTCTAGTTACATACTTAGTGAAAGAGATCAAAATTTGATTTTCTGTGATTGTGATTATTGACATTTATTTACGTGTCATAAGAATCTGTTTGTGGATAAAGTGCCACACGGATTTTATTTAGCCGAGTCCACGGTTTCTAATTTGTAACATGATTGGGCACATATTTGCTTTAATTGCTGCCCAATTGAATTTGTAACATTGATGATTTTAAGTTAAAACACATCTGCCCCCCCAACGCCCTGAAGCCAACCCCCTACTCCTTCATGTTCAAACCATTGTAAAAATAGCCAAATGTGTTGGTGTTGTTAGTGTCTCCTTATCTGCATAATTCTTAGGTTGCTAATTTTTTCTGTAAATCATCAAGCCAAGAAGCACTACATGCTGTTCGGTTCCTCCTTATTTTGGCACTCAGGAATTTCTTCCTTGCAATCACATGCACATGGCTCTCTGGAAATATAATTGATGTATCAATAGGCATGGACAACTGGTTCTGGAGTGACATCCAAGCCACTTGCTTGTGTGTATGTTTTAAAACCCTTACAGCAGGTGTGTGTCAGTAACAGTATGTATGTATGCCCTTTTAGAACATATTCAAGTTATGCAAGTTTTCACAGGTCGAACATTGCTTTGATACATGTACACTCACACTTACAAATTTCCAGTAGTGTACAACTACACACTAGAACACACAAACCCCCCACTAACATGCAGAGAAAAAAAACTCATACAAATAGATTTCCACATTTTCTAAAGGAAATGTTAGTGATGCTTGGTGTAAGATGTTGTAATGCGGTTGCTAAGGGGCTCTGGGTGGTTGTTTAAGAAGATAGCTAGGTAGTTCCAGTATATCGATCGGGTGGTCTTTATAATACTCTATGAATGCCATGTTATAGTTCAGTGTATGTATATCAAGTTTTTTTTTACATTTACAAAATTTGAAAATATTCATTTAAAGAAGTAATAGCATGTATTGAAATGATTGTATAAAAATATACCCAAATGAATCATTTAGGCATTAAAGGGATGATAATGATGAAAAAAGGGAAATAATGATGATGATAAAGAATAAAAAAGGAAATACACAATCACACACAGTGATACTGTATTTGTACTGTATTTGTACTTCAGCGGTAGTATAGTAACCCAATGAGTCACCTCAGTGCCCTAAGAAACAACATCCACAGTTTGCTGCCAACATAAGTTCTCTTGTCAATCTTTTGCTTTCTGCTTTCTGAAAGAACAGATAATTCAACTAGATGTCTGTCACTAACCCGTCTGTCTTGGTTGCCCCTCACACATCTCACAGTAGCCATTTATTTTTTTAGGTTGGCAGTTTTGGCTGCATAGTCCAAGCAAGTCCCTTTGAGCCACCCAGCGGGCAGCTTATTTCTAACCCACGCACAGGCAGCAAGTCGTCAATCAAACCGCACTAACACTGCCCAGCTAGGCCAGAGTTATCCTCCGTTCAAGGGCATAGAGAGCTGGTTGCCACAACAACAGCACCTTAGCAACTGCTTCAGCAAAAGACAGCCAAATCGCATTCGAGTTTGATGTCTTAATAGCTTGTCATGAGCATCATAGAAGTGTGTGAATCAAATCGGCATACAATCACATAAATAAATTAGATGAAACTTAAATGAGATGAAATAATGAATCATAAGAGTAATACGTGTATTGGCATTGCAGTTAAAAATAGCTTATGATAATACAACTTAAAGCCTAAATATACTATAGGTGACTTTGGATAAAGATTTCTGCCAAATGCAAGAGTGAAACTCAATAAATGTCAGTACAAAGTAAGCACAATAATGGCAATACATTAAAATTAAAATTTACAACCTTCATTTTTATTAAGAATATATATATTTTTTTAAGTGTTTTTTATAAATTACTCATCTGTGCATTTCATTATGTTTTTAAATGTATGTGCAATCATAATATTTAATCACAAATGTTCACCACCCCCCACCTCAAAATGATCTCTCCTCACTTCCTATCACAAGTAATGGCATGAGAACGTCTGATGCATAATGCACACTTTCTTGGAAATACTTCAGCAAGTTCGAAGTCGTCATCTGATTGGCTGAAATCTACATAATTTCCGGGAGACGTGCGTGTCACATTCTTTAACGGTCGGACTGGAAACACAGAGCCGTCTGATCGAAGCTGTTGTGTTTACATTGGTTGCAATTAGAATTCATCACGATCGACTAACTGCAAAATTCTTAAAAATATGCAGGGCTCACAGCATAAAATCATAAACATTGTTGTCGCTGTTAACTTTTGACACGTTTTTTCTCATTTCAGTAGCCATTTGCTCAGATCTACGTCACAATACAGAAACAAAAAAATGTGTCATTACTTTTTATGTTGACTTCAAACAACAACATGTGGCAAAATTAAAACTCATCACTAGTTGGAGTAGCTGTAACCCTTAGGGGCCATTCACATTTCTACAAATTAAATGTAGACGTGCGACAAGCGCGCTCAAACAGGGAGCGGCGGGGTTGTGATGCGCATGCAGTGTGATGTTCTCATTTTTCTGCGCATCGAAATTAAGATATTTCAACTTTTCACTATAGGCGCTTTGGAAAAAAAGGAGAAAGCAGTGCGGCTCACGTTTTTCTTAAGGTTTTAGATGCGAAATGTGAATCGCCCCTTAGTCTTGTTTGTACAATACTGTACAAAACACAGTACTGGTTTCACTAAGATATAGAATCCCAATATTTTGGAGAAGATTTTAAAAAGTGCCATTCAAATATTAATTTATTTTCAATATCATTTTTGCAATGATACATAAATCTTTAGCTAAATTTGAGGTTTAATTAAACCTTCTGGATGTAAATGAATAAAAGCTGTATAGGTTTCTCACCAGTGTTGGGTAAGTTACTCTGAAAAGTAATTAGTTACTAGTTACTAATTACATATTCAATAGTGTAATTAGATTACTTTACAAATTACTCTGTCCAAAAAGTATTTAGCTACTTATTACTAATTACTTTCTATATCCTACATCAACGTTGATTAGTTAAGTGATTCAAGGATAGACATGAAACGGCTTATTTAATTCATTCAAATAAATAATATTAAACTACTTAAAGTACTCTATTAACTGACCAACGTATGACAGATGTGAGAATTATACATTTTACAAGTTAGACTTTGAATTTTGATGTCAATCCCACTATTGCACACACATATATTACACAAAGTATTTAGTTTAATTACATCAAAAGTAACTGTAATTAAATTACAGAAAACATAAGAGTAATCCCTTACTTTACTTTTTCAAGGGGAAAGTAATTAAATTACAGTAACTAATTACTTAGTAACTAGTTACACCCAACACTGTTTCTCACTGAATATTAAACAAGAACGTTTACATAAAATAAGAATTGTGTTAAAGTTTAAGAGAGAATAGAAACAGCACAAAAAAAAACATGATCAGGTAATATTTTATTCAGTATGGCGTGACAGCGCCTCTGATGGACAACTTTAAAGGCAAATTCCTCAATATTTAGATGTTTTTGCTCCCTCAGATTCCAGATTTTAAAATTGTTGTATCTCGGCCAAATATTGCCCTTTCCAAACAAACCATACATCAATGGAAAACGTATTTATTCAGCTTTCGGGTGATGTATAAATCTGTGTCAGGGTCTAGAACAAATAGAAAAACACGTTGCTTTGGCCTGGGCAAAAAAGATTTATTTGCAGCAAAAAGTAACAAAACAAACAAGCAAAACAGAAAATAAACAATAAGAAAATAATAAACAGAAAAGAAAATCATGTTTTGCATCGCAATATTTTGTGCCACAATATTGTTCCAACGCCAGTCTGATATTATAAAAGGGAAGCCCGGACCCTATTCCCGATGTACATACATGAAAACATTGCTAGCATCACACTGTACATGCACTCCTTATCCAAGAGATGAATGTGACAGACAGGCGCTTTGATTCTTAGCAGCCGCACTGCTTGGAATACTGAATATATTAATACAGAAGAGGTTTTCTAAATTTGCCCATCTACTGACCTGCTGGGGATCCACACAGAGATCAGAACAAACCCCAGGTCACTCTTCTGCTGAGATCTAGCAATAATTCAAGCACGGACACTAACAGAAGTGTTGTGATTCTCTCTGATCCCTCTCAAGCATGTCAGTTTATAATGAGAAATGTACTCCTCCACAGATGGACACAGACAGGAGAGAAATTCAGACGGAAACAGAGATGTGCTCACGCATGCCTGGCAAGACAACAGGCGAGTTTAGAGCCAAAATGGCCCCATTCATTATTCATGGAGCCCAGAGAACAGGCCTTTGCAATATTTATCCGCGATATTGACTAGACTGTGAGTGACTGTGAGAACTCGACCAGTCACACACTGAGATGAGATCCCAACCCCACAGCTGAGACAGCCAGCTTTCCCAAGGGCCAGATTCAATTAAAGTGATGTAACATACACTAACACACACATACAAGCTTACGTACACACATTCATATGTTTAACAACAAACATGCTCTGGTTTACATGCACAAAAACGGTTACAAATCTCACGTGAGTCCCCAATACCAAGACAAACACGCTCAGACACACACACACTGTGTGGGAACTTCTGTCATTGTGGAATTTAATTTATTAATTTAATTTACGAAAGAAATACCATTCCACCTTTTTTGTACCGCCTTTTCTTTGAGGACCTCTGCAAAAGAATATCTCTCAGAAACAAAAGATATATCACTTTTTATTTTCCAATTCATCCCTGAAGTACCGCTTTTGTCTCTATCAGTAAAACTCCATAATGTTTAAAGCACATTGAAGCTCCAAGGTATTACAGTACATAATGAAATGTATAAGAAATATTATGGTCACATTAAATCTCCTTAAACCTTGAAAATCAAGAGGTTGGTCAAATGAGGAAAGTTGTGGCCTGGGGAGCTGAGCGGCGTTATCTTTGTTCTCTAATGAAAGGTCTCGCTCCAAGAAATCTGCTTCAGATGTTAAAACAACATTATAAACAGTCTTTGCAAATGCCCTCAAGACTTCAACCTTTAATGGGGAAAAAAATAGAAGGAAGCACACAAAACAATAACAAAACACCAATAAAATTCCCTGACTGACCGCCGGCTTTCTGTCTTTGACTAAACATCTTCAAACTGTTTGTTTTAGATGAAATACTTTAGTACATTTCAGAAATGCACGTAAATGCCTAAAAAATGATTAGTGGACTAATGGACTGCTTATGAAATAATGCTCAAAATTACATTTAAAATGTACAGTGGTTACATTTTCCTCTTATCTAATTATGTGCCATAATACATTTACAACAACATTACTATTTTTCTGAGAACATGGTGTCATTCTTTGAAAGCTTTTACAGACCTGTGTGTGCCTGAAAATGATGGTCTTTGGCATTGGTAATTCCAGTAGAATTCCTTTCTATCTCTTCCTCTTTAGGACTGAGAGTAGCAGGTGAGCACAGAAAACATGGAAAGAAGAGAAAAAGTGTAATAGTGTTTTATGGCAGGCCCACTTATTAAGACTCTTTGTAACAACTTAAGAATGCTATCAAAGACAATACCAATTGCGTTGCTTTCTATTTCTGTAGAGACATTTAGCAGATGTGTAGAGCATTTAAGCGTTTATCCCTTTAATATAAACTAAGCATTCATTTAAGGAAGTATTTATAAACTGGTAAACCAGACTTTACTAAAAGGCCTTAGTCCAACTTAGACACTTTAACTAATAAACTTAATTTGTTACACGATGGCGAGAAATGAAGAGGATGCCAAACACAATGAAAAAGTTTAAAAAAAGAAAGAAGACTAGATAACACAAAGGTGAAAGGTAAGACATGTTTCAAATAACTTTGTGGTTTTGATAATATTATACAAATGTATGCAATGTTGATGGGATAATATTTTTAGCGATACATAACTTATACCAACAAATCCATTTTATAATGAATTTCAACTTTTGAATGTGCACAGCAGCACATAGATGTGATCAAAGAAAACATAATAATTTATATTATCCTTTATATTGTGAGTTCATATTGTAATATTTTATAAAACACTGTAAAACTGTAAACTGTAAAAACTAATTTGTTTACTTTACTTAATGCAGTTGTGCAAACTCGTTGCCTTGATTCAATGAAGTAAGCTTAACAAAACTGTATAAAAAATTACATTTAACCTAGAAAAGTAAAAAATATTTACTTATTTTAGTGAAAATGACAAAATTTTGCCTGTAATTTAATGTTAACTCAATTCAATTCTTTCAGTTTTTCATTGTACATATTTCTTAGTCTTGATATGTATACATCAAACTTATGCAACCCAAACTGAGCAGGAAGAAACTGATCTCATAACTGGCATTAGCACAGTTACAGTTACAGTTACAGTTACTGGTAAGATAACACATTCTACATGTTACATGTAACCTCCCAGAGCCTAAGTACATGCACCACTCTTCTAAACAATGGTAACCACAAAACTGAAAGATATGTCAAACTCTTCTAAATATCTAAGATACACTAACAAGTCTTTAACTTTACTGAAAAACACATCAAATATTCATATTCTTTCAAATGTACCTAATGCAATATGACGCAAAGCATGCTGTGAATTGGAAATCCTTCTCGACCAATAGTGTTGAATTACAGTTTTTGTTGATCGCTTTGGTACTATTATCTCAAGTATGTGGCAAAACCTCACAACTGTTAATACAAAACTCAAAGCAGATCATCAAAAAGGCTGTTTTTTCAAACATGTAATCACTTGTTCAATTGACTAAGTACAAGACACAAAATTACACATTAACTTTTTCACCACACATAATCAGTGTGTCATCAAAGAAATAACTTTCATATGAAGTACTTGTGTTTCACAATACAATGCTCACAATTCTTTTGATGTCCTTCTCTTCTGATTTGAGTAAATACATTTGACCAACAAATAATCCAACTGCTCTTAATGGTAAATCACTGAATCGTTTGGTAAACCTTTACATTTTAAATTGGATTGTTAGTTATGCAGAATATGGATTTCGAAAACTACACAAATAAAATGTGTGTTTGTACAAACATCTAAATTACATGTAACCACACATGATGAATACTCATTATTGCTAATTGATTTCACATAGTGGTAATCAGAATTGGTCACTTTGTACAAAAGTGGGGGTGTAAACACTGGAAATTTCTTTCAACATGGAGCAGGACAGACAGCAAGGAATAGGAAGAGCTCGTGGACAAGGGATCCGTCAGAGAGGTGGGCATGGGCACCACCAGAGAGGTGGGCATGGGCACCAACAGAGAGGTCAGAGAGGTGGGCATGGGCCCCAACAGAGAGGTGGGCATGGGCCAACCAAAGGGTTGGTCATCAGAGAGTAGGTAGAACTGTTGTCTCTAATGAAGTCCGGGCCATCATCGTTGATCATGTCGTGAACCGAGGCCTTACTATGGCAGAGGCTGCCAGATTAGTTGATCCAAATCTAAAAAGATCAACTGTAAATTCTATCATCCGAACTTTTCACCAAGAAAACCGGTAAGTGTGGACGATATATACTATGCTTTACCATTACATTTACAGTAAATTGTAATGCATGTAAATTCATGAAACATGTTACAATATTCTTATAGTATCATCTTTACTTTACTTCGTCAATACAGTATACTCTGTTCTATGCTTAGAATTGACAGAAAACCCCATAGTGGTGGCCGTGGCCGTGTGCTGACCGCCGAGCAGGAGTGGTCAGTGATGGAAATGGTGAGAGCCAGGAATGATATACGGCTGTCAGAAATAAAGCAGGCAATTGAGGAGGATAATGACACCTTTGCCAATGTGGCATCCATCAGCCTACCAACAATAGGTCGCATTTTGAAGAGGCACCAGGTATCAATGAAGCACATTTACCTGGTGCCTTTTGAGAGAAACAATGACCGGGTAAAACAACTGAGGGCTGAGTATGTTCAGGTACAGAACTATATATTGTATTACTTATTCTATTTTATGCATTGCCTACTTCATATGTATTTTGGAACAACACCGTAAAAAGAATTAACAGAAATATATTTTTTAGCAGGTGATGGCGCTTGATGCTGATGTGAACCATCACAAGTACATATTTGTTGATGAAGCGGGCTTTAACCTGGCCAAAACTCGTCGCCGTGGACGGAACATCATTGGCCAACGGGCCACTGTCCAAGTGCCTGGACAACGTGGAGGAAACATCTCCATGTGCGCAGCTATCTCTGAAGATGGTGTCATAGGACGTATGCCATTACTTGGCTCCTATAACGCTGTGCATCTCATTGAGTTTCTCAATGAAATTGAGCCGGCCTGTCAAGGTGAAGGGGTTACCTAAGTAATTGTGTGGGACAATGTCAGGTTCCACCATGCAGAGGTTGTTCAAGCATGGTTTCAGACCCATCCCCGATTCATGACTCTCTACCTGCCTCCATATTCTCCTTTCCTCAACCCTATTGAGGAATTTTTCTCAGCATGGAGGTGGAAGGTCTATGATCGCCAACCCCTTGAGCGCGCCACCCTCCTTCAGGCCATGGATGAGGCATGTGATGACATCAGTGTAGACCAATGTCAAGCATGGATTCGCCATGCAAAAAGGTTTTTTCCAAGGTGCATGAACAATGATGACATTCATTGTGATGTGGACGAGAATCTAAGGCCAAATGATCAAGACAGGCTAGATCCAAATTAATGTATGAAATGTGTGTGCACTTACATTTTTTCTCAATCGATTTGGTACATTTCTCTAAACTCAGGTAACAGCTCTCAAAACAGTTAACACAGCAAACTAAACACACTCTTATGCTGGCGAAACCGTTAAGTATTCACTGCACAATGAAACACAGCATTTTATTCTAGTAATGCATTTATTAAAATTCTATATTAACATCAAAACTAAAAGTGTGTTCTCTGTTGATTTTATAACAAATTCAGCTGAAGATACACAAAGAAATAAATTAAAATACATGTTTTTCATTAAGTTCTTTAATGAGGAGTTCAGGTGTATAACAATAAGTTGTCACCCCACACACACAAAAATATATATATTATGCAAATAAGTACATAGGTAAATAAAAAATAAAGTGATAAATGTACTGCATTCATTGAATCAATTATTTTATTGATCATGCCTCTCAATTACATCTGGCCAGAGAATTTCATCAACATCACAGAAAATATTTTCACGAGTCATGCATCGTGGGAAAAAACGCCTTGAATGCTGTATCCATCCTTGACATGCTTGTGCCCCAATATCTCCACAGGCCTCTTCCATCGCTTGAAGAAGACTTACTTGGTTGTAAGGGTTGCGATCATGTACTTTCCATCTCCAAGAGGAGAAGAATTCCTCAATTGGATTCAGGAAAGGAGAATATGGTGGAAGAAACAATATCCTGAATTGTGGGTGATTCTCAAACCACTCTCGCACTAGTGCTGAATGGTGGAATTGGACATTGTCCCAAACAACTACAAAATTCCACACCATTTGCTCCTGATCACCCTCCGGAAAGAGGATTTCATTGAGGAGGTTTAAAAAATGTAGGAGCCTTGCTGTGTTGTATGGTCCCAAGACAGCATTGTGTGCCACAACACCAGTTGTAGAAATTGCTGCACAGAGAGTGATGTTGCCTCCTCGTTGTCCAGGGACATTGACTGTAGCACGATGACCAATCACATTTCTCCCTCTTCTCCTTTTTTTTGAAGATTGAAGCCTGCTTCATCAATATACAGGTACTCATAATGAGTTGCACTGCTATCCAACTCCAAGATTCTCTAGAGTAAAAAGAACACAAGGTAAAATATAGTAAATTTGGGTTTTACAGTAATGACATTGATTGCAGTCAATACTACTGTGAAATTGTTGCTGAAGTTTGAGTTTACACTTTGAAGCAGCAGTATACATAAATATGCCTAAATCTTTTCACATATAGTAGCATGGAATAGTTTATGGACACATACTTAAAATTCAGGAAAAATATATCTTTGAGTTGACAGTAAAATTGCAGCAATTGGGTTGCACATACTTGAACAAACTGGAATCGCAACTCCTTCACTCTAACGGAGTTCCTCTTAAAGGGCACTTTATATACTTGCTTCATTCGGATAGCATTTCTTCTTAGAACACGGTCAATTGTGGAGAGACTGCATTGGTGGATATTGTGGAACAGTTGATTGTCCTGTGTTATTCTTTGCTGAATTTCTTTGAGGCGGAGGGTGTTGTTCTGGACCACCATGTCAACAATGGCATGCTCTTGTTCAACTGAAAAAAGTCTTGTTCGTCCACCTGAATGTTCTCTAACTTCAATTCTGAAAAAGGTTTGGACAAGCAGGAACATTTACTGTAGAGATCTAGACCTATGTCAAACAAGACTACATGGACTTTCATTGTAAAAGTAGAATGATATAGTTACTTACCGGTTTTCCCTCTGAAATGTACGGATAATTGAAGCCACTGTGGATCTGTTTATATTGGGCTGAACTCTCTGGCCAGCTTCTCTCAGTGAGAGACCATGATTTAAGACATGGTCAATAAGTGTGGCTCTGATTTCATTTGAAACACGCGTGTACCCTACCCTCATTCTACCTCTCCTCCCTCCTCTTACACCTTGGCCTCCTCTTACACCTTGGCCTCCTCTTCCTCTTTGCCCTCCTCTTCCTCTTTGCCCTCCTCTTCTTATATTTTCTCTTTCCACTATACCATTGCCCTCCAATCTATCCATCTCTTCAATCTCTTCAGCTCTTCCTCCTACATCTTCAGCTCTTCCTCCTACATCTTCAGCTCTTCTTTCTCTATCTCTATCTCCTCTTTCTCTATCTCCTCTTCCTCTTCTCCCTCTACCCTGGCCACCACCTCTCACTCTTAAACCTCTTCTATTTCCACTGCTCATACTTCTTTTTTTTGTCTTACTGTATCTCCTCATTTGTCTTCTTTGTTCTTCTTCTCTTCCCCTTTTGTAGTTGTTGTAATTACGTAAGACAGCTGTGTGAACAATTAGGAAATTGGCTTTTTCTGTGTTGAGTGGAGTACTAACTCATCAGATACAAATTTGGCGTTAATTGAAAAGGTGTGCAACTGACTATTTTACAATTCACAGAGTTTTGTTTGTTGTGTTTTGAAAATGGTACAAAAATGCTTGTGAACTTTGTGAAGAACAATTGAAAAGTTACAAATGTTTTTTCTGATATATTAAAGATTTGGTTGGCTGTATGAACTGCTGTGATAAAATCAGGGATTTTTGTGCACAGTGTTTTGAGAAAATTATGCTTTTGATTTGTGATTTGTTTGAAATGAAGGATAATTTTCTATCTGTTTAGGACAATTACAAAGTGTACTGATCACTGTGTTAACTGTTTTGAGAGCTGTTACCTGAGTTTAGAAAAATGTACCAAATCGATTGAGAAAAACTGTAATGTTATGGGTTTTTGTTTTATTTAAATGTGCACATTTCATTATTGAAAGTTAACCTATGTTACAATTATATCTAAAAAAAAATCAAATTTGCCCAAATGATTGGAGAAGATGTCTTCATTGATCCTTCACTTGATTACACATAAGATATTATGGAAATGATAGATTCTGTAAAAGTTGGGTAATGTAAGTGTATTGCCTAATGTGAAAACTGTAATCTGTCTTTTACGGTACTGTAGCATACTAATTTAAGCACGAAGGCCGATTTGAAACATGTATCTTGGATTATTTGCTATTACATTAACTGCTTGTTAAAAGTACTAAACTGAAAGAAGATCATACTGTTATGTTTTGGTGATTAAACCAAATGTTGTCATTACATATTTCAATAATCTTGTGTTTGAAACAGTGATTATGTGGACCTAAAATATGTGCAACTGAATAAAAGCATTACATCAGGTTTTGAAAGAATGACAAGCTGTGTAACAAGTGTGATCAGTTTGGATTTTTGTACTATGAGTTTTGAAAAAGTACACCTTACTTGTGAAATTAGTACCAAAGCGATCAACAAAAACTGTAACAGTTGTGAGGTTTTGCCACATACTTGAGATAATAGTACCAAAGCGATCAACAAAAACTGTAATATGGTTTAACCTGTAAACAAACATATTTACACAGAAGATATCTACAAATGTAATGAATGAATGAATGAATGAATGAAATACTTTAATAATCCCAGAGGGAAATAATATTGTTACAGGACTCCAGCTACCCAAAAACAACATATGATACAGACAACATCTATTTAGGACAAGATATTAATATAAAATATATATATATATAACTATATGTATATAAACCTATATAAAAGCTCAAATGTACAGTTAAAAATGTGCAAACAGTGCATAATATGATTGTCCATTGTTTAAAACAGAATTATAGAGAGGAGGAGTCTCACTTTCTTAGAGAGGCATTGTAAAGTTTGATTACCACAGGCAGGAATGATTTCCTGTGGCGCTCTGTGGTGCATCTGGGTGAGAGGAGTCTTCCGCTGAAGGTGCTCCTCATCTGGGCCAGTGTGTCCTGGAGAGGCTGTGAGACATTGTCCAAGATAGACTCCTTTCTGCCACAGTCATCAGTGTGTCCAGCTCCTCCCCCACGACATCACCGGCCCTCCTGATCAGTTTATTTAGTCTGTTGGTGTCTGCAACCTGTAGCCCACTACCCCAGCATGTGACAGCGAAGAAGATAGCACTCGACACAACCGACTCATAAAACATCCTCAACATCGTACGGCAGATGTTAAAGGACCTCAGCCTCCTTAGAAAAAAATGCATCTTCTGCATTAAAACTGAGTATTAAGCCATAACAGGACTTGCATTACAGTCATTTTACTCTGATTAATGGCTGCTGTTAGGCACAACACAAGTGAATTACTGTTTTTATATATTTGTTACTAATAATTATAAATCACAATATACAATTCATTAACCAAAATGCAGGTAAGTGATACATGCTGTTTGAGTGACATTAACAATAAAGATAAGCATAAAGAAAGGCCTACTCAGTAAATCAGCGAGTAAGCTTAACAGATCTCATTATCCTTTAACTGTGTAACTACAGCTTTGCATATCAGTGGAACCTCTTAAAAAGACACATTTATGGTCAGATAACAGCCAGGCTCAAAGAAGTGTGTATTGGTTTTGGTCTCTGGCTAAATTGTTATCTGTGGCGCGGTGATATTGGGTCTGGCTTTATATTTACCGTGTCTGGGCTAAAGTCCAGAGGTGCTCCTCACACTAGACTACACTGCTTTAGGGGCTGCTGTAAAGTTATAATTAAACTGGCCTGAAGGCTCTGTACTTTAATACATCTTTCTGCAGTGTTATGAAGCAATAGCCATGACGATGGTGTCCTTGCACCGGCTACCTTCGTCTCATAAGACCTGTATGTAGCTACCGCTGTTTGTGTTCTTTTCTGTTTATTTTTCGTTTCTTGTTATTTTGCAGTATTACAGTACAAATAGCTACAAGTTCTGTCAGTAGACGTTTACATTGTCCTCTTGAACTTTATGTAGCGACGCATATTACAAATTTCCCCACATTAAGCACCAGAATGAATATATGAAGAAAACATCAAAATGTTTTTGTGGCAGATTTTGTTTTGCAGACTGTAGACTGGCTCATGTCATGAATGATACTGCAGAAGACACAACGACCTGATGTTTGTCATAAATAGGCAGGTATAAAACAGCTATATACAATATTTTATGAAAAAAGTCATTTGCCTTTTTCACGGACAAGTTGTGTAAATCTGTTTCTACAAGAAAGACTCAAGGAGATGATATCATGAATCGAACTTCGACGTCAGTACACAACCACTGACTCTTCCGCATTCGGAAACCCGGAAGCATGAAAAAGGCCTGCGCCATATCTCTAAAATTGTTTAGACAGTACACAGTACACACACCGGCTTCTCAATGCAGCATCTAACAACGTCTGGACGCTGGTCAGGCAAAGTGTACAGTAATTCCTATTCATGTATGGGTGTGGCTAATCAAGTAACGAAAAAGTATAAAAGCTCCACTTTGGATACTAAGACCATCCTTGATCCTTCGACGCCTAGAACCAAGAATTGTATTTTACAGTTTAATCGTTCAATAAAATTACCAAAATATTAAAGACTGTATTTTGTATCTGAGGTGTTTGCATGTGGATATGCAACCTACCAGTTTCATATATACATCTCACTCCCCCCCCACACAGCACACATTATACTTCCTAATTGTGTGTCTTTACCACTTATCCCTATTGCCCCCTATTGCTACATTTCTACAAAATATATCCATTTAAGTGTTTTAATTATGCAAAACGCTGTTTAAATATTCACATGCAAGTTGCATCATTATGTAATTTTAAAATACTCCGACTCCTTAAGAAACAACATAATCGTTCACTCACTGTTTATTATATTTTAGTAAAATTATAAAACAAGATTCATATTCAGAGATCATATTTCAGATATTGACTACTTAGTGCCTTACTACTTTTGTGAGCTGTAATTAATATGTATTGTCACAAATAACAAAACTCAGACAGTAATAAACAGTACAGCCATTTAAGAGCATAAGAAATAGCCAAAGGTGCTTTGGGTGTAACATCACACCCTGAATGGTCTTGCATCAAAGGTTTAAAACCCGGAGAAGTCCCTGTGAAGTCCCCTAGGTCATTAAGACCTAACACCAGAGTTTTAGGATGTGGCAGCAAAGATGGATTGAGGCAATGATAGATGAATGAATGGATAGAAATATCCCTTTCTTCCACCATGACTATGATAGAATGATGAAGTTCTGACCCTCAAGGAAGCAGTTAACACCCGTGTCTCCAGTCGCCATGGTGTCACAGCGGGAGTGGGTAGCCATGGCAACACAGTTGAAACATGCCTTCGGATTGCGCTCCGCATCAGCGGACACCATTAATTACAGGACCGGCGAGAGTCGTTACAAATATGTAAATACAGTAACCATCGTTCTGCGCTGAATATTAATGTGCGTGTAGGATGCAGGGGTAAAGGTAGGCTTGTGTAAAGATGTAGATTTAATGTTCACCCCCTCAAGAACCTGTACCTGCGAGGGTCTCCTCTTCCTAATGGCTACAGGGGGTCCATTCACCCCCTCACTCACACACACACACATCTGCGCTGATGATCAATATATAATGATTCATCTTGGGGGTTGTTTTGACCTGCCTCTAATTCATCTCTGACAGACAGCGAGTGTAATGAGAGTCTGGATATAGAATCCACCGTATGTCCTACCAGACACACCCCCTCCCCACGGCTACCTCAACCAACTGCCCCACTTTCCGAAACCGTGTGCTGGAATCGAGGTGTACATGTACACACACAAACAAAGGGGGATGACATCACGTTGATATAAACCAAAATAGAAAGAAAAATAAACTGAGGCAGCACCTGACCTCATTTCAAAGTCTAAAGTATTTCCCCTGTATACAGTCAAACATCGCAGAACGAGAATGAATCAGGATTATGTTTGATGTCTCTTTGCTTTTAGAAATTCATGTTTTTGTGATCAGTTAACTGATTGTGTCATTACTGACATTTAAACAAAATCGTATTCAAAATACGACTGGAACATCATCAATGGAATTATCATCAAGAGGTTCATATTTAAAAAAACAAATACACAAAGATTCTTTCAGAAACATTCTTACCCCCCCAAATCCACAGTTTGGACAAACATAGGTTCACCCCAAAACTCATACCATGGTTAATCTAGAAGACAACTCAAACAAACAAAGCAGAATTTATACCGTTCGAGGAAATCAATCTTATGGCTGCAAAATTAGTATTGTTTGTTGTTGTTATTAAAATGAACAAAAATGTGTACAGAACATAAAAGATCAGTGTATGAATGTGTTTGCTGAATGAAGCCCTTAATCTTAAAAGATTTTACCTGTGCATTTATTATTTATGTATTTTACACAATATAAGCAAAATCACATTTACAAGGGAATTACAAACGCAAAGGAACAGCGTAAAAGCCACAAGAGACTTTTATGTCCCATTAGCTTTCACGTCTCCCTCCCTCTGCTGCTTCTTTTCTGCTCTGTCTGAGAATTGCTCTGTCTGATCGGCTGACCTTTACGTGCCTCTTGAGTTTCAAAAGGTTTGACCAAAATTCTACGAGCTGCCATCATGGTACTGTTCAAACAGACATTGAGACAGATGTACGCATACAGAAAACTGAACAAGTGTTAAGAATGAATGAGGAGGGAAGAAAAATGACAGAAAGTGCATGAGCCCCCACCAGTGCATGAGCTCATTACTGATCATTTCATGGACAACATTTTTTAATCAACAATACTGAAGACAAGACGTCACGCTAATGATTAAAAGATGATTATTTTATTTAAAACACAGCTTGAACACTGCAAGATGTCCAATGCACTAATAATGTTTGTGTGTGTGTGTGTGTGTGTGTGCGTGCGTGTGTGTGCGTGCGTGTGTGTTTGCGTGTGTGTGTGTGAAAGAAGAAAAATATAGTAACAATTGTCCACTCATATGTCTCATGTCCACACATGAACTGAATACTGGCAAACATTTCTTGAAATGCTTTAAAATTGGGTTAGGTCAAACATTTTGCACATCATAACGTAATTTTCATAGACTTAAATTAGATGTAATTTCAGTCAGAATTTTGGCTAAATCGGACTGCTTCACTGACAAAGACTTCAGTATTTAAAACAATGAGACAAATGAGATTCAGTTTGTTGTGTCGGCTCAGACACTCACAAAGACATTTCCAATCTGCTGCGCTTCTTACAGAAGTAAACCATCTTCAAAGGAAGCAGGGCTTTCTCTTTGTATATATGACTGTGTGTGATGATCCACCCATCAGTAAAACTAGGGCAGGTCTTTGATTTTCTGCAAACACTGTTGTTATGCTACTCAACATAAACAACTGAGAGCAAAGTGTTATAGAAAATGTGTGGCATAGTCTCTTTATCTGGGAATGACTTTCTTACAGTGGTTTAACCAATTCCGGGCATTCCGTTTTTTCTTCATTCATCTTTATGATTAATATCTTTATAGATTAGGATCAGTCATTCTCTGGTCAAAGTTGTAAGGGCGTGTGTGTTTAACTCTTTCCCCATCACTATATTTAGTCGAAAAGTTACCAGTCAGCGCCATCATTTTTTTATTTTCAGAGACTTTGATGGCCTTCAGAATAGTTTTTTCTATGACTATAAATAAACGAACATTACAACATATCAAATTATAGAACAGAGACTCGATCTTTATTTGTTTGTTCTTATCGTCTCTCGAATGTGGGTTATAAACGAAAAGCTGAGCAGGATTCAAAATAATCTGTAGATGCTGTACTCTTTCAGAAGAGTTATAACAGTGCCCCCTACTGTATAACAGTAAAACATGGATTGCCATCAATGGTTGGGAAGTGTTGTCTCATAAATAACAAAAAAAGATTCCATCGGCAGGGAAAGAGTTAAATATTTCAGCATTGCTCATTGAAGCAGGCACCCAAGCCTTATCTAAGGACCAGAACATAACAAAGACTTAATGATGTCCACCAAGCAACCACCTATAGCAACCATCCAGAGCACTCTAGCAAACACACTGCAATGTGTTAAAAACACACTAGACATCTTAGCGACCACTCGGCAATGCCTAGAAATCCACCAACCAAAACATCATTGTGGCACCATGAAAAATCTTCAGTCACAGTTAACCTTTTAGCTATTGACTGATCTGTTGCAAGATAGTTTTCAAAATGTAAAAACGTCAGTTGCATCTGCTTGTCGACATTTAGACATATCACACCGAATCTGTCTTGTTGTGCATGAATCTTGCTGTTCTCCACACTGTCTCTGTTCTAAAATACAGCGGAAAGTCTGCAGCCCCTGTGCAGCTTACTGTCACCACAGTCGACTGTGCCTCTCTCTCTCTCTCTCTCTCTCTCTCTTTCTATCGCTCGCACACACAAAACACAGGCGACTATAATAGGGGCCTTTGTCAAACAAGTCCAATCCTGAATCCTTTCGCAAGAGACATGTCATGAACTGAGACTTCTGGTGGTGAGACTGAGCAGATACTTTCGGTGTTTTTATTTCCCATGTACCGTGGCTGCCTTTCTCTATGTGTCGTGCCCTGTCCCTGAGAGCGGGAATAATGAGTGTCATTACAAAGAGCAGACAGGCAAGATGTCCACGAGGATTTTACCAACCAGCCTGCGCTCAATTATTCAACCCTGCTATACAGAGGGAAGCAGGGGGAGCAATGTGCTACTTACACCACATCTAAGTAGGCCAAAGAGACAGCGGGAAAGTACAACAGCTCGTGCATGGAAAAAACGAAACCGTTCTGACAGAATAATGGCTAATGTGGGAAACTTCTCTCCTGTAGTTCTAATGCCATTGTGGGCTGGAAGAACACGACTGGACAACACGTTTCTTTTAGTACACATACTGTTTCAGATTGTGATATCCTACTAGCTAGACCAGTGGTTTTCAAACAGTGCTGTATGCGGTGCAGCTATGAAAATTCTAACTACTCAGACCAAACATTTGCATTCTTTTTCAGTAAATACAATCTTGCATTTGTTATCTTTTTCTTAAATTTGTAATCATTCTCATTTTTGTCTACATGGATTTGTCGACTTGGACTAGTCTAACCATCTATCGAAATTGTATTCAAGTTGATATTTTATTTTTCCATGTTTTCCTCATGTTTTATTTAGAATGTCCGATTGCAGTTTTTATATATGTTTCAAACATCAAAATCGATTGCCTGCGGAAAGGAAATAATGATATGCGTTTTTAAGGTTTGACTTCCTAGAGCTTAAAGAATGACTTGCTTTTGACTGAGTTGTAAACCCTTATGTTGTTTATACCTTAAAGTCCTCATGAATAAAATTTGGTGGACCCCATAATTAAACTCTTAGTTCATTTAACGAACAAAATCCATTCACTTAAAAATCCAAGTGCAGAGAATTTATTCTACGATCTTAATTATCAGTTCAAAGTGCAATGAGGAATGCTCATTATAAGCCCTTGCACCTGAATGTTTGATTATTTATGCTTGTTATACAACAAGAATAAGAACTGATTATATATATTAAGAACAAGAATAAGAATAAGAACTGATAGGTAATTTAAATAGCTGTTTATAAAAGGTCATAGAGCTTTTCACTCCTTTTAACAATATTTATGTTGTTTTATAAAAACATATTTCTGTGGAATCATTGTTTGGATTATTTGTGTTTGCTTTGATACACACATGTATCCTGCATGTTCAACACATCTTATTTCTTTCTACAATAATAAAGATATGTATTTCAAGTTCAATGGTTGACAAAGTCGGTCATGAATTCTACCAATACTTTATGGTATATACAGTATTATTAAAGGGATAGTTCACCCAGAAATGAAAATTCTATCATGAATTACTTACCCTCTAGTTGTTCTAAACCTGTATACATTTCTTTGTTCGGTTGAACACAAAGAAAAATATTTGGAAGAATGTTGGCAGAATACAATTCTTGGGTATCATTGACTACAACGGGAAAATAGTCAAAGGTTCCCCAGAACTGTTTGCTTTCCTAAATTCCACAAAATATCTTCTTTTGTGTTCAAATGAACAAAAAAAGAGACACACAATTTTTGTCAAATGGTGCCTCCGAATTGTTGGTTGCTAACATTCTTCCAAATATCTTTCTTTGTGTTCAACAAAGACATTTAAACAGGTTTGGAACTACTAGGGTGAATAATTAATTTTTGGGTGAACTATCCTTTTAAGTACATTAAATAAGCACAAAGTTAATTCAACTTAACAATTCACAGTCAATTTACAATCTACACCAAGTTAAACCAACTTAATTCTATAGGAGACTCTATTATTCAAGGGAACAAGTTTATTCAGTCAGCTAAGTATGGCTAACTTGTTAGGGTTTGCAGTGCACCACTGACAATAAAACCATGAAGAGAACTTCCAGGCACTATTAAAAAAACAGTTCCTAAATATTTCTAAACCTGCTGAAAAGACCAGACACAACAGGTATACAGTGGACCAGCACGGCCATTCTCTTTTAATCAAAACCTGGCTGGTGTATCTGACTGACCGCATTGTCTTTTTGGTCAAGCTGGTAGACCAAGAAGGTCTTGCTAGTTTCTCAGTTTACTGGAAGTTACCGGCAACATCCAATTCTCATTCAAACCACAACACATGTGAGCAGCTAAGCTAGTCTTTACATTAATAATTAAACACAACATTACACTACACTCCAACTGAAACCTGACAGAATTCAATAGCAAACCGGCAACGATATGAGCACACTTCCATTGAGCTGTTGTCCTTTATCAAGGCTGGTTTACAAGACAATGTCTTTTCTTTGCATCCTGAGTGACATATATTTAAAACGTTGGCTTACCTGAAGTCCAGAATAGTAGTCAACATAAAATAAGAAATAGTAAACTAATCTGTGTATTGTAAGAGAGATGTGCTTTATAGCATTTGTGAAATTAATGTTCAATTATTTATGGGCCCTGTGATGAATCACATTGCATGGCAATTCAATGACGTTATGAAAACACGGCCATACGAAGCCACCTGTCAGAAGCGAATAAGGGTCAATTACTGAACAGAGACAATTCAGTATGGAAATAGAGAGATCCTTGTTGATAAAAACAGCATATGCTGGTTTGGTATGTTTTGATGCTGGTTTGCTGGTTTGTGCTGGTTTAAGCTGGTCATGTGCTGGTTTAAGCTGGTCATGTGCTGGTCCTTAGCTGGTCATGTGCTGGTCCTATGGTTTAAGCTGGTCAAACCAGCATCAAAACATACCTTACCCAGCATATGCTGTTTTTTTTCAGCAGGGATAGTCAGACAGAAGAGTTTTGTTTATGCAGGGGCATCATGCACTTGGTTTTCATACATTTTTTTATTTGGAGGAGGGAATCTGTGGTCTGTCCCACTTGGCACCGTAATTGATATAACAATCCAGGGATTTGGAATTCTGACATGAAATTAGATTTTTGAATGTGGACCTTGCTTTAAAAGTTGACTTTTCTTAAAAAACTAAAAGATACATTCCCCCACAGACTTAAAACGCATGTATGTGAAAAAGAGAAAGCTACCACAAAATAGGAGCCATATCTCCAAGCCGAGATTAAATGGAGTTCTGTTGAAACTGCAGCACTGACCAAAGCAATCTTTGGGAGTTATTAAGCCACTGTTATTAAAAGTTGAGGAGTCCCAGTAAGAAACTCACAATGAGGCTCAACATGACATAAAGAATTGGACCTCGACCGCGTCGTGCTCATGGATTAACAGTGGGAGAGAAAGAGATAGAGTCTGAATAGAAAAAGAAAGCAGTGAGGAGATGGAAGAATAAATCCCAGAGCTGTAGTATCTAGGTTCTGCGAAGGCGTCAGATCAGTACAGATGTGGAGTTTCACACTAATTCCTAATAGTGTGACCAGCAGGCCACTGAAGCAGGGACAATCCATTGAGATGCTGAATATAGCATATTCACTAAATCCTATTTGGGCTATACAAACCAGCAGCATTATTGAAGTGCCGTGACATCCGTTCCCCTAACTACTGTATCCCTCGATTCCCAACTTGGGAGTCACGGAGAGGTTGAGAATTATATGCAGTTGTAGATACGTTAAGAGAATTAGATGTGGTCTTATTACAGAATATAAATAATATACACGTCTGGTGCAAAATTAACACTCGCCAAGCGTTAAATTCGAGTAAAATTGGTTTTGGAGTTACTGCAACATAATGCAGGATTTCAATTGAATTGTAAAAATGTCTGACCCCTCTGATGTAAGAAACTGCAGTTCATCATTTCAAAGGCAAATACATGTAAGCTACATCATCAGAAAGCATAGTAAAAGCAATTACATTTTGTAGATAAAAATATGTAAAATATAAATATATAAAAATATTAGTTTTGTCTTTTGATTGTGCGTTCCAATTAATATCAATCAAACTGATGTTGCTACGTTTTGATTTAAGCCGTAATAACAAAAAAATATTTTATCTCATTTTGGAACCAAACTCTTCATTTCATTATCAGACAGTATATGGTTCTATGAGTGACGCAATATCTGAATAACTTTTTTACATGTACGGTTAATTAATTTAGCACAAACTTTTCTATCTATCTATTTGTCTTTTATACAACAAGCGATTCATCAATAATTCAGTCAAGAGGTATACAAGATTTCTGTCACGACATTGAGATTATTTTTAATTGAGTCCTGCCCTGAGCAAGTTATTTCACTAAAGAAATGTTAACATAAAAGTTCACACTAAAGAATAATAACAGAATTTCTCAAAATAGCCCAGTCCAAAAGTTTACATACCCCTGATTCTTAATACTGTATGATATTACCTAAACAATCAATGAGAGTTTTGATGTTTAGTTATAGTTGTTTAAGGGTTACTTGTTGGTCATTAGTCATTAGACTGTCCACTGATCTTCAAAAAAATCACCCAGTTCCTCCACATTCTTTGCTTTTTCAGCATTTCTTGATATTTGACTCATGTCCAGCAGTAACTGTATGATGTTGAGATTCCTCTTTTTACATTGAGGACAATCAAGGGACTCAAACACAACTATTACAATAGATAGAAACATTCAGTTCTGCCATCAAAGTCAACACCATTTATTTTAAGTCATGTGGGTGTGAACCTATGAAAATGGTTTTGGTGCGTGTGTGTGGCCCGTGTGATATGCCAGTGCAGACGGGGGCCCGTCCATCGCCCCGACACTGCGTGCCCGTTGCACACTGCACCCCAACCCTGCAGGGTAGTAACCTACCGGAGAGGGACCCCCGAAGACCAAGGGGTTAGGGTGCATCGGCAGAAAAGCGTAATCACATCCACCTGCTGCCGGTGTGCCACGCTCTCCAAGGAACTCGACTCTGTAGCCAGTGTTGGAGCGGTCGCATGTGCATCAACTCGAGGGGTATCACCCCCGCCGAGGATGCCATGTGTCCCAGGAGACTCTGAAATTTTTTCAGAGGGACCGCTGGCTGCTTGAAACTCTTCAGGCAGTCCAACACTGACTAAGCGCGCTCGGTAGTGAGATGCGCTGTCATGGTGACAGAGTTGAGTTCTATACCAAGGAAGAGGATGCTCTGCATGGGGGAGAGCTTGCTCTTTTTTTGGTTGACCTGTATTCCCAATCGATCTAGGTGCCGGAGCACTAGGTCCCTGTGTGTACATAACAGATCCCGCAAGTATGCTAAGATGAGCCAGTCGTCGAGATAGTTTAGTACCCGCACACCTCTCTCCCCGTGGGGAGTGAGGGCGGCTTCCACGATCTTCGTAAAGACTCGTGGGGACAGGGACAGACCGAAAGGGAGGACCCTGTACTGATATGCCCGACCCTCAACAGCGAACCGTAGGAACGGGCGATGACGAGGGAGAATCGAGACATGAAAGTAAGCGTCCTTTAGGTCGATTGCCATGAACCAATCTTGACATCTGATAGACGTCAAGATGTGCCTCTGCGTGAGCATCCTGAACAGCAGCTTAAGTAGGTGCCTGTTCAGGGTATGCAGATCTAGAATGGAGCGCAACCCCCCGCCTTTTTGGGGACGATGAAGTACGGACTGTAAAACCAGTTGAACATATCTCAGATAGAGGGACGAGCTCGATCGGACCATATGTGTGGACATCGTCCGACCCAGGGCCTGCACGGTCACCTTGGTCCCCCTTGAGCGATGGTCGGTGGCGGTGCGGAGTTCCTGCATAAGCGCTGGGTCGGTCTTACCCTCGTGGAGCTTTCTCCACGCCCTGGCCTGGACCTGCAGGATGGCCATAGCGTGGAGAGAGGGGGCAGCTTGGCCCTCAGCAGTGTAAGCTCTCGACACCAGAGATGCCAAAAACCTACATGCTTTGGACGGGAGTCTAGGTCGAGCCCCCCAGGTGGCAGCCGTCTGCGGTGCACCGAGACAGCACGTTCCACCTGGGACACATCGACGTATCCTCTAGCTGCCCCACCATCGAGGAAAGAAAGGGTCACGGAACTAGTTTGACGTGTACGCGCCGAAAAGGGGGCGTTTCCATGTCTTACTGAGTTCCTCATGCACTTCCGGGAGACACGGCACTGGGGGCCCATGTATCCATGTATATGGCCGTGAGCACTGGGAGAGGAAGTGCGGTGCATTGCAACCCAATGCTCGCGGCAGCCCGGGAAAGCATGGCTGACATTCCTACATCCGCTTCTTCCTGAGCTCGACCCCCCGAAGGAGGGAGCTGCAAGGACTCGTCGGAGTCAGATGCCAGTAAGTCACCCCCCGATGCTGCATGGGACATCTCATCATCATCACACACCATTTCCGATACGTGTTTGAGGAACAAGACGGTGGAACCGTCTCCTGGGGAATGGTCAGACGAGACGAGGTGCAAGCGGTCCGCGAGCCAGTGGCTGACGGATTTATGCTCACAATAATCCTCACATCACCCTTGCTGCTCGCCGTAGCGGACGGCAGGGCCGTAGCCACAAGAGTCCCGTGGGAACACAGCCGCCCGTGACGCAACGTCTGAATTGTGAACCACCCGCAGTGAGGGCAGAACTTATCCACAACGGTTTCCCCAGCGTGCTGGAAACCCAACACTTGAGGCAGCCATCGTGTCCGTCCCCCTCCTCGATGAATGTATTGCACCCATGAGAACAGCGGGACATGCCACGCTGGAGAAATTTGCTCTTTTAGAGAAAAAACTCGAACACTCCTGGAACTGCCGAGACGCCCAGGGGAAGTCGCCGCAGGAAGGGACAGTCCGCTGCACAACGTCGTTAGAATCCGGCAGTGTAGAAGAACAACTCTTAGAGTTTGCAGTCTCGAAGTCATCAGCAAAGGCTCTGAAGAACAAAAGGTGAATGAATGCAGTACGCCTTCTCCCTTTTATACCCGGATATCCAGGGGCGGAGTCCGGCATGCAAATTTCATTCGCCAATTTCATTGGCCTTTTCTAGTCTAGTCGAAGTTGATAGGTTCTCAAGGGCGAACCCCATTTGTCGGTTCGACACAACATCGAGAGACCGACAGAAAGGGAACCTCAGTGTATCTACAAGTTACTTTTGGGCCCTGCATAGACAGATAAGAGGTTGAGAAAACATTGCACTGCACCCTAAAAAAAATCTGTAAAAATAGGGCACAATATACTGTATCATTATGATGGAACTTTCCGTATTCATTTTGTACAGTTGTTTTACCTTTATTTTACATTTTGCATTGTGTTAAATTACATTTTAGCATTAACAGAAATGTCCGTAAAATAAAGGGAAAATGTACTGGTAATTTCTGCCAATACTTTATACATTTTATTTTGATTTTATTACAGTGTTGTTGTACACTCACTGGAGGAACATGAGGATTCAAAGATTGTGCCTGAAGGAACATAAAGAGGTTCTTCTATCGCTTCCTCTCCGTCTCAAATAATCACTTTACTCTTTATCATCACCTCTATTATTCTCACTTTAATTCACTTTTTCTTTCCATTTAAAACAAGATTGCTCTGCTGTGAAATCACGTACCAGCTTAACAAAATAAAGTTGCTACAAAAGTGGGGAACCTTTTTGAGTCCAAAGTTCTTAAAATAATGATTGCTTTCCTACCTTTTCATAGTCGTAAGACCTCTTTCCACTACCAAGAACCAAACAGTTTATTTGGATGTTAAAGGTTCTTTATCGAACTTATCTTATCGTACTTATCTTATTTCTAAGAGTAAAAAGATTGACTTTGTTGTGTTGCATTAGGAGTGAAAATAGTATACATTGCTTTGAAAATATATTTTAAAATTATGTAAATTAAAAGTTGAAAGCTCCAGTCAGTAGACGGAGCTGATTTATGTTACAATCAATATGTTACAATCACATGACCAGCTGAACACTACTCACATTTTATGGGCAAAACCCTTAACTTGCTCAAGTCCTAATTAAGTTAAGATGGGCTATTAAATATTTTTGACAATGATAAGTATATATACGTAGTATGACCATCTTTAGCCAGCGACAAAACCTGTAAAACTAGCTAGCAACAGAATCTGGTTTCAGCTGGATTTTTCCGCTTGGCAGTTCTCAGCTCAAGAACATTTTTCATACTTTCCAGCGTTAAAAGACTGAGTATCTATCTGAATGAAACACATATGCATAATTGAAGCTTTCACAAACATAAAACCAACATGTTTCGTTCTCTCAATTCTGAATATGTACATGGCTTGCTTGATCTTATCTGCCTTCTTACAGAGTGAATGGTGAAAATGAGGAAAAGTGCGGTGCAAAATTACCCAGCATCCTCCTGTTCAATCAACCTGCCCAGAATAAAAAACAGCATGCACATCACTGCACTGAATAACACTTACCTCATCTAGAAACCAGTTAATAAACCAAATACATGGTCTCTTAACAAAAGAAATCCCTCTCTGCCGCAGAACATCAGAGAGAGAGAGAGTAAAGACAGAGAGAGTCCTGTTTATTGATCAGATAAAAGCACGGACACGGAGTAGAATGACTGTACAGTGATCCTCTCCAATGTGGTTTTGACTGACCTGAACAAGAGTGGACCACTGCAGAGGAGTGAATAAAGGCAAAAAGAAAGTGCCAACAAGATCACTTTAATAGCAACAGCGGCTGAAAGAAAAATGAAAGAAGGATAACAGATTTTCATCTCTTCTTTTGTTAACCCGAGCTCTGAGAGAGAAAGCAGAAGAATCATGAGCCCCACGACCACAGTCTCATCCTCCTTCAGTCGTTTGTTGTGATCTTAGCCAATATGGCAGCCTTTTGGGCACTGGCATGGACACATGCTTTCATCTGAATCAGTAACTGTATGTTGTCGTAATTGTAAACCTTGCAGAACTGATTAAAAACACACCGGCCTTGTTATGATGTAAATGGAACGAACGTGTTCAACATGCAACCGTGGTGTAAACCCCTAATGCACTGGTTGTATATAATTCAATAACCTTGACAGAGCTGGAGTCACCATGTTCTCAAGAAGATGGGGTTTCTGTAAAAGAATTGGATTTTAGCTCTCAAATGTACATTTGCCTTTAATAGTAAATCTGTTTAAGCTTGTTATGATTAAACATGCTGGGTTATTGCAACCCAACATTGGGTCAAAAATGGAAAACCCAACAGTTGGGTTATAAATTAACCCATGCTGGTTTGTTTCAACCCAAAATTCTGGGTTGTTTAACCCATTGTTGGGTCAAAAATAACCATATTCTGGGTTAATTTAATACAGCTGTTGGCTTTGTTCATATTTGACCCAACCTTGGGTTGAACTAACCCAACATGTTTTTTAGTGGTGTAGCTGGTGCTGTACACCAGCGAAAAATTCAGATCTTTCTGATGAGCTTTCCAGGGATTTGTTAAATCTCTAAATTCCCTGATACATTAATCTCAACGTCCCTATAGATATAGAATGGCACAGTCTCCACCCCCTGCATTGTAGTATATCCCAATGGTGACACTCTGAGGTCAATCCAGGTTTCCGACCTCTGCTCCTCTTTGACTCACAGTAATGAAAAACAATTGTCCTTTTATGATGGTTGCTGGATGTGCCCGGCAGAGACAATCAGGTAGAATCAATGTGTCGGGGAGGGTGCTCATTACTTTACCTGACACCCAACACACAGGCACAGCACTTTCACGGTATAGGGGAACAATTTGAAAATGGGACGGTCTGAAAGAAGGTTATTTGTGGTCCAGAGGTTCAAAAATAGAGAACAGGGATTGGATGGGAGTTTCTGGGATGAAAATCTGGTGGGGAATGATGCTGGATGAGAAAAACATTAACCATGAAAAAAATATTATATATGTGTATATGTGCATATGTGCATAATAAAACAAGCATGCCGACACTGCAGGTAGTGACCTAGAAAACTTTGGATGTATTATACTGTATCAAATTGTACTGGAAGCTGAGAGTGTGTGAGATAGAGAGACTGATCTGATGACCTCGGGGAACTAGGACATCACTCAGCTTACAAAACCCACTGTGAACCGCTACAGAGCCAGCGATCTGAGTCAGCTTCTCTGACACACACACTCGCAGACTTTTCACAACCCACTATCTCTACAACCTGTTTTAAGTCTAAATGTTCACAAAATCTGCTTTCATGTCGTCTGTCTCTTCTCTCAAAGAGGAATACAGTAGTTCACACAAAAAGAAATGTATGAAATGTTACTGTTTTATTTACAGATTTTTAACAAAATAAAGTCTATTTTTGAAATAAGGTCAAAAACCGTCAAATTACAGAAAACACAGCAAATGTACAAGTAAAAAGCAAAACCATGTAATTTTACAGGGAAAAATATTTTATGGAATATTTCCGTAATTTATAAAAAAAAGGGTTTTTTACAGTGTTGTTCAAAACCTGCATGATTGTTTTCTATGTGATGTAAAAGGTAAATTTATGAGATTATAATGTATATTATATGTCCACGGGGCTGGGGCTGTTCCCCAAAAAAACAGCTGCATAAAATGTGACAGAAGGTGAAATGTGTACTTCACACAAAGATATAGCGTGGCATTAATAAAAAATAGCTTTTTATATTTTCTTTTATGACATTTTGGAATTAAATAAATGGCTTTGTAGACTGCATGTATTGTTAGCTCATTGACAAAATGTTAAAAGTGTTTGATAAATGAATAGATCGTAATGTAAAGGTAAATAAGTAATTTGGGTTGAGGTGGACATGAGGGTGAGTAAATATCTAAATGATGACACATTTTGTCATTTCATATGAAATATCCCTGTCATGAATCTGTCTACGTGCTGGTCTACGTCAACAGCAGGGAGATCTGTGTGGCTTGTCGTATCTCTTAAAGAGGACCTTTCTTCTCTAGTGTCTGTACACTCTTTTACGCTGGCTAAGGTCCTACTGACATTTTAGAGATGAGAAGTGGGTGGAGGACGATAGAGATAGAAAGAGAGCTCCTAACAGCACTTATCATTGCTTTGTCCTTCACATCACAAGCACATTGTTCATAATGGAAACTATGGCAACGGGACCAGGTACTGCAACACGGGGTGGCTGGGGCCAGCGCGTGTATGCGCTGCATATGAATGCATCCATGCACATCACCGGCCTGCCTGCAAAATAAATCGCGAAAACAGATAAGATTAAGGATGGTCCTATCAGCCATACAATTCACATTTAGAATGAAAAGGAATTAAGTGAAATCTGTCTGCCGCACAAACAGATCTTTCATACTGATGCTATCTGCAAAATGGCAATGGTAAATGGGCTTTAGGGAACATGAAGAGATCCGATAAGAGAATGTTAAGATAGCTTCACCACAGAGTCGTATTGATGTGTAACTTAAATAAAAATAAAATAAAAGCTTTTAGCTGTGTGTTATATACAGTGGGTGATGGTTTATTGTTTACTCTTGATAGTTTAGAAGGAGGAATCATAGCATTTAAAGAGAGTTAGAATTCTGTTAGAATTGGAATTCATTTTTCAACCTCATGTCCTTCCAAAACACATGACTTTCATTTTTTTCTGAACACAAAACCAGATGTTAGCCATAATTATTTATATGGGTTGTTGACAAATATTCCAAACATGTGGCCTATGGTGTGCCATAGCAAAAAAAATGAAAACAAACTGTTCATTTTACATTACTAATATTTGAATTTATAAAATAAACATCATATAAATGTATCTTAATTGTTTCCTACATTTTTGCTGTCACACCATAGGACACATTTACTGTATATTTGTCAACTACCCATATATTTATTATTTTTTGCACATTTTAGAATAATAAGAAATTCTAACTGTGTCAATTTATCAGCCAGCTTCTCAAGATCTCATCTTGGGAAGGGTTTTAAACTGTTTTAAAGGAATTTACAATTTATTTTTGGCTGATTATTCTTAATTATTTAGTTCGAGTCTTCCTTTAAAATATATATTTTTAAGCTTTTATAAATGACAGTAAGTACTATGTTGGCACAATTTTATTTTTGTCTATCATTCCAGGCATTTTACATATACCATCAAATAAAAATATTTTTAAAGGGATACTTCACCCAAAAAGGAAAGGTTTGTCATAATTTACTCACCCTCACATTGTTCCAAACCTACAGTATATAATACTTGTCTTTGTTCTGCTGAACAGACAGGAACATTTTTGGAAAAATGTCAGATCTCATTGGCCATTGACTCCCATAGTATTCCTTGTCCCTACTACGACAGTAAATGGGGGATGAGATCTAACATTCTTCAGCAGAACAAGAACAGCATAACAAAAAAATGTGTACAGGTTTGGAACAATCTGAGGGTAAGTAAACGATGACAGAATAAGTATCTCTTTAAGATCATAAGAAACAAATTATTCAAGTTAGAGTTAAATAACCCTTTTTGAGTGAATTGTTCATTTAAAATAGTTATAAACCTCAGTAAAAAATGTCCGTCTCCATTTGAGAAACAACAACAACAATCGACACTTCAAACTCACTACAAGCCGCACGTTATCATTCACATTTCTGATGCTCTATGAAATAATTGATCTGCCGGCTCAACAAACCGGGTGATACTTTTTGGGCCTGATGATACCACTGAGCAGCTGATTTGTGATTGATCTAAAGTATGATCAATAATTTGTTAAACGAGCTGTTTTCTAATCTCCAGGGTATTGAGTGATCAAGGAGAAGTCGTGCACATTGTTGGGAGTGTGTCTGGCCTATTTCTTTACTGTGTGTGTATGTGGGGGTAATTAGACACATTTCTGAAGCAGTGAAGCAGCAGGAAGTAAAGTCTCCTGCTCTTATTGTGGATAAATGAGCGCAGCTTTACGCTGCAATTAATGATGAAACGAATGCAGAGATGTGCATTTCCTCTCTTGTGGTCAGAGCCCAAAACATATCATAAAACAGGCAAAAACCGAAATCTTTTCCAGCACACAGCTTTGCTCACATGTTAATAGGTTCACATGTAAATAATAACTTCACAAAAAAAATGTCTGTTACAGTGGAGGGAAATATTTTAAGTGAATAGCAACGTTAATTTCAATCTGGTGGCTTCAAAATTCAAAGAATATAGCGCAATATAAACCGTCTGTCATTATGCAGAGAATATCATTCAAACATTCACCTTTAGTGTTTCACATAATAAAGAAAGCTTGTGAATGACATAAGGGTCACATAAAAGAACAAAATGTATAAACCAAACCATTTCCAGAATACAGCTTTCAAATGAACTGAAAAATAACTTTTATCATACCCACGTGTGACATCTCTGACATCCGCCAGACAAAGCGAGACAACCGTGTGAGGGCGCAATTTGACATTACCGCTCGCTGTGGTTGTTCGACAAGGTGTTGAATTGTAATGTCACCATTAGATTATGTGTTCCAAAACAACAAAAGCGTGAGTGGGCGGAAGGTTAATGTGAAATTATTCAAATGTATTCATATGGAGATCCCGTGTCCTGGTGCCATTGACGGTAAGGAGTTTGGTGCCCCTCGAGGCCCCCGGAATGCAGTCGCACTTTATCTGGCTTTGGTTTTTCAGCTCAGGGACGTTTTCAAATGTGAAACACAGAAGTGCGAGGGAGACACAGGCGAAGTGAGCAAATGAAAGCAGGAGGTGATTACTGAGCCCTGAATGGAGGCATGACTGGAGAATGATTATTATTCGATACAGAGAGAACAGACAGCACTTTGATGAAGTGAGTGGGTATAAAATCCATACACACAGCGTGTTTTAGAGAGTTTCTGGCCCACAGAGAGAAAGAGAGAAGGGATCTGAAAACATAAAAGAAGCACTCTGCCTGCACTTCCACATTATTTAGATTTAAATACCTCATGAAATGGTTTGATAAACACAGTTTTGTTTCCTGTGTTAACATATCTACTGTATTGTTACAGTATAAGTATGATGTAAGGGCCTTTCATTACATAGATATAAGGCAACCACAGTTTTTTACTTCCTATTCTTAGCCTTTGGTCATTCAAGAAGATACTTTCAGAGGTGGCTAATGCCGTGGTCACGTCAAACTTTCAGCTTGCAAAATTTCCATGCAGATCCCTACATACGTATTATGTGATCTGGGTTTGCAGGTTAGAGCTCAACAAAGATGAAGATCAGAATGAAACGAAAGGACTACTTACATTTCCAGTCTGCTGCATTCGCATCAAGGTTAAAACCAAAACTGTTAATACATTTCTGTTAATCGAAATATTGGCTTGAATATTATTTAGAAAAAATAATCATTTAACGAAAATTAGCCTCATCAATCAATTGAAATAAGTTTAAAGTGATAGTCCAACCAAGAATGAAAAGTCTGTCATTTACTCACCCTCTTGTCATTTCAAACCTGTATGACTTTCTTTCGCAGAACACAAAAGAAGATATTTTGAAGAATGTTGGTAACCGCACCTCATTCACTTGCATTGGTTTCGTGTCCATACAATCGAATGGTAAATGGGGGCCAGTGCTGTTCGATTACCAACTTTCTTCAAAATATCTTCTTTTGTGTTCTGCGAAAGAAAGTCATACAGGTTAGAAACGACAAGAAGGGTTAGTAAATGATGACAGAATTACAATTTTTGGTTTAAGTTGAGGCACTATAATTAATAACTGAAAATAAATAAAAACTATAAACAAAAATGTATTAAGCTTACAAATGAATAATAAAATGACATAAGCAGAAAACAAAATTGCTAAGCATTAAACTAAAATAACATGAACAATGAAAATATTAAAAGGTAATTCAAAATAATAATAATAAGTCAATAGAAAAAAAGTATAGTGTGACCATGGCATAATTTGCAATGTGCTTTCACACCAGTAACACTTTAGGGTTGGAGCATTTATTATTGTTTTTTCTAATATCACATCACACATGTATATTAATATGAAATTGCCACCTTATAAAATTGTTTTCCCTTTTAGCTCAGGTTGCACTATTTTAAAGCTATAATTTCTGCTACTTTTGTGAAATATATTGAAGCTAACTAACTGGACCATTTTGGATTGGACTATTTTGTAAGCTTTCAGAGGTGCAATATCACTTATTTGGACTAAAAGCAAACTCACATATTATAAGAAAAAACGTCTCACTACTTTCCAGCTCCTCTGCCCACTGATAGCTGCAGGAGAAATGAGGTGTTCTGAGCTGTAAACATGCACCAGTGACCTGTGTCTGTGATGGTCAATGTTTGTGTGTGTATGCATCCCTGTGTGTACTCAGATGCCCTTCATAACATTGCCCTGTAGGACCAGTTCGCTCTGAAGTTTGTTGCTCTGCTTCACTGCTCTGTTGAACACAGATGGAAAGTCACACAAACAGAATAAGAAAGAAAATAGACTCCAGTGGTGTTCCACTTTTTTTTGCATGTCTCCACTTCTCCTTCTCTGCACAATGTCTCCACCTTCTCCGATTTTAAAGGTATATTCTATTTACAGCCCCTCCACAACAGGAATGAGCTTTATGTCTTTGAAAACAAAACCCACTGAAGCAAACAGGAGTAGCTTGTGACGTGACCCTATAAGACAACTGAAAAGGGTTGTGCTCTGTTCAAAATTGGGTTTGGTTTTAAATTCCATTTCAGATCTGAGATTGCAAAGAGAATTTGGAAATGTCATTTGAATTTAAGGGTCTGGAGCAACCCAACACAACAGATTCCAAAACACTAAGAGATGTTTTTGTAATCATGTTATATTATTGTTTTTCTTTCCAATAATTGTCTTTGTACAATTCACATGATATGAATTCATACAAATCAGACACACATGTGAATCACTGTGACATCCGGTTGTGTAATCCCAGGAGTTTCACACGGGACATGGAATTCACACAAAAATATTACAAAACCATATTTCCCTTAATTTTGCACACGCCAAATTTATGTGGCTTTTCTAAGGTTAAAGATTTTTCAACCTGTTTAGTTATTTTGATGCATTTGGATGCTTAAACACTCATTCCGCATCCCGTTGAGCTTGCATTAAATTTAAACGTACCCTGCAAAAAAATCCTGTTAAAAAATTGAAATTTTCTGCCAGCTTGGGCAGAAGAAGCAAGAAATAAATCGTAAGAATTAATCGTAAAATAACAGTTTCTCCTGTAAAATAACATGTTTTTTGTTAATGTGCAGTAATGTTTTTGTAATTTTACTGTTTTTTTTTACTGCTTTTTTATCACAAAACCATGGCAACAGTTTTATATAAAATTATACAGACACTTTACCCCACACCTTCAAAGGAGACATTTTTAGATGATGTATTTTTACTAAGTGGGTCAGAATCTTGCCCCAGAGGCCATTGTGAGATTTACTTGTACAGGTAATGCGAACAGATGCCACTGCACCGGAACCATCCGAGCAGTCACTTGCTCTGTTTCAACATATAGGATGCCATTCATTCATAATGTGAGAATAAACAATGCAAAGTCAAAGACACATAAACAGGATAAAGGGTTCTAAGAATAAAGACAGTGACTTCCATAAGAGGAGCAAAAGTACAGACTTGTCCTACTTTCAAACAGAAGGGGGCCTATGCAAGAATACACTGTGTGAAGGGAGCGTGGGGGAGACGCAATTGTAGATAATGATATCCACCCACATACTATGTGAGTCACTGATTGCTGTTTTTGACTGTGCTTTTGATCAAAACATGGTGTTTTTTCCCCAGAGTTCGAGGTTTAAACATGTTGTAACCCTGAGAAAGATTTAGAGGTTTCAACAACTTGCTCAAAAGTCCATAAGTGTAAGGAGAGAGTCATCAACACAGACACAAATCTCATCTAAGTGGTGGACGTTAACATGACCTCTCTCGGCAAGAGGTCTTCTTCTTACGGGATGGAAATGTCTGGTGGGTGGATGAGAGAATAAAACCGTCTCGTGAAACATCCACCAAGTAAACGCATGGCTCTCCTCCTCCATTTTCCCTCGTTAGAGCCACAGAGCGCTGCTTCGCATTTGTCTGGAAGACAGAAACATGTCACACTCTTTATGAGCCCATCACTCTGTAACAAGTGGCCTCTGGGGATGGAAATGCTCTACAGAGTAGCAGATTGGCTGGCTGTTTGTCTGCTTGCTTGTTTCTGAATTTCAGCACAGATGAATTTGTTTGAAATCTACCTGTGAAATCAAATCTTATGAGATGATAAAAGATGAGAACAGGAAACAAACACAATGGCAACATCTAACAAATTTGAAATCTTTCCCCGATGTGACTGGTTGCTTTACCTGTCAGTCACTTGGCCTTCAATCACGGTTTGCTTAGTGCTATGTAATGTCGAATGTGACAATGGTTAACAACAGTGTTTATGAGTGTCTGCTGTGAACCTTGCATACTTTTAATAATTCAGCATTTAGTCGTAATCCAATTTTTTTTAAATGGTGCTAGATAGCACTAAAAGTGATTCTTGGCTCGTAATCGTAGGGGAACCAATTTTAGTGCTACATAGAACCATATTTTGGTGGTTCTTTGAGATGACTGCGGTGCTATATAGAACCGCTGAAAAACCATACAGGGGCTTAGCAAGTTCTTTATACAGAAATGGTGCTACACAGCACCTCGGTCACCCCAAAGAACCACTGAAGCACCAAGATATGGTGCTATATAGTATTAACTCACAGTTAAATTATTATTATTATTATCTTACAGTTGGAAATCAGGGGAGGTAAAGACAGTGTTGAACACTTATTTTTATGTACTTGCTTAATAGATTTGTTGCATGTTTTTAACCAAAAATAGAGTAATGTATGAATAGCAGCTTTAACATTGACGTGCATCTTCTTTTTCTGCACATCTTTTCTATTTAGCTGAAGAATTTGACATACATAACATCATTCTCGATTCTTCTTTAAATATAGTTTGTCATTTGAACCCAAGATGAAGAAACCTCCTGCTCATTCTAGAACAGGAGAGTGTGACCAGTGGTCCACCAATAATTGTTTGATTTCTAAATCTTATTTAAAGTAAAAGGCTTTACATGAAACAGTTTTATACAACCATTTTCCACAATATTTAAAATTGTCCCATACCATAATATTGCTGAAAACCCCTCTATAGGCAATAAGGGCACTTAATAAAACATTATCTGTGATAAAACATTTTGTCTCTGTCATCATTTCATTGGAAGAGTAAAATCTCCACCTTTCTTTCCTCCTCTGTCCTCTGTCCTCGCTGCAGATCTTTAGCTCTTGATCTTTTGTTCACCCTTTTAATTGGATCTGTGAATGATGTGGAACATCTTGATGTTTTTATGCAATCTTACATCTGGTAATGAGTTTCTACATCCAAGTCTCGGGGGATTTGGGCAGGGTCAGAGAGGTAAAAGACTAAATTAACTTGTCCGGAAAGGAAATAAGGTAAGAAACTAGTCACATGGCCAGACAAAAACAGTCTCTGGTTCTAGCACTGTCAAAGTCAACATGAAATCACTATAGACAAAATACACTAATTTGCTTTCTTAATACTTGTTGGTCTAATGACACAATTATCATTGAGTGTTATTTAAAAAAAACTTCCTAAAACGTAATAACTTGGTTTATTATACTGTATTGAGAAAGTCAGATTACTGTTGTGGGTAATGAAGCTTTACTAAAATCATGCCAAAAGTTAACTCAGGAATTAAATGATGTCAAATTGTTTACCTATTAATTGTCACTAAATGTTTTGAGGAAGGATACACATGAAAATGCCCTATCCAAACCGCAACCTGTTTTTTAGACCAATTACTTTATATTGTAACTGGTCTTAACATTGTGTATTCTAGAGGCTTAGACTACGCCAGTCATATGTGACCCTGGACCACAAAACCAGTCTTAAGTAGCATGGGAATATTTGTGGCAAAAGCCAACAAAACATTGTATGGGTCAAAATTATCGATTTTTATTTTATGCCAAAAATCAGTTGGATATTAAGTAAAGATAATTTTCCATGAAGATATTTTGTAAATGTCCTACCGTAAATATATCAAAATATGATGTACTTTTGTGAGTGGCTACAGCAAAATCGCAAACCAAAATGGCCGGAATCACGTCGACAAACAAGCTAGTTAGCTTAAGTTTGGTATGTAAAGAATTTCAGCTTTCGGGTTCATCTACTCTCCACAACGTTGATGCAGCAGTAAGCCAAGAGTGTTAAAACAAACCTGTTTCTTCTTAGCAACAGACTGCCACAGCGCCTCTGATGGACAACTTTAAAGTCGATTTTCTCACTATTTTGATTATTTTGCACCCCAGATTCCCGAGTTTAAAAAAGTAGCATTTCTGCCAAATATTATCCTATCCTATCAAACGATACATCCATGGAAATATATTTTATTCAGCTTTCAGACTGTATAGATCTTAATTTCGAGAAATTGACCCATAAGACTGGTTTGGTGGTCCAAGGTGACATACTATCGAGTTTGTCAAGAATATATTAGAATTTAACAGTGAAATTTTAAAGTAAACTTAAGTGTTTAACTGAAGGAACAGTGTCATTTAAAAGGTTAAATTAGCAGGTTACTGTTAAGGAAATACAAGCTATGCAATATTAATAAATAAAATATTTGAACCATCTTTACCATCTTGAGATGAATTTGTGGACATGAAAACAATAAAGCTGCAGTCCATAACTTTTGTCTCTATATTGCCATTTCTTTAAACATAAAATTGCAGGTTACTTTACATACTTACGAAAAACGATGTCAAACTGACAATGGGCTTATTTGACTTCATGTGGTGCTGCTCAGACCAATCGTAGAGCTTTTGAAACTCTCTCGTGGTTCTTTTATGACATACTCCGATCAGTCTGATCAGTCCCGTATGAAGTCAAACAAGCCCATTACCATTTGTAAGTCGCGCCTAAAAGCATAATTTGCTTTGGATAGAAGCATCTGCTAAATGAATAAATGTAAATATAAAAACCAGCTCAATTTATAAATCATTATTATAAGCTGTGCATCGAGATAAGGATATAGTTTTCAGATTTTTTTTCATTTATATTTATGCATTTGGCAGACACTTTTATCCAAAGCGACTTACATTGCATTGTATTATACATTTGTTTCTGACTATGAGCAATCCCCTGGGATTGAACTCATGACCTTGGCATTGCTAGTGCCTTGCTCTAACAACTGAGGCACAGGAAAGCTTTCTCAAAAAATACTTGCTCAAAAAACTTATTATGCTTTCTTTAACAACATTTCGGAAGTGAACTGGCTTGTTAACGTCATTTCATGTTAATATTAAAATAAAAAACCCACATATTCCAGATTAGTCTGGTACTTCCTACTAAACTGATAAAACCTCCATTCCAATTATATGACATTGTGCCATTAAACAAATAACAGTCCCTTTTAACATACTTTAGAAGTGTTTATGTGCTAAACAGCTGCGGTTAAGAAAAGCTGGAATTTCCTCTCAATACAAAACTGCAAGAGACACAAAACCTATAAAAATGATTGTTTATTCAGTGCGTAATTTCAGTCACATTTATTTTTCACTCACAGTCTTGCATAGAAATAAAAAATGAACTCAACACTTTTCAAGAACTCTAACGCAGGGCTCATTTGGGTCCTGCTGTCTCTGTTAATAAATCCTTTAAATAATGTAGAGAGCTCAAAGCAGTTCCAAACACAACGGCACGCACAGCTACTGTATGTAGCTGTTACATCACGTTCCAGAGCCTATAGAGGACATTAAAGTAGAGGCGGATCTTTGATGAATAATGTACACCGCAATGCACTCAACTTCACAGGGGTCTTATGATAATAACACAATTAAAACTAATCAAAAGCCCATTTGGAACGATTCCATTATTAACTCTGTGGATGTTTAAAAGAGGGGCATGAACTCGAACTTCTCTCACAACTGACATACGTTCGCCCACTCGTTTCATCTCGTTGACTTACATCACGGCAGCAAACTCATGGGTATCCAAGTGACAACAAATGTAACGGATCAAAAAACCCATCCGACCACACGCTCAGGCCTTATTCAAAGCTACTGGACTAGAAAGAGGGAGCTAAAAAGGAAAGCTTGAATTTGTGCATGTCAGTCATGTTTTATCAAGTCTCATTTACTAAGCAGAGTTCTGTGGCAGAGCGGATATAGGCAGCAGCCCCCCCACTTGAGCTCCCTGTGCTGGGGACAGGAACTGTTTGAGGGAGGGGAAACATGACTCCAGCTTTCTCTTTCCCAATCTTTCCTTCTGTTTCCATCAGCTCTTGTTTCTTGGCGTCTTCCAAAATCAGTTGAACGTTCTTGGAGAAAGTGACGCGGGGGTCCTCTGATGGTAGGGCGGGACAGTCGCAGCGTGCACGGAGTTCCAGAGCCTACAACGACAAGAGAGACATCAAAAGGCTTCCATCTCACCCTCTACCAAGCTTACGAGGCTTAAGAGGGAGGGAGGAATTGGTGGATTGATGGATGGATGGGTGGAGGATGGGTGAATAGATTGACAACAAAATGCCTGTATTAAATTAGTTATTCGAGAAGACCATAAGGCCATCTACATAATTCAGACGTTTTACAAGACTGATTTGACAAAAACGGGACCTCCACTGGTCTCTGCGAACTCTAAACTACCCTCTGACCTCCATTAGGGGTGATGGAGAAAAGCCCTCATAACATCAGATCGATAATTTCTCCACACACATGAACTCAAAGACCAGGACCAGCCAAACAACACTTAAAGAGTTCAGCGTCTATTAAATGATGTATGGCTTAAAGTGATAGTTCACTGTTGTTTGGTTAACAACATTCTTTTAAAAAGGGTCATTTAATCTGGGTAAATGCATTTCATGATAGCTAAAGGTATCTTGTAGCCTATATTAAAATTGCATTGATTTTTGATTATTAATATGTATGTATTAATATGTAACATTATTATTTCCCACGTGTTTTTTTATCCTACAGCACATTACAGTATGTCTACAGGACTCTCTCTTGAAATCACATTTCAGTTCGGTTGACATGTGTGTGCAACCCTTTTTACATCATCGAAAAATGTGTACCTCCTTTAGTTAAAATGAGTATTACATTCAGTTTTTTATTAAAGTAATGCAAATATTACATATATACATTTCTATGTTAAAATTGCCTTCTAATACAAAATGTTGATAAGTCGTCTTCTGCTGGGATCCTTTCAACAGAAAGCATTTTCTTGTTCCATTATTATTCAGAACAATATTCAGAACGTATCGGAATTGGCTGTTAAATCCACACCAGAAATTCAACCCAGAAAAAGGCCAGATTTCAACAACACGGCTATGTTTGAGAATCAGGACATTAGGGAAACTCTTAAATCTAAACGACACTTGATATAAAGCGAATGATGGACCGAAGCTTATTGGGAACAATTACCCAAGAGGGACACATCAGTTGCATACTTAGGGCCAATCTGAAACAGAATAACCTTTTAAAATGCACATTGATTCTTTAGATGGAACATCACGGATATGGAACATCACAGATCAAATGGAACCAGCTGACCAATCGAACCATCTGTGAAAAGCATATACTGTACTGTATGTATGTATAAAAATGGCATGTATGACTTATGGCAACACGTAAGAAGGGTGTTCAAGATAAATGGCTGACCAGTAAATTTGCGTGACAAAGTCTGCTTTTTTGTCGAGTTCGAAATAATAAGGTAATAATTATGTGCTAAATAGATTACAAAGAATAAAGTTTTAAAAGTTATACGTTTTTTTTTTGTTTTTAAATTGTTAAAGAGCGCCAGCTGTGCGCGCACCAGTCTCGAATCACGTAGGAGATCGGGAGCATATAAGAGAACGAGCGACAGAACCGTCGAAGAGAGAGGACCGGGCCCGGACATATGTTAAGTTGTTTTATGTTTATGTATTGTGTGATTCGCCGGCAGTCGTCCGTGAGGGGCTGCCGGCTGTTTATTTACGTTGTTTATTTTGTGATTAAATGTTTAAATGTTTGCCGGTTCCCGCCTCCTTCCTTTCTTTTAATGAACCTTATTACATTGGTGCCGAAACCCGGGAGGAAGGAGAGACATGTTGTCGGGGAGTCCTCGCCGCCGAGTGGCCTCGCGGTGCCGGAGAGTTCGGGCAGCGCGGACGAAGGGCGTAAAAAAAAAAAGTGAAAGTGATGTCTGCGCATGCTCCTTCTCCTGCTCTTCTTGCTGCCAGGTGTGCGTGCGTGTGCTTTTCCGGGAGAATTGTCCAATAAGGGACTAAGAAAAATTCTTATGAAACAGCTTTATATGTTCGAAAAAAACTTTCCGAAGCCTGTACGATCGCTGGGGAAAGGTATCGAGCACAGAAATACTACGTTATACGCCCAAATCGTTTTTTGACAAGTTGACCACATGTTAAGCATGAGAAGACAGTACGTTTAACATTGTAAAGAAGTCAGAATGCATGACACATCGTTGCACCACCCCCTTAAGTGTAACTAAACGTTGTCAGTGTTGGCGGTGTCTTTAGCAATTTATTCACAGCACTCTGCACTCATTGTTTAAAAATATTACAGCGCGGGACGCGAGGGTCTCGATCAAGATAATAGAAATGGGTTTACCACGTTCTCTGTGAATTGCCTTTTAAAAGTCTCTCTCAGCACAGCGCAAATTTAAAAGAAGTGATTGTTTGGACTTAGTAGTGGAGGTCTATCTGTTCTGCTGGGCTTAGATTCGTGGCGGAAGAAAGTAGTTCCCCATTTCCTTCCAAAGACACTCCGACGTTGTTTCTGGTTTATCTACACACTTGCTCCGTCGAACTGATGTATAAATGCAATATCGTTCTCGTAGTCGTGTATGTAGTGTTCTTATATCTTCATGGCTGTAGTGTTCTTATATCTTCATGGCTGTGATCACAGCCATGAAGATATAAGAACACTACATACACTTCTACTCGAGCGATATTGCATTATTGCTGTACACGCAAAGTGCTTTACAATCATATGAGGGGGATCTCTTCTCAACCACCACCAGCGTGCAGCATCCACTTAGATGATGCAACGGCAGCCACAGTACAACGGCGCTACTGAGCTCACCACACACCAGCTATAGGTGGGGAGGAGAGAGAGAGATAGAGCCAATTCAGAGAGTGGGGATTATTAGGAGGCCATGATTGACAAGGGCCAGTGGCGGGAATCTGGCCAGGACACCAGGGTTCCACCCCTACTCTTTACGAGAAGTGCCACGGGATCTTTAACGACCACAGGGAGTCAGGACCTCGGTTTAACGTCTCATCCGAAGAACGGTGCTTTTTACAGTATAGTGTCCCCATCACTATACTGGGGCAGCTTTCCTGTAGCTCAGTGGTAAGAGCATTGTGTTAACAACGTAAGATTGTGGGTTCGATCCCTGGGGATTGCAAATACCTATGTAAAATGTATAGGATAAAGCAATGTAAGTCGCTTTGGATAAATGGTCGCTTAGGTCTCCCATCTACCAGCCATTGTCTGCCATACATCGCACATTTTTATGGTTTAATTCAAACTGAGGGGGCATTAAATGCACATATTGTAAAATTAAAATAAAATGGACATCACTTTTGGCTGTTGCTAAGAAGAAACAGGTTTGTTTTAACTCTCTCTGCTGGTTTACCGCTGTAATGACGTTGAGGAGAGTAGATGTTTTTAAATTAAAGCTTTACATAGATACCAAACTTGAGTGGGTAATTCCCAAAGAGCGGGCAGCCGCGAGTGAAGGCGTGTTTCCGGAGATTTTTGTTCGCGATTTTGCTGCATCTACTCACAAAAAATTGTGTTTTTATATTTTTACAGTTTATAAATGTACAAAATATCTTCATGGAACATGATCTTTACTTAAAGCAACCACGTCGCAGTCTTCCGCAGGCAGTGGATGGGAGGGGTTGTGTGTACCGACCCGAACACAGAACATACAGAATGTGCTTGTAGCCGCAATGAAGCTTATTTTAAGGTCGAAAAACTACACAGTGTGGTTTCAATATCCCAATAATTTTGGCATAAAAGAAAAATCGATCATTTTGAACCATGTCATGTATTGTTGGCTATTGCTAATATACGCGTGCTATTTATGTGGTCCAGTGTAACAATTTTGTTGCATTTTTAGAATTTTGCTAAACAATTGCTTCAGAACATATCGGACTAATAGCAAGACCAGCCTAGCGTAACATCCTTAGAAAATAATATTAATAATATCTCATATTTTACTGAAAACTTAAAATACTGAGAGGTTTTGGTTATTCTCTAAGTATACAGGAGTTGTACTTATATAAATATACTACCTACACAGAAAACAGTTGCATAGGAGTGTTACCAAGATGACTACAGAGTGAAACGACTTAAAGGGACTCTGCGGCATAATCAGAGGTCTGCAAAATAGCCTTTATACAAATGCATTTACCTCAGATTTATGTAATAAGCAGCAGGAGACAAAAGGGTGTGTGAATATTTCACTACAGTAATTGTTGTCATCAGCGAGCACGAGCAGACTCCATTGGCTTAGGTTAAGGAGGGTGAAAATAGAGAAGGATGGAGGCCGTTTTAAAGTAACTTCCCAAAGGAGCAATACTCTTTCCTCAATAGCACCAGAACAGAACAAGACAAGCATTACAGTTGATGGACAATTAGCGCCTTGACCATCTGTTCATTCTTTGTTTGGAGTGCAAGAGTAAGCAAGCAAGACTCAAGGTTAAAGGGATATTTCACCCAAAAATGAAAATTTACTTTCATGGTGTTACAAAATGGTATAACCTTCTTCCAAAGAAGAAAACCAATGATAAAGTTCAGCCGTAGCTGCTCTCTCTCATACAATGAAAGTGGATGGTGCCTGCAGCTTTAAAGTTCGAAATAATCACAATAAAATCATCATAAAAGCAGTCCATATGACTGATGGGATATATTCCGAGTCATCCACAGCCATATGATAGCTTTGTGTGAGGAGCAGACTTAAATGTAATTCTGACATCAGCGGTCACCATTCACTTTAATGGTACACACAAGAGCAGCTATTAATCGCTCATTTCATATTCAACAGAAGAAAGAAAAGTCATACGGTTATTAAAAACATGAAGGTGAGTAAATGATCATTTCAATTCTGGCAGAACTCTTTCTTTAGTAAGGTCCCTGCATGCTACTACTAACATCCACACTCATTCACGTAGCTCTTTCCGTCATTGTTCCACGCTGCTTCCAGCACTTTGCATCGTATATTATTGAGACTCCATTTTGTGTAGGCACTGGTGTGTGACAGGAGAACATGCTTGTGTGTATGGCTCCCCACACTGCTATAGTCTATACTCTCTCGCCAGCTTTAGTTTCTATAACAAACATTAATACAAATACAGTATACAGCACGTAGGCACCCATATGTGCTTCTAAAACATTTGCCTCTCTTTCTGCTATACAGTAGATTCCGCTGTTCATCTATATACTTGACTACATCCAAACATACAACATTTTCAGAAATGTTAACGTTTTGCATGACGCTAGGCTAATGCCCACAAAGAAAACATCACATATTCCCTTTAAAACTTTAACTGTACCAAAATGTAACTAATGTAGTTCAAAGGGTGTGTTAAAGGGTACACCGGATGTACCTAGTGCTCCATTGACTAACTCAAGCTACATTTAGCCTCTTTTTTCGTCCCACGGTGTTAAAACATAACTGACAATTTTGCGTGTTTCAACTGGAACTTATTACAATTCTTCAAAATATGTTCTTTCGCGTTCTGCAGAAGAAAGAAAGTCATACGGGTTTGACATGAGGGTGAGTAGATGATGACAGATGTAAACCATCCCTTTAAGGTGCAGTAACAGTAGACTTAATTCGGTCTCCACTGACTAGCATTCAACCCTGTGCAACAATCTTTTCCCCTATAGTTTTCAATGAACTCACGAATTCACCGTGGCCGTTCAAAATTCAACACAAGAGCTCATTTCATGCATATTACTACTGCACACTCTGACAAACCACTGCCGTGCATTTCGTACACATCAAAAACGCAATACACTATACAGCACTGCGCCATAAATGATTTAGTCTCAATCACTTATGAAGAATCTCTCCTGTGGTGTCTTGTGATTGGTTAACTTTACCATATGCCAAGTACAGTTCGTCAATGTTCCTGTTTTTACAGATCCTCCAGGCTTTTCATAACCCTGGCCCTGCCTGCAGAAGAGCATTTATCATTTCCACAGCAAACGTGGTGTAAGGCGTGTGTGCAGACGGCTGGGTTCGCTCCAGACCAGAGGGGTCTCCAGACGTCTCGTTAGCTCCGGTGTTGTCTGGATATCAGACACGGCTGCGAGCCTTGCTGTGTGCATTTCTGATGGGCACTCTGTTTAAATCAAGACTGAAGTGCACCCGAGACATATTCTGCTATTTAAATACAAGAATCACTGCTTTTTAACAAAGACCTTGTGGGTAAGTGATACTGGAGACAATGATCTTATCAGATAACTAACTTACAGCCATTCATAATGTATAAAAATCGATTAACAGTTAATGTGTCTTCTGCATTGTGATATGGATAGTTCATACGAAAATAAAAATTCCTTCATCAATGACTCATCTTCATGTCAAACCCATATGTCTTGCTTTCTTCTGCAAAACACAGAATATATTTTGAAGAATGTTAGTAACCGAACAAAAGAGGACCCCAGTGACTCCATTTCTCAAAATATCTTCTTTTGTGTTCTGCAGAAGAAAGAGTCATATACATGTTTTAGATGACATGAGGGTGAGTAAACGATGGCAGAATTTTAACATTTAGGTGAATAATCCTTTTAATACAGCGGGATCAAAAAAGCACACTGAAACACCGTGTCCACACCGGAAGCGACAGGCGTGACGCGACACTACAAAAGACATTAGAAACGCATTAGAACCCATTATAATTTCTAATTTTGTCCACACTGGATGCGTCGCAGTGCAACGCGACAAACCCATTAAGAACAAGCAGGTTGTTGTGTTGCGTCGCGCCTGTCGCGTCCGGTGTAGACACGGTGTAAGACCACACTGAAAATCTAGTTTCAACCTGGAATAAACAAGCTTTAGGATTCTGAAAAGTCTAATACACAAAAGCTATGACTTAAAATGAAATCTTTAGATTCGGCTGTTTAAGATGCACTGCGTATAGGTCACTAATCAAATGTGAGCAAACCCCTTTGTACAAAAGGTCAGATTTTATTTCTTCCACTGAAGCGCATAAGATGCTCATTGGAACATTGTCGGATCGTGCTGGGATAAGACGGATCACCAGGTTTTGCGCAAAATTGCAAAGTTTGTGCCAGCTGGAGTGCATGATGTCATTAAAGCAAAAAGGGGACAATCCTAACCAAACATTACCCAAAGAAAACTGATATCAAATCCTCAATGAATCTTTCCACCTACATTGCTATGTTGAAGAACAAATAGCAGTAAGTTAGAAAAGCTTCATGGGGTAAGTTCATATTTTTAGTAGTAGTAGTAGTTTTGTTAGTATTTTTATCATAATTTCTCAATAAAATGTGCAGATGGGTGCTGAAGGTATCTTTCAGTCATTTTTCATGCTCAATATTGGCTCTTTTTCCATTTTAATAGAGGGGGCAGGACATTTTGGGAAATGATGGACACAAGTTGACTCAAATCCAGTTTTTTAGGTAGGACTTCTAAAATAGCCAATAATGTTTTGTTTACCTATACAGCCTGGAATTTAATGAGAAGTTGAATCCGGAACAATGTCATAAAAACTGATCCCAATACAATCCATATAGGTGAAAGCGCAAGAATTGCGAATTGTGTCAATGTTTTGGAGCACACTAGTTTATACTGTGCATATCTCTTAAAATGTGTGTGAGAAATGGTTATATTCCTGTAGTAATGATGTGTGTCTGTGTGTGAGTTTTACCTCGGGGATGAGGCGGTTCAGCTCTCTGACACGGTTTTGGTGGGATGGGTGTGTGGACAGCCACTCTGGGATGTTGGGCTCTCCTTTCAACTGTTCAGCGATCTCCATCTGCTGCCAGAACACTGGGCCCGCCCTCACGTCAGCACACGCCTAACACACAGACAAATCTCAATAAATACGCCTACAGAAACGATTTTCTTGCATGTTTACGCCTCGCCATCTTTAAAGGAATCAAACAGGGCGATGACACATGCTGCCCCCCAGGGTGCTATGAGCACTGGACATCGTCATTAACTGGAACTGGAGCAGACTCGGCATGACTCATGACTAGTCTTGCTAGCCTCGCACCGTTGCAGCAGCAACGTGCCAGTGTCCTTCACAGGGCAGGCTGTGGCAGACGAATGGATATGGGCCCATTTACGAGCAACGGGCATTCTGTTATTACTACTAATAAGAGATTGGGAGGAATCGACTATGTTTCTCTATAATGGTGCCAAGTATGGGACCAGGAAACATGCTGACAGGATGAGTACTACACCGTGAATCAGACGACTGCCACATACAGACTTTTCCAGTAAGCTGTTTGTAAAACCACAATGCCATCTAGTGGTCATGTTTGATACAGCAAGTATATGACTAATAGAAAGAGGGTGCTACACCACTACAAGTTTGTCTAATCTTTCACTATATTTCACTGGCGCTATATACTTTAATTATATTTGTAATAATCAGCTTTTGCTATTTTTATAAAGTGGTTGTTTTTATTTGATGTGATTTATGGGATACTTCACCCATAAAAGAAATTCTGTCACCATTTACTCACCTTCGAGTTTGAGCTGAATAGATTTCTTGTTCTGATGAACACAGAGAAAGATATTTGGAAGAATGCTTAAAACCAGACAGATTTTGACCCCCATTGACTCCCATAGTAGGAAAAATGACTAGTCAAATTTGGGTGAAGTATCCCTTTAAAGGGTGAAGAGTCAATGATATCACACCTAAAGATTTTTAGCAAATAAGTTTGTAATATGGGCAAACATATATTTTGTTCTCCCTTAAAAAAGTTACCAATTTTAGAAAAATGTATATTCTATGCCAGAATTTTCCAGGATTCCTGCCATTTTATACGTTTCCATGTCTTAAAAAAAAAGTTTTTTTTAAAGTTTTTTTAAAGCACAAACTTCACCCTGAAAATACAATCATTACAATGACAGTTTATTGGTCACATTGGTAACATTTATCATAAGAACATCTGATTCTGAATCTCAAATCTCAAATGATCTGATCAACATGATCATTTCTCACTGTGCATATAATAATATGCATTCTCTCAAGAGCATAATTAATAATATCTCTGGTACCTTGGCAGCCAGCTGCAGGCCAACCTGATCCGCCTCTGCCTCCAGCTTTCGACTGAATGGCCGATCAAATGAGAACTACAGCACATACAGACAAAATGAGAGAGAAAATACGTCAGTTAAATGAGCCATTTAAACAAATCACACAGCAGTTATATTGGGTAAACAGAGGAAAATGGACAAAACTGAAAAAAAACTGTGAACCATATTTGGAGAGCAAAATGACTCCGAGATAAAAAAGCCAAACCATTAAAATTTAATTTATTTTGAATGTAATGGGGAAAGAAGAAGAGAAGCCAGGAAAGAAACGAATGAAAATACCCACATAAAAGCAGAACAAAAGACTACAAAGTATCTATGAAAGAAAACACTATAAAAACAAAAGTGCATTAAAACTGAAAGCAGGCCTTTGTTTCACGCCACGCCATTCAGAAAATGCTAATTCAATATCCATTTAGAAGACAAATAAATGGAGCTGAAGTGAATTTTAAGTAAGCACAAATTGAAGTCATGAGAAAACCAAATAATATAGGATCTCCTCTGAGATACTGTTATTGTTTTACAATGGTGGCGAGAGAGCAATTCAGAAGGTTTCTTTGAGCTTTAGTGGAGGAATTAAACTGGTTTGAAGGGTCCTTTAGGGGATTGTACAATCAATTTTAAAGGACTGTTTGCATCGCTGATGGCCAAACACGACTTAATCTTATATTATAAATATATAAAAGTCCTATAATTTAATCTGAACAAAAACAACTTTGTTGTGTTGTTAAATAATATTAAAAATATACATGATGTGTATGAATAAAATCAGTTTTTAAAGGGACACCAAAAATAAAAATGCCTGGAATAAACTGAAGAGCCAATGCTTCTAAAATAAAAACCAGGTGTTGACTAAGTAACGTGCTGTAATGCAATGCTTTGAGCATTTCCACTGAAAACTTATGTATGTATATATATTGTTATGAATGCTTTTCATGATTAAAAAAGTTAACCATGGGTATTCAAAAATAACTCGGATTGTACATTCCTAAAACCATGGGTTATCATTCTTGCACTTCTGTATCAGCAAGATAAAATGCCATCTGAATCCTCCCAGTCTGTTTTAAGACCCCTGAGATGTTTCATTTCCAAATCAGGCATTTTCCCATGACAATTTGTCTAGTTTGTAAAGAAAATATATAAAACGGTAAAACAACTACTCACACAACACACAGGTTTTCTCTACAAAGCACATGATACAGGCTGTTGAATTCCTTAATAAACATCTGTTGCAATGGATCTATCTGTAGTATACCAACCTTGCTTTTTTTCACAGTGTATAAGTTTGACACTGTAATGGAGGCCATTGTTAAGCGCACTTAACAAGTACTGTATTGATGGAAAAGCAATAAAAGTGTGAATGAGAAGTCAAAGGTCACCTGGATTAGTTTACTTTGAATCCAATGGCCAAGCACAGCCAAACTGTCACGAGGACAGATCGCCCAGATAGCAGTTAACAAGATGAGAGACAACAGCTCCACCACGTGAGACAAACTGGCCTGCTCTGCCTGAAAGAAAGAGAGAGAGAGAGAGAGAGAGAGAGAGAGAGAGAGAGAGAGAGAGAGAGAGAGAGAGAGAGAGAGAGAGAGAGAAAGAGAGAGAGAGAGAAAACTACTCAAGTAATAGTCAGAAATTCATTATAGTTTTTTTGGCTTTGTTGATTTCATCGTTTATCTACTATGCTAATTTGTTTGCATTTTGGTGTAGTTAAGAGACTTAACAGCCCAGATTTTGTCAGCACGCTCAATTAGGAACAAAGGAAAGCAAACAAAAAACAAATTTAACAAAGAGAGACACAATAAATCACAATCCATTATAATTACAACACACATTTGTTCTGATGAGGGCAAAGAATATGCCAAAACACATGCTCATAATCAGACGGAGAGATGCTGCAATGCAGATGACTCCAGTTGTGTGCTTTCTGAGTACAATCTGAGATTTTCATTGGGTGATACGGCCTTGTGTTTTGTATGCATGACAGAAAATCATTATGGCAACTATTTTACAGAGACAGACACAATTTATTTTAAATGTGTGTCCAACACAGGTCACTGCACTGTAAAAAAACACACAAAATGTTCTCCCTACAAAGATAAATAAGTAACTTAAACTTAGAATTTTTTGTTAAAGGAGTCAAATTATTTTTTTATATATACTACACAAAATTAGCCTAAACATGTTTCTAACAAAGATTATTTATTTGAATCGACTTAGTTTCTCAAGTTTTAGGCCAAAATGCGTCAGAAAGTTTGCCCAACTTACAAAACAGTGTACTCTTAACAAACAATATTGCAAGAGTTTGAAAGTTCCCAAGATGCATTGCATTGTGTTCAATTATGTGTTTATTATTTGTTTTTCTTTTAAAGATTAGTGTTTTAATTCTTGCTGGCTTTATTTATTCTTTAATATCGTTGTTACCATTCATTATCTGTTGTTTTTAGAGTTTTTTTTTTTTTTATTGTTACCATGGTTGAGGTTTGGGTGTTCAATGTTGAGTTGTTAGTGCATGACACAATCGGTAGAAATGCTCTCAACACAATCTGTTTAAAAAGTTAATTGATCAAAATGTTTGTCAGTCTGAAGCAGTAACATGTAAAATTGTAGTAAAAGACAAATACATTTGTTTAATTTTAAATAACCAATCTCTACTTATGTTCAGTGATCAAAAGATATTTGGTTCTGTTGTTCATTAGGTAAATTTCTCTATGCTGTGACAACTGACTTAAACATAATTTTTAAGTTGGGTGGCCTTAAGTCTCTGTTTGTTGAGTTAACTCAAAAACGTGTTTGTGATAGTTTGCCTTATTGTTTTAAGTTGACTAAACTATTTTTTTACACTGTGTCTCAAAGGACTATTGTGTAGTTTTAGCGGCATCTAGTGGTGAGGTTGCAAATTGCAACCAACAGCTCACTCCTCCCCCCTTCCTTTCAAAGCACTATGGAGGCTGAGCGAGGACTAAGATTTTATCACGTTTTCGCTTCTTTCCCGAATGAGATCATGTATTTATGCGTTCTGTAGAGTTTGTCTGTTTTGTCTGTGTAGAAACAACATGGTGAATTCCATGCAATAGCTCATTCAAGGTAATAAAAACATAACGCTTCATTATGTAAGGTCTTTATACACCTCTGAACACATAGTTGTGTATATTTTATTGCATTTCTGTCAAACGATCCTCCAAAATTACACACTGGACCTTTAAACTGTATATTATATTGTAAAGTATAAACAATGCGTATATTGCATTTAAAGTGATGGTTCACAAAAAAAACAAAGAGATCAGATCTTTAACTGAATGTGCATTTGGTATGCAATTTTTTACAATTCTGATCTGGTCCTCACACAAAAATATACAGCTTCAAATGCCATACAATTTGCATGCACACCGACTTTCACTGGTTATCATGTGGAAAAGAGCAGATTGGGTATTTTAGCTAAACAATATATTTTTTTTAAATAAATCAGTTTGATCGGAAATCGGCTGAAGTTAATTTAAGAACACGAATTTGCGCAACATGACTGTCTGCAGCGTCCTCACACAGACAAAACCTACTAAGGAAGTTTGAAGGGTTATTTAATCGTAAACTTGAGATTTGCGTAGTCACGCTTCATGCCCTTTGGATGGAACATATATGCCCATTTCAAACTGGAATTATGGCAGAGTATCTAGTGATGTTTACTTTCGCAGGGATCTTACAGGCGTATTGAACAAACCTCCGAAGCGGTAGGAGAAGCATACAAGATATGCAGAGCGGGGGGGCGCGAGGACCGGAGTTGAGATCCGCTGCCTTAAAGGGATAGTTCCTTGGTTGATTCAAACCTTTATAAATGTATTTGTTCTGCTAAACACAAAGGAAGATATTTGGAAGAATGTCAGTAACCAAACAGGTCTCATCCCCATTGACTCCCATAGTATTTATTTTCTCTACTATGGCAGTAAATAGGAGATGACATCTGTTGGGTTACTGGCATACTTCCAAATATTTTCGTCTACATTCAGCAGAACAAAGACATGTATACAGGTTTGGAGCAACGTGAGGGTGAGTAAATGAGTCAACTATCCCTTCTTAAATATATTCTTATAGTGGTCAAAATAGGGGTCTGTAGAGCTGTATGCCTATTACAGGACCTACACTAATGCCCAGAGGCGTTTCCAAGATGACTGCCGAGTCAAATGATGTGCTTGAGTGTTAATCTCTGTATTTCTCTGCCCTAACCAGACCCACAAAACTACATGCTGATGCAACAGCTCTGAATTTAACCCATCCCTTAAACTGAACCCTCAACGCCTCTGAGACCGGAGATCCACTTCTCTTACTTTAAAAGAGATTAAAGGGAACATGACACACGCAAAAGAGAGATAAAGCTATAGAGCTTGAATCTAATATAGGGTGTTTTACTTAAAGAAGAAAGAAAAAGGCAAAGCTTAAAACAATTAGAAATGCCAGAAGTACTTAAAGGGGCTGTATAGCAGATTTCCTGTAGCTAAGTGGTAAGAGCATTGCGTTAACAACGCAAGGTTGTGGGTTTGATCCCAGGGGATTGCAGATACCTATGTAAAATGTATAGGATAATGTAATGTAAGTCGCTTTGGATAAAAGCGTCTGCCAAATGCATACATTTAAATGTAAATAGCAGATCATGTAATGCTTTAATACATATATTTTGTATTTGTAAAAGCAGAAAATGTAAAATGTTGTGTCTGTGCAGTCTGACAGTTTGTGGGCGGGACTTACTGCATGACCGATTAAAGCGTGAGACATCTCATGCCCCAGTATAAAGGCCAGCTGATGGATGTCTGCAACAGCTTCCAGCATTCCTGTAAAGATAAACACCTCTCCATTCTGAAACACATACACATGCACATTAATCATTCAAGCTGTAAGATCATAAACATTTTCTCCTATTATATCAGAAATGTTTTTCAAGTCTTACTTTAATTTTCACCTGTTTATCCAGAACAATCTTTCTTTGATTTTGTTTTAAACTTTCACATCTTTCTGATGAATACATCAACACACAACTTTCTGGGTTTACATGTATCTATGTAATCTGAAATGATGAAATTTGAAATACATTCTATTAAAGACTGAACAGAGCTGATTGTTTATAAAAATCTCTGATGCTCAGCTATGACTCACGGGTAAAACAAATGCGTTTACAGTTGGTCCTTCCACCACATGGACATTCCAGGAAACAGAGGAAATCTCAGCAATGTCCTGGTTCCTCTGGGTCAGATGCTGAACTAAGAGCTCCACCGCTTGATGCCTAGGGTCTGAGGTAGGAACCAGAGACTCCTTAAACTCCTCCATATACTGCGAGTAAAAAAAGAGTAAGTAATGAGTAAAACAGTGCGGGTTTTTTTTTGCGTTATACACTGATGTCATTTTCACAGTATCCGATAAAACAGTGAAATTCGACATAATAGACATCAAACGTTCTCCCATTGTCAAGATGTTAAAATCATAAGTATGCAACAATTTTTCCAGAGCAGAGATTTTAGCAGTGAAGTCATACCGCATCTGCATTGAATTTTGCCAGTTCGATGAAGTTCTCCCTGCTGAACACCAGTATCCTGGTCCTGCCTGTAACTGGAGATTCATCCAGGTGTGTGAGAAAGAAGACTGATACGAGGAACATAAATCCTGCCCCAGCTCCTGCCAAATGCCAGCGTCGACGCCAAGTCCATTCACGAAACAATTGCTTTTTATTGGGTGGCAAAGCCCGCCACCATTTTCTGATGCTCCTAGAGATGGAAAAATAGATTAGAATAGGATCCCTCATGATTTTAGAAATAGAGATCTGCGTTTTATCCGACCGAACATGTTACCCAAAATACAAGTTTAAAAATAGCTTAAGTCAAATATTGCCAAATGCTAAACCCTGTGTAGGCAGTTTCATAGCAGCTAGCAATAGAAAGTAAGCTTTGAAACCATTGAAGGTGAAAATCATTTCAGAACATTACAGTATAATAATGAATGTAAATTACATACTGTATTTGCTGTTGTTTATTGTAATAAGTATGTACATATGAGGAATTGAAGACATTTACTACGAGTATAACAAAAAACAGACGTCTCTTCTGGCGAAATGGACCATAAATACTGAGAAGCAAGAACGAAATTGATCATTCTATTACTGATATTTTGATTTGATCACAAATTACAATAAAGACATAATGTTGCAATTCGCAAGAGCTATGTAGAACCAATGGTAAGGATGTTTTAACTGAGACATGTATGTTTTACTACCTCCCCAGTATGACAGCCACGACCTTCTGTATGGGTTTCAGCACCAGCCATATTAAGGGAGCAGGTAAAGCTCTGAGACTTCCGGAGGTATGAAACTGATGTGTGGGTTGAATTATCACCGGAAGTCGTTGAGCTGGAGGTTTGAATGCAGTCACACAGATGTTGAGTCGTCGTGATGTTGATGTCAGACACAGGGATGAAGGAGAAACAGACCCCTTTACAGAGGAAAAGAAGTGTGTCCTTGTGGGATTAGATGTATACAAGTGAAAGTTTCTCTGGTTCCTCCATCTCATCCCTGAAGTAAATAATCGGAATCGATTTAAAGTTGTTAAGGTGGACACGTTCAGTCTGGTCAGACGAAACACAACAAGATCCATTTTATGCAATAAACTTCCACACTTAACGTTAACTTTACTGAACTCTCTTTATAGTCTTAAATCATGACATTATTTAATTATGTTCATTGTGAATTCAATAGTTTTACAGACGTAGAAGTCCTTGTTTCCCTTTGACATACAGCAACTGTAATGACCGAGTGGTAATAAACAAATTAGCGAGATCGCCAGAACTATCAGTGTTGCTAGTCGTTCACGTTTACGGATCCGTTTTCATTATTTATTCCAATATACAGAGTTTATTTGTCACTTTAGAGAACTTCTTCATTGTAACGATGTCCTCGAAACTCTCCTTATACCGCCTCACTTTGCTGACGTTACATCTAAAACACTCCCCTTGCAAATAGCACTTGACCATCGGTTCCGCCTGTCAGTCTGGGGCGATACACATGTCACGTCTTTTATGCACGCTAGTTCGTTATTTGTAGGCATATGTGGGCACGCGGCAGGTGCGTGCAAATAGGGAGCGATGCGGTCGCGATGGGTCGCGCATCCGGTGTATGGAAAGCCGTTGAGGTCATATATCGCCATTAACCAAACGCTTTGGGCTCAGATAGTCTCAGCCTTAGATTCACGCCCACGGACCGTTGGGTAAACGTCTGATGCATAAGGCACACTTTTCTGGAAACACTTCAGCATGTTCGAAGTCGTCATCTGATTGGTTGAATTTCACATGATTTCCTGGAGACGTGCGTGTCGCGTTCTTTAACGTTCCGCCTGGAAACAACACGAAGCTGTCTGATCTTAGAAGTAAGCTGTCGTGTTTACAACGGTTGCTATAAAAATATCATCACCAAACGCTTAATTCTTAAAAGTATGAAAGGTTCACGGCATAATTGTGTAATCATTCTGTTACTGTTAACTTTTGACACTTTCGTGAATGTACAGCGGTTTGTTACTGCGGGGACATTTCCACGCCTCTAAACATGACATGGCACAAAACGAAACGTGAGTGGTTGCTTTAATTCAACTAAATTTATTTATATTTGCAGCTTTACAGGAGCAAATAAGAAAAACAAAAATGGAACACAGAAAGGTAAAACACAGCACAGTGCATGGTGTTTATAGAGCAAGCAAGATCATTCTAATAAATAATATCGAATAAATAAATGCAGTCTCCCGGTGAGCAAGCCAACACTGCCCTGCTGTGGCGAGGAACCCAAACTCCAATGATGAATGAATAGAGAAAAAAAAAAGACCTGTCAGTCATATGGTCTCTTGGGCGGGCCTTGGCCAAAGAAAGCGGCGATAAGTAAAACTAGTGCTCAGAACACGTCAGATTTTACGGGGTTTAAGACATAAAGACGGCGCAAAGTATGGCACTTAGCAGCACATGCTGCATAAATTACAGCGGTTTCTGCGTAGAATCAGCTTATTGAATGGCATTTCGGATGCGAAACCGCCGTAATTTATGTCGCATGTACTGCAAAACGTCATACTTAGCGGAGTCTTTGGCTGCGTCTCGAAAGCAGTAGTTCTTCTTTTGAATTTTTATGGCGGTTGGCGAATCAACTTCGGGTGCTTCTTCTGCTTTACGAGACTGCTGGTGAACAACCCCAAGATGGCCGAAAGTTAGCAAAAAACAAAGCGCCCGTTTAGAAAGATGATATGATTGGTTAGTGTTACTGTCACTCAGATTTAATCTCTTCCATTCATTAACTGTACTGTCAGGAGTATGCTAATTGAAGGCCGCGGACGTCAGCATGCATTCGTCTTCTTGCAGCATGCGCAGGCTGTATGACATCGCAGAACTGTGACTGCTCCGTGATCTTGAATTACTCTTGTGTAGTGATGGGAAGTTCGAGTCATTTTTGTGATTCAGATGTTGAATCTCGTTCAGCAAAATGAACAAATCTTTTTTCAAGTCATTTCGTTCATCTGAGCAGAGTTAAAACTTAAAACTTGAAGCCTTCCCCTTTTTGGTTTTCAATGTATGATGTAGTGTTTGGATATTTTACTGACATTTTTACAGTAATCTTGAAGCGACTGAGTGAAAAACGCCATTGTTCTCTATGGAGGCTGCTTGCTCCGAATAACTATGCTGGCTGAGACAAACGCGGAAGCGATCATGCATTTAATCATATAATGCATGTATTCCGTGTTGAGTGAAATCAACATCCATTCAATGTTAGGTAAGTGAACCAACTGCGTTGATTTTCGGCTAGTTTTTAACGGTGTGTCTGATGTTGATTCAACATAACCCCAATGAGCAAAGCAATTCCGGATCAAAGTCGGAGATCAACGTTGTTTTGATGCCTCGAGAGACACCGATTCTTTGCTGGTTTGCAATCTGGGACAGTAAACAGCCTAAAAACCTAACAACACATAACGCCAAATGAAATGCCCTAGTAACAAGCTACAACATACTAGCAACACCTAATTACCATCTGAAATACCCTACATTGTAAAAAAATGCTGTTAAAATATGGAGAATTTTGAAAAATAATTTCCTGTTTTTGATAACAGAATAATACTGTAAATGACAATGAATTTGACGAGCAAATTAGTAACAGCAAGCTACCGTTCAGTTTTACGGAATACTTCAGTATTTTTTGCTCAGTCAGTGACGTGAGCAGAGAATTTAGAGTTCCCAGCATGCTCTTCATGCAACAGCATTAGGAGAGTCATTTTTGTGAAAAAGTGCTATTTTATGTGCTTTAGAATAAAATGTAAGACTTGATAGTGTTTATTGTTCAGTTGTCTTCAATATGTAGAAGAGATTCTGTTTGTATTTCGTGGTTACCATCTTTCAGAAGAGTGGTGCTTGTGTTTAGGTTGTGTAATGCCAATACTTACTTGTATATCATATATGTCCTAAAGAATAATAAATGATGAACTGAAGTTAAACAAGATCAAGAGGTCTAGAATCAAATTAGTATTTCTAATTTTTTAAAGTTGATCATGTGACATGCTTAAATAATTTAGATAAAAAGTAGGAACACTAAAATAACAGTATAATGCAAACCAAAATCCTTACAGTATTATACTCTCAGCTTATATTTCTACGGCACATTACTGTAATGGTTTTCACAAAATTAAACTGTCGTTGTAGATTACAGCAGGTCTGCTGTAAAATTGCAGCCATGTGTTGGCAAATCTATCTGCCAGTAGTTTACTGTAAATGAACAGGGATTTTTTTACCACCTGAACAAACTGGCTCAGCAGGTCCTCCCTTGGGCAGAGGGCAAAGTCCTGTCCCTCAAAGCGATCCAGGAGTCCTGGCAAAGGTCCGTCAACAGGGGTCTTGCCTCTTATTGAAAGCTCCCTGTTGGCCAACCAGAGTGTTCTCGGAACTAGTAGCCCTCCTCGACGGCTCACCTTGGACGATTAAAGTCAGGAGAGATCTTTTGTCTCAGGCGCAGGGGACAGTGTTTCATCCCCATCCCGAGCTCTGGAACCTCCATGCCTGGCTCCTGAAGGGAACCAGCTAAGAGGTGCTGGGCTTCCGCCTGATGTAGTAGAGACTATTCTAAGTGCTAGGGCTCCCTCTACTAGAAGGAGCTACGCCCTTAGATGGAATGTTTTTGAAAGATGGTGCATGTCACACCACGCGGACCCAATTCACTGCCAGATTGTTTTAGTGTTGGACCTCAGGGACAAGCCCCGGTACTCTCAGCTGCTTTATTCGTGGAGCGAGGCGGCTGAGGCCTCCTTCTAGACAGACAGTCCTTTCATGGGACTTAGCGATAGTGCTCGAGGGTCTGGTTAGCACCCCTTTTGAACCTATAGAGTCAGCACCTGTCAGGCTTCTGACCCTAAAGATGTTTTTTCTAATGGCAATCACTTCTCTTAAGAGAATCAGAGATTTGCAGGCGCTCTCAACCTCGCCATCCTGTTTAATGTTTGCCCCTGGGATGGTCAATGCTATACTGCATCTTCACCCAAGTTATCTTCCCAAAGTTCTGTTCTCCACCGTGCATCCGGTTGTTCTTAAAGCCTTCTTACCTCTGCCGTTCACAACGTCGGAGCAGGAACGATTACACCTACTGTGTCCAGTACATGCTCTTCGGAATTACATCCAGCCAGTGGCGTATATCGGAGCAGCTTTTCATATGCTATGGGAGCTACAACCGGGGGGCGGCTGCCACTAAGCAAACGATGTCGCATTGGGTGAGGGATGCTATTGCTCTGGCCTACTCAGTTAAATTCTAAAAATGCACTTCCGCTCTGAAATTACTATCCATCTCTAATGACGTAAATTAGATGGTCTAGGGCGGAGCTTCCTTTAACTCCTCCCCTTCAACTGTCAGTCTACTGCTAGTTTTACTTCAAAATGTAACAGCTGTTTTTATACATCCAATCAATTCACAAACCACGGCCACTCATTTTATCCTTTGAAATTCCTTTTCACTCAGAAATGCATCAGATACGTAAAAAGTAAAAATGATATAAACTCCCGGTTCACGGGGACTTTATTTTAAGCGACATACACAAACTATGAAAAAAAAAGATTAAGTACACTTACTCTATGCTTGTTCACAGAGGCACTCAACAATGCTCAGCTGTATTGCTGTCGGTTCGCTGAAATTTGAGAGAAAAGGTTTTTTTTTGTCTTTAGCATGCAAATTGTTTAATTTCACCTGCTTATGTGCTCATTCTGAAATCTAAATACAGATATATGCTACTGAAGGGTTGTTTGTGCGTAAATTTTCATTCACCTTGCACAGTTATATGCACTAATGTTATGTAATACTGTACAATGCATGGTAGTCAGAACCATTGTATGTGGATGGGACAACACCAACCTACTTTTTAAGAACAATGATACTGGACTCTCTCATTTAGCACAGAGCGCCATCTGTCAAATCTATTCAATTACATTTAGTCATTTAGTAGACGCTTTTATCCAAAGCGACTTACAAAGAGTTTAGGGAGCAATAAGCAATATGTCATACAGGAGCCATAATACAGTAGGTGCCAATACAAAGTTACTGGTTTCAACAAAAGCTAGACCACCACCTTTTGAGAGAAAGGGTTAGTGTTTTTTTTTTTTTCATTTGTCTGTCAAGTATTCACAGAAGAGATGGGTTTTAAGTAGTTTTTTTTGTTGTGAGAGATGTGGTTGACCGGACCGAGTTAGGAAGACTGTTCCACCAGGAAGGAGTTGTGAAGCAGAATGAGCGGGAACGCGATTTACCGCCCTTTTGAGAAGGCAATACAAGATGCCGCTGGTTTGCTGAACGCAGGGATCTTGATGGGGTGTAGGAGTGCAGGAGGGTGTGAAAGTAAGCGGGTGCAGATCCAGTGATAGTCCTGTAGGCAAGCATTAGTGACTTTAATCTGATACGGGCTTCAACCGGTAGCCAGTGGAGAGAGATAGAAAGGAGAGTCACATGAGCCCCTTTGGGCTTTTGGAAGACGAGGCGTGCTGCTGCGTTCTGAACCAGCTGGAGCGGTTTGATAGCTGTTTATCAAATATGACTCCGAGAGTTCCTTGCTGTTTTGGAAAGAGTGATTGTGGTATTGCCAAGATGGATGGTAATGATAAACTAATCATTTGAGAGTCAGTCAATAAGTAAAGTAAGAAAAACTGCCTTTTATAACAAAATAGTAGTGTTATAACCAAAATAGGACCTAAAATATCAAGGAATATTTACTCTTTAATAAATTAAACTCCACCTTGACTTCCAAGCTTCTGCTTCCTCAAATCCTTTACGCCTGGCTCATTCAGAGTACATATTAATTTCACTCCATTCCGTTTCGACACAGCAAGCTACACAAAGTATTGTTGAACATTATATAATCATAATAGAGTGCAAATTATCAAATTAGTTCAAATGATTACATGGATGCAAACTAATTGGGACAATAAAGCCCACCATACTTCCCCTAACCTTACCATACACTTTATTATTAAAAATATGTTAGCCATTTTTCCAAATATTTTCTTAATTTTTTATGAAAAGAAATGTCTGTACAGTCTGATCTGAAAATGAAGAAGCGTTCGGCAAAAGGACTCAAACCTGCATCAATAATAGGTTCAAAACTACTAGTCACACGTTGTTCTCACTACACCACTGAAGCTGCTTGTAATTTAGTGGGTCGTCGGTTGTTTTCTGTTCATACAGTGATTCTATAATTTTGTTAAAGGCATTTGTAGCAGTTAAGATAATTCTTATTGGTTAAACTAACACTTGATTCAACTACAGCCTACAAATAACAATCCTATGCAGGTTGCTATTCTTGAAAATTGGAAATTGATAAGCAGAATCAGAGTTGGAATCGATCAAATTAAAATGATACCCAACCCTATGTACACCGCTGTACTCTTTAAAGCCTTCATAACCACATCCCCACCCCTTAGCTGATGTCATCGGGTAACTAAATCACATTAGTTTCTTGTCTCAAACACTTCAAACATAAAAAACTGATCTATTCTAGAGCTGTGGAATGACATACAATATTCTGCATACATAAAAGCAAAAGCTTGTTTGCACACAGCAGATATAATTACATGTATCCACACATTTAACAAATCATATAAGTACGTTTGTGTTTCCGGACGGACTTTAAACAGACCGTCTTCTCTTACTCTCTACCGATGAGCTCAGTATGTCCATGAAGAGAATTTCATACAGTATATAAAGCACAGTCTCACAACATATTTATTTGGACATCTGTTTATAGGTGTTAAAGCTGGACAAAGCTTTTTCAACACATTAAATGAGAAGATTAGAAAGAGCAATAGCAAAAAATGTCTATTAGTCAGTAAAGAGAAATAGAGCTAGTAGCCCACCTGATCTCTGTCTGTCATTTACACTTACAGAATATTGTATGCGTACACTACTAAATAACTTTACTTTTAAAACAGCTAGTAAATTAGATTATTAATGATATCAATGACACATTGGAATTGCAGGACAAGATCAACATATTTGGTTAAGAATTTTGTTAAAGAAACAATAAACAATTAATAAATGTAAATATTGACAGCTTAGAAAATTACATTACATTAAAAATTTGTTACAAAAAATAAAAATCTGTAGTAAAACGGGGAATTGAGCAGGAATTGAAAACAACAGCTAGGAATACTTTGTTTCGATTCCCAAAACAGCAATTGGAATCAGAATCGACTTTAAAAAATCAGAATCGAACACCCCAAATTCTGTTCAGAAAGAGGCGATTATCACCTTAAACTGTGAGTTCACACCTGCTCTCATTCATCATCTTATTCAATTATTTGATCAAACAACGTGTTCTGTTTTCTATCATTCAGAACTAGTTGGCCAGACGAAGATCTCATCTTTAGTCAAGCCGTCTTTGTACCAGATCTTCTCATTTATCCAGAGCTTGTCATGAAATGTGGGTGAGTCCCCGCACACCAAGACAAACAACACCACCCCGAGCGGGTACAGCGTCGCCGGCTTGCCGTAGTGCTCGCCCGTTTCATCGAATTCGGGGCAGTGTAAGGCTTCTGTACCTGAAGAAAACAGATTAGCAAAGAATGTGATGTCTCAAAAGTGAGAATAGACACTATCTAGAATAGACACTATCTTGTATTGTCATTGTGTTTAATGTATCGTGTGTGCAAGCACACTTGGCAATAAAGCTCTTCTGATTCTGATACTATTTGTCTACTCTAAAAAAAAATTGCTACCTTCTTCTATCTGAAAATATCATAGTATTTATGTAAACAGCTGTTCATAAAGGAAAGTGATAAAACATGCACATAAAAAAGTCTGTGTAGGGTTTGTTTGTTTGTTTGTTTGTTTATTTATTTATTTATATAGTACATTTAAAAGCAACTCATGTTGCACCAAAGTGCTTTCCAATAAAACAACTTAAAAATATATAGCCAAAATGAAGACAAGAAAAGATAAAAGAAGTTACAACATAAACACCACAAGACATACAACCATCACCATCATATAGACTATGTCACGCCGAATGCCCGGGCAAGTAAATGTCCTTTTAAAAGTACTTTAAAATGCTCTATTGATACACAACATCTGATTTCCAGTGGCAGGTCATTCCAGAGACAAGGTGCCGCAACCGAAAAGGCACGGTGTTTTTTTGAGAAGATCCCCAACCCCGAAGTAAATCAATTTGACCTCCAGTGTGTTCGGGTTTATGAGGAGGTTATGCAGTATTATGTCCCTGTGGACAACCCCCCCATTGGCAGCAGATTTCAGCAGCTTCGGTCGCTTGCCACAAGATATGCTGGGCTATGTTCTCCGTGACGATCTCTCCTTCGCTTTCCCAGAAACTCAACACGTTCGCGCAGGGAGAAAGGCGCTCCTGGACCATGATGTAGTGGTCCGAATGATCCTGCCAATCCAGAAACTGGACGATCACAGGAACATTTTCTCCCTTACAGGCAAGCATGTGAATACCAACCTCACGTGGGAGGGGCTCTGGATGAAATGGCTAGAAGAAAGACCAATTTAATCATGAACAGATTAAGGTGGCTTAACAAACAAGGATTTAGCTCAAACAAATTTAAGTTTGTACTTCAAAATCTATGTTTCCAATTGAATAATAACACAAGCTACTTACAATGTTGAATCCTCGATTATTTCCTCTGTCTTCTTTACAACTTTTACTGCCACCTGATCAACAAAACAAAAAATCGATTTGTGTAAGTATTCATCCTGATCAGAACAGAACTATAATACATATACAACATTAAAGAGGACATAGGATACATTAAGGTTTGAAAATAATAGGATGAGATGTCAAAAAGAGGAGGTGAAGAAAAAAAAGAAAGAGTAGAAATCAAATCATTAAGCCATCCAGACGGGTCCCTTCATAGACGACTCCAAAATCACCTTCACCTGAAATGAACAGTAATATAAGTGGTGTATTGAGTAAATATATGATATTAACATATATTGACTTTCCACCTTCTAGATTTCAGAATAAACCAAGAGCAAAAAACAAATGCAAAAAATGTGTCAGGTGTGCAAACATCTCAGTACCTAAAACCATTTGTGGTAGAGAATCACTACGTTTCTCTGGATCCTCCTGTAGACAGGTTTCTATCGCATGTTATTCTGGCCGAAATATACTGCAAATAACATCTGAAGTAACAATTAATTTACATACATACACACTAAAAACTCACCACATGCAGCTGGTACACAGGATTTATGACATTATTTCGACTGTTAGTCAATGATGCGCTCTGTTGACAGAAACATGGGGCCTCGAACACTTCCGGGAGCTTCATCTCCTGACACTGATTGGTGGTATAGTTTCAATTTTCATAATTTTTTTTTACATTTTATAGTGATTGTAATTTATGTGGAAAAAAATCTGTGTTTTCATATATAAATGTATATTTGCTAAATAAAATGTATATTTGCACAATGTATTGTATATAAATGTATCTTTTAATTGTAGAGTGCATATGTGTGTATAACTGACTCATCAACATGATATATTTGTTATCGACTAGTTTGATAATAAAAACATACTTATCAAACTAGAAAGAACTATCATGTATATAAACCTCAATAAAAATTTCACAATAAAGACATTGCATGTTGAAACTTAAATTTCATGAAAACTAACACTTTAATGGACAGATTATATTAATGAAAGTAAAAAAGTTACATTATATCATTTGTAATGTACACAAGCTTCTAAATATGAGTTTTGAACAGTGTGTATATACTTTTTTACTTCTGCAACAGCAGATTCTATAAGGTAAATCCGTTGTCAGATTCAATGGATTATTTCACACGGTTTCTGAACTGGTAGTCTCTGTAAAATCTTCATTCTCTTCTTTATTACAGTTTATGATATGGTTAACAGTTCCTATAGTGAACACTCTATCTTGGCTGTCAGAGTCAACTGTTTGCTGTTCTTCATCTGTGATGAGGATGTTGTTGATTGGCTCAGAGTAGAATGACAGTAAATGGTGCTGTGATATTGGGTCATGAGGCTGAGAGGTGGAAGAGCCAGTATCAGGAAGAAAATGTGTCTGAAACAAGGTTTGGAACTGAACGAGCCAAGTCTCTACTTCAGCATCTGATACCTGCTCCAAAATGTTACGGGCTGATGCAAGCATCTGTTGAGATACAAGATTGATACAAAATATATTTATTACGGATTGACATGAGAACTCTTATACCACAGATAGACTGCATGCAATAAAGTGCAATTTGAGTGACACAGTCACTAAACAGAGAAGTTAAAGTATGAGTGAAATTAAAAATGACAATTCTTACTTTTTCATGAAATATTGCAGCGTTTATAGTAAATAGCTTATCAAAGTGAGTCATTCTGAAAATGCACGTCCGTCTAGAAATAATTATCTATCTGAAATGACGTAAATTAGACGGCTTGGCCGGAGCATCTGTTAACTCCTCCCCTTCCACTGTCAGTCTGCTGCCCAGCTTCATTTCAAAATCAATGTAACAGCTGTTTCACATCCAATCAATTCGGAGTGAAAAACGCAAGCCACGCCCACTAATTTTCTCCTTTCAGATTCCGTTTCTACAACAGTAACTCAACCGCCATTCATTTAATATATATTAAACATGTGAAGGTGGCAACTAAAACTTATTGGAGGATGATGTTTAATGAAACAGTACCTTTTCCAGGCAAGTGAGAGAAGAATCTCTACGAAAAAGCCTGTCCATTGGTACACTCCTAAACAAAGACAACAATAACCAAACGTCAGTAATAATAAGCTCAAACTAAAGAATAATTCAATTTGCATGAATGCAGTATACACACAAACACAGCATACCCATGACACTGTCTATACTTGAACACCACCCATTCTGTTCTTCTCATCACTTCTGACCAATCAGGAAGCTCAGACAAATACTGCATGTTAAACCGGTATGGAAGTTCTGAAACACAACAAAGAATTACAAATTCCAATGCCTTGCCTTAGTGATGCAAACTACGTACAACAACCACTCTACCAAACGCTGTAACATACTCTCAGGTCCAGAGGGTCCAACCTCCTCCTGTACCAGCAGACAGGTGGTCTGAGAGAAAGGGGAGGAGTTACTGGGGTTATACGGGCTGACAATCATCCCGATAAATGGAGCACCACCTCGAGAGAAATAACTCTGCAATTTACAAAAATAAATATTATAAAAAATCTGCTTAATCTCTACTGCCAAACAACTGTAGCAGAAGCACTACAGGAATTAAAATCTCTAACCTGGTACTTGGCCTGAGTGTCAATGTCTCTCAGAGAGGGGTTTGGGTCAAAGGCCGGATGAGAATGGTACCAGCCCACAACATTGTGACCTTTGCCCGCAAGCAGTTCGGAAGCTTGAGTTTGAGAGACAGGGTCCATCTCACACTGCATACCTGTGCTCAAACTGTTACAAGGTTCAGCTGCGCAGATCTGTACACACAAAAACATGGACATACATCACAAATTATAATACCACAAATAAAATAATATAACAAATAAAACTGCAAACACAAACCAGATGCAAACTATGGGTGATGTGACACGCATTTCTGTCTGAAAGCAAAATGCCCCTCAAAAAATGTATGATTAAATCTAACCTTTAAAACCTTTTCGTCCTCTTTATACGTTCCTCCTAAAAGGCCAATCACCTCTCCCATAGATACATGAGCATGCTGGGAAAACAAAACAATAAAATACCAATGAATAAAAGGGAGACCAAAAATGAAGCTTAATTTAGACTACATTTGTCACATGATACTTACTAAATCCATGACCACCAGAGCTTCAGCACAAACAAGCACTCTGAAGGGTTCCTAATGGAACAAGATACATCAAACAAATAACAATAAGTGTGAAGTAACTTATGTTCTCTCAATAAATTCACTGCAGCAGAACGATAAACTAAGTTTATTTTGCATTACATTAAAGAGCGGAAATCTCAAAGACATGAAGTGTCTGTACCTGTCTGTCCTCTCCAAAAGACTTGCATGGAATTAGCTGGAACGGATCGAAAGAGCTGCAGACATATATGATTGATTATATGTGATTTTTTGTTGAGCTTAGTGTTCTAACCGTGCATTGGTTAACAGAGAAGCAACTACAGTGTGTGTTTACCCTCTTTGTTTGGAGAGTTTAGATGGTTTCGGTCCTTTTTTCCTCATCTCCTCTCTCCTGAGAGCCAGTTCCTCTGCGCTTAGATGCTGAATAACACACAACATTTCTAAACACATTGTAATTGATTTTTCCATACAACATAATGGGCTTCATTCATGAAATATTCGTAAATATATGAGTAAATTCAGAGTTATTTGCGCGTAAAACAGACCTTCCCGAAAACTTTCCCCCAGATTCACAAATACTTCGTAAACGTCGGATTTGACAGTAAAATGTGTGTATGTTAATGAATTCCAATCACTCGTAAACAGGGCGCGCATGCACGCTTATTAAAAATGAGCATAATCCCCGCCTATGAATTAAAGCTACGTAATTTGCGTATCTAGGAATTCCGGAATCCTCTGGACTTCATCCTCTGGTTTGGCTACATTATATTGCAAAATAAGAACATTTTCATGAAACATTTTTCATGGATTTTATAGCTTTACTGTAGCTCAGTGGTAAGAACATTGCGTTGTGGGTTCGAGCCCAGGGGATTGCACATACCTATGTATAAATGTACAGGATAATGCAATGTAAGTCGCTTTGGATAAAAGCGTCTGCCAAATGCACAAATGTACATGTAATGAATCCGAAAATTTACGTCAAACGACTTTACCAACGATTTACAAAAATAATGCCCATTGTGTATAAAACACTGTACTTCCATAAAATGTTTAGTATTTAACCTTAGAGGTAGTTACACCAAACAATTCAATTTCACACATCGTGACATTAACAAGTGATGGTAGAGATGCAAGAATGATCATTAAGTAAACTGCCCACACATGAAAAGACTTATGGGTTTGAAGCAACAATAACACGATTAACTGATGATAGAATGACCAGTTTTCATAAAAACATCTCAGCTGCAGTAGGCCGTGAACTCAACCCAAAGAACAGATAAGGTCTATTGATTTTTTTACCTCAAACGTCTGGCCCTCCAGATCTTTAGCGTTGCACCAATTTCCCCACATGTCCCGAGCTCTGCGCTTCCTTGTACGCTACAAAACAACACACCAAAACAAAGCAATCATTTAAACAATCAGTGAATGAGATGCAGGGAAAATAGAGCTTCCAATGGACAATATCATGAAAATAAGATTCCATTCCAGTGTTTCCTACCATAGACTGAAGTCTCTGGGCAAGATGATAAGCCTCCAGGCTGTCTTTGCTTTCCTTCATTCGAGAGCGGTCGACCAATCGCGGGCGGTTATAGATTGCCTGATCTACAAATGAAGGGAGAGAAAGTGAGTGTAAAGTAGTATTTTTTTGGTTTTAAAAATGAGTAATTAAAAAAGAATGAAATAAAAGCAAAAGAAGCATTACCACAGTTGAAGTTGATCGCTCCAATGAGTTCCAGGTAGGTGTGTATTCGACCAATGCAGTTTACATCCCCGCAATTCTTCAAACCTGGACGCACCGATGTCTTGTTCAGGTACTTAGGTTTACTTTTCCCCCTACACAGACAATAAACGACATTTTAAAGGGATAATTCACCCAAAAATTCTGTTATGAATAACTCAACCTCAAGTTGTTCCAAACCTTCAAAAGATATTGGGAAGAATGTAAACAACTGAGCTTTATGGGGCACCATTGACTTACATTAAATGGTTGTCAAAGGTACCCCAGAACGGTTTGTTTTCTTAAAATCAATTTACAATCATTTATTTCTACTATGTTAGTCAATGGTGCCCCAGAAATCTCAGTTGCCAAAATTCTTTCTTTGTAGAAATGTATACAGGTTTGAAGCAACTTGAGGATGAGTACCTGATGAGAGAATTTTCATTTTTAGGTGAACTATCCCTTTAAGAACAAAACCCTTTAACATAACCGACTGGATGGTCTGATTTGTTATTGACTATTTTCAACACAATGAGACAATAGAAATAAATCAAAAGTCTTAAAAATGTATTCCCCTATATATAACCAAAGGCACATTAAATACAAAGTCTCACCACTGGTCGAGGATGTAATTTCGGATTTTCAGATATCTCTCTGGGGTTTTGGATGGACGACCCTCAAAAAATTCAGAGATGGCCTGCTTCTCCTCCTCTGTGACTGTGTTTACGTCCAATGTGACCTCCTGCTCCGGAGGTCTGAGCTCCTCCTCATCTTCCTGGTCTTCCTCCACTTCCTCTTCTGGACATTCACCTGACTCCATCTTATCTGTGGTGAAATTATATTTTAACAATGAAACTATGCATAATTCTAGCAATAATGTCTCTGAAGTCACAGTCATAGTACGACAACATACCTGCTCTATCACTACTCTCTTCCTCAAGAAGGCTGTCTTTGCCTGGACTGCCTGACATAAATAAGTTGTTTACACTTTCCTCATCTGGTTCTAGATCAATCCTATTCTGAGAGAGGCCAGCAATTTCATTTGTGTCTGGATCAGTGGGTCCATCTGAAGCTGTGGTTTGTGATTGTGTCAGAGAGTTTAAAAGATCATCTGTTTGGGGTGACATTGGACGGATTTCTTCTTTGTCGTCACAGTCTGACTGGTTTTCCACTTGAAACCCATCATTGCTGGAGTCGTCAGTGATGTCAACATCCTCGTCATCCGAGAGACGCTCGATGCGCACAGCGTTGGTCAGTGCTGAGATATCAGGCTGGACTGAAGAGATTATAGCTGTAGAGGGGAAATCAGGGCTTGGAGCGGCTTTGGTGGTAGATACTTCAGCAGGTATTTCTGTTTTTGTCTAAAAAGTAAAATGCAAATAATAATACAATTATCAGCAGTACCACTGATGGAGACACTTGATGCTCAGTTTTTGTTACTGATAAATTCCTTAAAACACAATTTTCATAAATACAGTTATTTGAAAATAATTTTATATGATATAACAAAATTAAGTAATTAAAAGATTATTCATTTAGATATTTTTGGTAACCATGAAATTATGTGTTTCGTTGTATGTCATAACGGAGGAAATTATCAAAAACCTTTTCTGCCATGCAAGGTTGTTCAGGTCATGAAGTTTATTTGCCAAAAAGTAAAAAAAATGTTTAGCCAAAGTGACTTTGCATGATACTATACAAGTGTTTTTGAGTATGTGCAATCCTGGGATCGATCCCATGACCTTGGCGTAGCTAGCGCCATGCTCTAACCACTGAGCTACAGGTAAGCTTTTCTATACCATTGTACACATTAAAGGAGTAGTTAAAAATTTAAATTCTGTCATCATTTACTCGCCCTCTTGTCATTTCAAACCTATACGACTTTCTTTCTTCCGCAGAACACAAAAGAAGATTTTTTGAAAACTTTTTCAGAATACCCCCCATTGACTTGTGTCCATACAATAGAAGTGAATGTGGGGCTGTGCTGTTCTGTTACCAGTATTTTTAAAAATATCATCTTTTGTGTTCTGCAGAAGAAAGAAAGTCATACCGGTTTGAAATGACAAGAGGGTGTGTAATGATTTTTTTCATTTTGAAGGTGAACTACTCCTTTACTGGCTTTAAACCATAAATACTCTGAAAGTAGTTCTTTTGGTGATTTGGAATTGGAAAAAACAGAAATCATACCTTATTTTTGAAGTACTGCTTTGCATAGCTCTTCACCTGTAGAACTGTCCTAGTACCGATCAGTTTGGCAATTTTGGTCCATCTGCGTCCAAATTCAGCCTAGAAATCATTACAAAATACAAACTAGAATTTAAAACAAGAGGGAGCAAGTCTTTTTCTCAGTGTTCTTGTATGGTAAATAGAAGACCCTTGCTTAATTTCAGAAAACACAATAGAAAAACATACAAGTCCTTTTTCAAAGAGATCCTTCTCCTCTTCGGCCCAACGTGTTGACGCTACAGAGGTCTTCACCAATGACCTAAAAAGAAAACTAATAGTTACTACTAGACAAATGTTGTGTTGTCATATTATGAACAAATATTTTCAAGGGATACTTAAAAGGGATTCTTTTTTTAATTCCTCACCCTCAAGTTCTTTTAAACCTGTATAAATGTCTTTGTTCGGTTGAACACAAAAAATATATGTAGAATAATGTTAGCCATTGACAGTTCGGGGGCACAATTGATCAATATTAGAACATTTTTCCAAATAACTGTCTTTGTGTTCAACCAAACCAAAGATTTTTTACAGGTTTGAAACAGCTAGAAGGTGAGTAATTAATGACAGAAATTTCATTAATGGGTGGAGTATCCCTTTAAAATGGTGGATTGTCTAATACTTACTTTTTGACTTTAGTCTTCTCATTGCTCCATGCCACCTTTGGTGCTTTTTTACTGGCAAAATAATACCTTTTTTATTAAGAAAAACAGCCATATGCTTTCAATGACTGATCACATACTTTTAAACATCTATAAGAAAATGTAAACACACAAAAACCAGCACTTATAATTAATGTGAACCTGTATGTGTAAGACTGAAGGATACTGTTCTTCAAGCAGCATGCTCTCAATGGCCTGCCTGTTTTCATCACTGATAGAGCTGTCCAGCGTCCATGGCTGAAAAGAGACAAACACGTCAAAACCATCTCCAAAAAACACATATCTTTAGTAAGTTTTAAAGTGCATATTCTCTTATACACCTTTGGTCAACACTATACAAAAATAATGATAAAGTTGCTTCACCCGAATACTGCTGTTTTTTTTCCATGCAGACTGTAAGTATTGGTCCTGAAGTATCTCAGCACTGCTCAGGTCACTATAAAGTAAGGATGCATTAGGTCAGGTCTTACATACAGAAACAATCATGGATTAAGGAAAAGGAAAGTTGCAGGTGTGTGTTAAGGTGCTATAACAACGTATTGCCATATTAATGGGGAGTTCTTTTAAACAAGAATTCAGCGATGACGTTAACACGGTCATTATAACACATGACTGGTGCCATTAGAGTTGCATGTTAAACAGTTCATACTAGAAATCTACAAGTCGTATTAGCAATGTCTCATTACCAACGAAAGCCCCATAGTTATATTCCACTATATGTTATTGTTCATTTAAGGTGTCTATGATCAAGTTACACCAGCTTGACTGTGTTCAAATAACCTGAGTGGATTATTTCATCCTGCCCTTTCGTTTTTGATCGCTCCTGTTTCGCTTCTGATCGGTCATGAACTCAATTCTATTAAATCATACTTTAACAACATTCACTAAACAGCGGGATATGAGTAGAAAGAAGCTCCTACCCCACATTTTCATCGCGTTCATCACCCTCAATGTCCACAACATCCAGCTCATCTGCCATGTTTGTTGCTAATGTGAGAAGAAAGACGGTTTGTGGGTTCTAGGGCTTTGTGTTTCTAATAGCGCCGCCCATGGTCAGGAGGATGCAATGTGTTCCCGCTTCTGTGGTAGCTACTGCCTTAGCACTTTCATATTAGTTTAGAAATGAAATAAAACTGTAAAATAGTTATATTTTAATACAACTGCTCTAATTTTCAGACTTTTGTAATATGCAGTCAAACTATTAAAAACTATTAAGCTAACCTTTAAAGACCAAACTAAGCAACATCAAACAGCACTTCAAAAACAATCATAATAAATAATTTCTAATTGCAATAAATTTGAAAGTAACCTTAAATTATTTTTAAATGAATCATAAAACAAATGATTAGTGGGATTAGTGTCATAAACATACAGTAATGCCATAGAGTAATACCAAAGATAATAGATATTTGGTAAAAACTTTTGTTAAAACCTGTATGGTTCAGAGTAAAAGAAAATTAATTCATTTTAATTCATCTTATTTCTACAATGGTTAAAATGTCACCTAAATACACACTAACATTTTTATCATAACCTTAAAACGTCAAAACAGCATAACACATTTGCAAATGGTTTATTTAAATGTGACTAAATATGCATTATGCTGTACTGTGTTTATGTCATATAATAGCAAATCAGCTTGCTAGTAACATACATTTTACACTTAGACTTCAGTTATAGACTGTGATAAATACAGCAAATTTTATGTCCCAAAGCTTTATGTATGAGCAATATATGTTGTAATACTTTGGTTTACCCCTAAGTGGCAGTGTAATTAAATGTATAAGTGTGTGCACCTGGGTGGATGGACATGTCTATCTGAATGGGGAGAGGGAGTACCCCCTACCGTGAATGGCTTGTTTTAAAAATTGACCCCAGGACCAGGCTTAACGTTTATATTGTCCCGTTGTGATTAGGTTTAGAAGATCCAGTAGAGCTTAACAGAATGTGCGTAGCATGAAATAACTTTTTTTGTTATATGCTTGGAGTCTTGTATGCTGCTCTAAACGTCTTGAAGTGATAGTTCACCCAAAAAATGTCAGTAACCAAACAGATCTCACCCCCCCATTGACTCCCATAGTATTTATTTTCCCTACTATGGCAGTAAAGTGGGGATGAGATCTGTTTGGTTACTCACATTCTTCCAAATATCTTCTTTGTGTTTAGCAGAACAAATACATTTATACAGCCTTGAAACAACTGGAGGGTGAGTAAATGATGACAGAATTTCATTTTTTGGTGAACTATCCCTTTAACGTTGACACAAGTAATTTTTACAAAATGCTTATGGTCTATTTTTCATGAATTTTAACAAGAGCAAAATATTACACAACATAACCATAAATGTCAGGGGTAAACATATGAGAAAATGTAATAACAGATAAATACAGACAGCTAAAACATAAAACATGTACAGCTGCCTTGGTTTTAACGTTTTACAATCTGCTTTAGTTTTGACCTATGATTTTGACATGACACGAGACAGACAGGTCCTGTATCAACAAAACTGCACTACTCGCACTCAAGCCCATTCACAAGGTCTTCAAAGTTGTGTTATTTATTTTTATATTTTGATGCCTTTCATGCATTACTAATTGTCTGTAAAATTAATCGCAGTTTAAAAAGTGTTGCAACGCGTGAACATCGCCCGGTGTTCATTGATTTACTGTACAGTAATGTAAAAGTTTTTGCTGTAGTTCTGCAGCTAGTTGCCAGTAACTTACTGTAGATTTGTATTCAGTTAATTTATTGGTAACAGTTTGTTCAAAGATAAATGAACATTAAACATGAACAAGTCTTTATTTTTACAGAAAAAAAATTACAAAAAAATTACAGCCTTATGCAAAGGATTCTGGAAACCAGAAATGTTGTAAGTAAATTTCATAAATGTAAATCTACAGTAAATTACTGGCAAACTGCTGCCAGTTGTCACGGATCGTGCAGGAAATAGTTGAGGCAAGCAGATAAACAAAAGGATACTTTAATCCACGGGTAATACACAACACCACGAACATTCAATGTTGGACCAAGACTACAAACAAGGATAGAACTTAAATAACACAGGTAACAAGGAATACACAGGTGGCAGGGATTAACAAATATCTGGAGATGGTGATCAGGTGAGATGGGTGCCAAGGATTATGCGTAAAGTAGTCCAGTGACAGAAGCAGGCAGGAAGTGAACTGTGACACCAGTAATACTGTAATTTCGACAAAAAATATTTACAGTGTAACGTTACTGCACTTTTAGTTGACAACACTTCTTTTTCGACATTCACTTTTTTACGATAATATATTGTTATAAATATAATGTTTCAACAAGAGCAACATGTTAATTTGTTTAAATCAAAACTAAGATAATGTATGGTTTCTTTGCAATGACTAGGCCTAGTTGTCACAAAAATGGCTTTAATTTGAAAGTCAGTATTGAAGAAATATAGAAAAGTATAATTGAAGAATAGTTTAGCAGATGTTATCTGGCATTTATTTTATATAAAAAGTGTGGTAATTTTTTATTATTGCTGTTTAACTTAAATTTTTTCCTTTGGATTATCCTTAAAACTCTTCATAAATGTACCGCAGCGCCTCCGGAAGCTCGATAGGCCACGGATAGCCGGGGGCCCGTCCCCCGGTGGAGAGCCTGACACGACGGGACCGGGGAGAGGCCCGACACGCGGTCTCCCTCTTCTGACACGCACCGCTAGTTTGTGAGAGACCTGGTGCCGAATGACTCGTAGACGACCTGATTCTGGGCCAAGGTGTCGTGAGTGGCAGAGCAGCTCCTCGCTGCGATCCATTGAAAGTCATCCCCGGGTCCAACCTTTTGTCGGGGGGTCCCCGACCCTCCCCACCCTGGGGGAGTGGTGGAGTGGGACACCGTCCAGGTGTACTGCCGCGGCGCGGGGGCCGAAGACAGAGTCCCCCTGAGTTGGGGAAGCGACGGAGACCGAGTCCCCTCGGGCCGCCGAAGCCCTGCGAGCACAAACGGTTGCTGAGTTATTGGATCAATAGAACGACTTCCCCAATTTTGAGTTGGATCTGTGTGTGTGTGTTTATTGTTGTTAAGATGATGTATTGTCTGGGTTTTAATGCTTTAAATTAAAAGCTAACTTCTATTTTATATTACGTGTTTGGAATAAATTGTTTGCCATCTTCCCCTTTTTGTCTGTTACCTGTCTCAGCCAATAGGGAACATGTGTGCTTGTGTACTAGATTCGGGTCCCTAGACTTATCCGGGGTGGCGTAGTCGGCTCTTGCTTAGTTTTCTATCTCTTTCTCCCGCACTCACCGCCACCATTGTCACACAGGGAACAGAGAGCGACTTCAGACGCAGCTTGTCTCCTCGTTGCCCCGCCTATATTGCAATACGCAGATTTATTTTACAAAGCTCATAGCTCTGAAATGCAAGGTATGCTATGCTTGGCCAGTTAACCACTGCGTAGTAATTGGTCGAATACTGCAACCGCGTGACGGAAATGTAACGCCTCTTACCATATTTTGAACATCAGGTTCCAAAGAAATTGTACTGACGGGTATGACCACCTTACTTGCTTATACATTTGGGCGGTCTTAGTCAAATCATACCACAAACTGACTTACACGAGGCGTTTCAGGCAGGTCTGGGTGAGCATTCGCTTTTAGATGGAATGCATCTTGTTCCAATACTTTAATTTTTGCAATTTTATGAGTCTTATTCATTCATGGGCAACTTATAACACAGAAAAACATGTATTCGCGACATATGACCCTTTTAACATGCTTTAGTTAAAACCAAAAAACATGGTAACTATAGTCACCTATAGTTTTCTGCAAAAACCTATGGATTCTTAAGCATTGATCTTTAGTTAAATTATAAGATTTAGGAGAACACGGTGATGGGCAAATTACACGTCTGTAGTGATGGCAAATGATTAAACATGCTTGAAATCTATAACACTTAATCATCGAATCCACCCTAAACCAGTGCCAGCACAGACAAGCCTTCTCTGTGAGACTTCAGACACACTCAATTGGTTACATTACAGCTTGATTTCAAGGATACCGTTGAGACTGTTGCTGGAGAACTCTCTGGCATTTTTTATATCAAAGACCTCAGACGGTCTTCATCTAAGGTGAGAATTATATGCATGTCATATTCAGTGTTTAGTTTGCAGCATATGTTTAGAATTACTGTCTACAATACTACAAACTGCTATACAGAACTCGTTCCCTAAATATGTGACGATCCTCTGTCACCATAGTGCTTCATAAAGGGAGGGGGGCAGTGATCCATTGGCTTCTATTCGCAACCTCAGCGTTAGATGTCGCTAATTGTTCATACACTGGACCATTAGCAGGTGACATGTGATCTTGCTGGGGCTATAGCCCCGTCAGAAAACTGCTTAGCCCCCGGCAAAGCACCCCCAAGAATTTCCTAATTTCCCAAGAATTTTACAGTGAGTGTCTGTGTGTGAGTGTCTATTAACACTGATCGAAAAAAGCCTGTCTTGTAAGCAGAGGCTATTCACCAGTTGCTGATTGGATTAAGTTATAAAAGTGACATTTCGATTCGCCGATGCGCATCAGCTTTTGTTTCTTGCAAGTGTATAAAAGACAGCAATGAATGTGTAATCTATACTTTTGTAAACATCAAAAGTATAGGCCCTGTGTATGCAATGCCACACCGACGGCAAGAAGTGAAGCCATCCCACCGGAAGCGCTCGAATCCCCGGCTGGTTGACATCGAGGAGATCCCTACTTATAAAATGTCCTTCTCATTGTTCTTGTTTTGTCTCTCTTCCTCAGAATATATGTCATTTGTATCGGTACGCTATTTACTTTATTTCCTTGCTTAATGCCTGTTTATTTACATCAAATAAATGCTTGTTTGTGTGTTAGCAAGCTGTACTTGTTGTGGAGTTGCTCTGGCTTAAATCAAAACAAACCAACTGCAGTTTGTTCGATATTAATCGAAACGCACAATAAGAAAAAACATGATGTGTTTACTCATTCTGGAACCAATCACTTCATATGTAGCCTACATTTCGTGTTCGATATGTTCAAATATCATAGGCTGTGTATGTAACCGGTCCTATTCACACCGCTCTGCGCGGGCCTCGAACCGACGTCGGTCCATATGGGAGATGGGCAGGCACTCTATTTGTGTGCAGCTGATAGATGAATGAAGCAGCAGCTGATGTGTGTCTCTTCTCCCCAAGTAACATCTGCATTCGCTCTGTTTCTGAACACCTATCAAACTCTTGCATGAGCTTTGACATTTTGTGAAAGTGTTTCTCTCTCACATCTTTAAATTGATCACAATGAAGGAGAAAGTGTGTCTCTGTCTCCACCTCACCAGTGTCACAGTGGGCACAGACTCATTCTTCCTTTGGAAGCCATGTTTGTCTGTGTCTGCCTTTCTCTACGGCCAGACTGTGGTCACTGAGTCTGTATTTGCTCAGGATCCGTTCTCTCTGTTTTACATCTCCAACAGTGTAGAGATAACCTGCCAGATTGTATTTTCTGTCTAGGGTCCGATAGCATTCTAGTTTACTTTGGTTTTTACTTTCCTTTTCCCAATGATCTAAATATGACTTTTTACTTTCTTTGATCATTTGGTTTATTCTGATTTGGTTTTGTTGGGTTGTGCCGGTCTGAAGTTTCAGAGCCAGCTGGCAGATGGGACTGGCTTTAGGTCTCAGCTCTTGGGTTTTAAGTGCTTCATATTGAAGTGTGTTTGGAGGACTTGAGTTAAGGTGTGTCCCGAATTTGAGGGAATGTTTTTGGATGTGTATTATCAGGGGGTATCTGCCTAATTCGGCCCTGCATGCATTATTTGGTGTTCTTCTCTGTACTCTTAAAATGTTTTTACAGAATTCAGCATGCAGGGATACTATGTGGTGTTTATCCCATTTGGAGTAATCTGTCAGATATTGTGGACCCCAAATCTCGCAGCCATATAGAGCTATAGGCATAATAACACTATCAAAGATTTTACACCAGACTGGAACTGGAATATCTGTTTTGGTGAATCTGCCTTTTGATGGCGTAAAACGCTTGTCTAGCTTTCTCTTTCAGTGCATTCACTGCCAGACCAAAACCTCCTGACGCGCTGATCTTTAGGCCGAGATAATCGTAGTGTAAAGTGTGTTCTATTGTAGTGTTTCCCAGAGTAAATGTGTATCTGTTATCCTGTAATCTGTTTTTTTTTCTGGAAAATCATAATTTGAGTTTTTTTCAGATTGACCGTCAGGGCCCAATTTTGACAGTATTTCTCTAGCAGGTGTAGGTGTTGTTGTAGACCTTTGGCGGTGTCTGACAGCAGCACCAAATCATCAGCATACAGAAGACATTTCACCTCGGAGTTGTTCAACGTGAGACCGGCTGTTGCAGATTGTTCCAGTAACATGGCTAACTCATTTATATAAATGTTAAACAGAGTCGGACTTAAGTTGCATCCCTGTCTTACTCTGCGCCCCTGAGTGAAAAATTGTGTTCTTTTATCGGCAATTCTAACTCCGCATTTGTTTTCTGTGTACATGGATTTAATTATGTCATAGACTTTTCCACCTATGCTTGATAGGCCGTATAGGCCGTTGAGCCATATTGAATCAAATGCTGTTTTTTAATCAATAAAACATGCATATGTTTTTTCTTTGTTTTTATGATGGACGTGCTGATTGACTAATGTCTGTAATGTGTAGATGTGGTCGGTGGTGCTGTGGTTTGGTAGAAATCCGATCTGACTTTTACTTAACACATTGTGTTCGGTAAGGAAAGCTTGAATTCGAGCATTCAGGATACTACAGAAAGTCTTCCCCAGGTTACTGCTCACACAAATGCCTCGGTAGTTATTGGGGTCAAATTTATCTCCGCTTTTGTATAGTGGCTGTATTAAGCCTGTATTCCAGGATTCAGGAAAGTGTCCAGATTGTAATATCAGATGAAATAGTTTTAGGAGAGCTTCCTGCATCACTGTAGGATTGTGCTTTAACATTTCTATTCTGATGTTGTCTAAACCGCATGCCTTCCTGAGTTTTAGTTTCTTTAGTGCTTCATTTAATTCTATCAAATTAACGGAGAGTCGAGAGGATTTTGGTTGTTTTTGATTGTCGATTCTAACTGGTTTAGTAGATCTTGTAGGGTTTTCTGATCAGGTGTAAGACTATCTGGGGAGATTTCTCTGAACAGGTTTTTAAAGTAGTCTTTCCATAGTTCTCCTTTTTGTATGGCTATATCCTGGTTTTGTTGTTTATTTAGACTATTCCATTTTTCCCATGTCTTTTTTTTTAGATAAAAAGACATGACGTGTAATCTCATTTTGGAACCAGTCTCTTCATATGTATGTTTTGTTCAAAAAATATAGGCCATATATATATGTGTGTGTTAGTTCAAGAAAGCTACTTCAAGAGTTAAGTGACAAAGTGAGAATGAAACATAAACCTTTTGTTTAAGGCACTCCCCAAGCAAATGTGGTCTGAGATCAGCCTATGTGCTTGAACCTTCAGAAAAGCTTCATTGAGCAGCTAAAACACAATAGGAAACCTGTACACCATTATGAAACAGCGCCCTCTGCTGGTGACGGGGTGTAAACATCAAATTAAAACGAAGCGACATTGTATCAGATTATCAGCTATTTTACGGAAAAGTGAAAGCCAGTATACAATTAGTTTAAAAGTACTTATTGAATTGTTTAAAGACACATTGTTAAAAGTGCTGCACAAGCAACTAGAATTGAATGTTGTTTGGCGTTGTATAAACAGACTGTGAGAATATTATTATTATTATGGAATCATTAGAATGATTGACGTGATGACGACCTCCAGTGGTAGAGATCATCTTGTGGTAAAAGCCATGCGTTCATTGAAATAAAAACTCAAAAAGAAGTTATCTTGAGACAATGGAAGAAGGTGAGGCTTTATTAAACAATTTCACATGACCGTCCCCCAATAAGTGTTGCATTTGTGAAAGAGGAAAACGAGCATACTGTAGCTTCTGATATACATTAGGCAACGTTTTTTCCATTACACTAGATGTCCTAAAAGCCATGTTTCACATTGAACAGAGAATTTGCTTTTTCAATATGTCTACATCAAGAGCTGTTGATTTCATTGGTGAGGTGGTGAAAAGAATAACAACACACCCTTATAAAACAAAATGTCTTTATTTGGAGGCGTATGCTTTTTGTTATTAAAGCGCTACGGCCTGTGAAAACATCAATATGATTCAAACTCGATAAATACGGCAGATTACCAAAAAAATCAATTCAACGTTTTCCTCACTTTCTCGGGTAATATTGACGATTCACACAAAAATATAGTCCACTTTTTCCCCCAAACCCGGTTGCACAGAGCATTTTAAAATCGTAGACGTGTTTCAAATCAACACGGATCCCCATTTTAATGCACATTCCTGGTATTATTGTGCACGGTTCGTGTTATTTCAAATGAGCACTTGTTTAAAATGTGATTACTTTCTTTCTTAGATTTCCCAAAGCCATCCGTCATGTCTTTTAACCCTTTAAGCCTCAACCCTGGGCTGGGACACACACTTTTTCTAATCCAAAACTGCTGATGGGAAGTCTCACCCTACGTTTAGAAGATCTTGTTTTACTTAAAAATATGTCTCATTTTGATTTGAACAAGACATCAACAATGGAAGACAGCAACTGTCGTTGTCATTGTATAGCACCATCCTTAATAAACCACATAACAGTGTCTGATCGGCTCACTTCAACACCTGTTTGCCAGCAGCACATTGAGATCATCAATAATAAATCCATCCCTGGAAATCATTCATTAATACTTTTGTTCACAGAGTTTGGTTAATGTAAACAGGATTAGAAATGTGTACAATTGTTTCACTTTTGCGCGTCGCATCTAAAAAGTGGATTTGTAAATACTTGCATTTTACATCCGCTGATAAGGTGTATTAAATCAGTTTAAGGCAAATATTTTCCTATGTCTAATACCGCGAAACAAAGATTATCATATATCCGACAGTTGCACAGTTACAGCGGTGGTGAAATAATTAATGGTGTTTCGGCCAAAAATTTGTGACGGATTAATAAGCATCATCGCTGTCTTCTTGGTTTTTATCCTGTACACGAGAATGATGGAATGCCCGAACAAGGAGCGGATCCATATGCAGATAATGTTTTAATAATACATCCAAAAATAACACAAAGGGTTACAAACCTGGGGCCTGTTCCATAACACAAGATTAGAGTACAAGCCAGGCTTATTTTGGTTAGTCAGGCTTATTGTTGGTGGATTCGGTTTCACAAATGAAACTTAAAACAGTTCAAACTCAGTTACTCTGGCAACTTATGCTGGGAAACTAACCTGGTCCGGAGCAGGCTAACTCTCAGGCTAAGTCTTAGTTCATGCTTAACCAGAATACCATTAATACTCACCTGCTGGTAATTTCATGCCATTTTATTTCACTTAACCACTATTAATAAAATAAATAAATAAGGAAATTTACTTTACTAATAAATGTAAGAAATTATAAGGTACAAAAACACTAAGAAATGTAAAGAAGTTACGTGTTTAGTTGGTGAGTTTGGTTGATGAGTTTGGTAATTAATTAATTAAAAGTGTATAAATAGGGAGCTGAACTCGTTTCCAAACTTAACCATGGTGTGTCCTTTCATTGATGAGGTGGTGGATGAGGGAGCTCTTATCATGCAAAGGGCATTTCAAAGAGAGCGAACTTTCAGGGACAGGTCAGACCCATTGGCTTTTCATTACAGCTACCTGTATGAGCGATATAGGTTCTCAAGAGATGGGATTGCGTATATTTGTAGATTGCTGAGCCCACACATTGCAAATAACACATGCCGCAAGACAGCGCTCACAGTCCCGCAGACGGTGTGCATTGCACTTCGCTTTTTTGCCAGTGGAACATTTTTGTACATAGTTGGAGACGCAGAGAATATCAGCAAAGCATCGGTTTGCCGCTCTGTACGAACTGTGTGCCTTTCTTTAAAAAGACTCCTCAATGTGTTCATCACATTCCCTGGCCACAGAGCAAATTGTACCATTAAACATGCCTTTTATGGAATAGCTGGTAAGTTAAAATGACTGTATAAAACGTGGAAACATTTCTTGACTGTTGATGTTACACAGGACACATTTTAAACCAAACAAAAATTTTCCTAGGTTTCCCAAATGTTATCGGTGCACTGGACTGCACTTATTAAGTGTCCATCTGGTCCACATGAAGCAGACTTTGTAAATAGGAAATCAGTACACAGCATCAATGTACAGGTATGGTCCCACTGAGATGATATTGAAGGCTATTCTGTAACACTGATTGTTCTGTACTAAGCTGGGCACCGGTGTTCGGTTCATTGCAATTGAATGTAGTTACAATACAATGTTTTATATTTATTATATAATTACATTGTATTGAGCTACATGTTTAATTTTGTTTTAGATGATCTGTGATGCAGATTGCATCATCACAAATGTAGAGGCCAAATGGCCAGGCTCTATGCATGACTCCAGAATCTTTCGAGCCTCATCTGTCTATCAGCAACTGGCAAGAGGTATGCTAGTCACTTAACGAATGGCAAAAAGTCTTCAATTTAATTTATACTAAAAAAAAATCTTTCTATGCAGGTGAATTCTCAGGAGTTTTGCTGTGAGACAAGGGATAAGGAGCCCCAGACAGAGGCACAGCTACAAGCCTGCCCATGCACGCACAAGAGGTCGTATAGAGATGGCATTTGGGCTCATAAAGTCAAGGTTCCAGTGCCTGAAGCACCTCAGAGTGACTCCACCTAGGGCATGTGACATTGTAGTTGCTTGTGTAGTGCTCCTTAACATTGCCTGTCTGAGGAAAGAGAAGCAACCAAGGATTGTTGCAGAGGAAGACTGGGGCATTGAAGCAGTATTTGAAGAAAATCAAACAGGCAGAATTATACGAGACACATATATGCCAATAATTATTTTGCTGAATATGGTCCAAACCATGTGTAGCCTTTAAAGTTTTTCACTGGCCCCTCGACTTTGCCCTTAATTTAACAGACACACAGAAGTCAAAATCTTTAATCTGTCATTTTCCTTTATTTAAGCTGCCTGTTAGGGGTGGAAACATACAAATAAATGTTGTGGAAAATGATCAAAAAGGTCATGTTTTTTTTTTATGGCATTTCTACGTGCATTTTTCTGTAGTTGTTGAATTTCCAGCTCGAACTTTCCCATCTTCAGTTTTTTATACTGGATGTCAGTATCAATTGCTTCCATTTGTTTAAGGAGGTAGCGTTTATATACTCCTTTTATGTTTTCTGGGTTCTGTAGCAACATATATTTAAGTTATTTCATTGAATGCTCTTTGCACATTGTTTTCATTTCTTAATACTCACTTTGTCACATGTGGTCCCAGACTGAGAGGGCTCTAGAACTGTGTCAGCATCCTGCAGCCAATAATATTTAAAAACACACATTATGATCACCTTATCACTCAAGAACATTTTTTTATATATAATACAGTATCACATGGAACCTGTGACTACCTCAGGCATCCTTGAACATACAGACACTGTCTCCTCATCCTCCTCAACTGTGGATGGGCCTTCACCCTGTAACCACTAATTAAACTCAGTTAAACTCATTATTTGACATGACTGTTTTAAAAGCTGTCATACTCACAGGCTGCATGATGTCTGGTGGAGCCATCAAGCACACAGAATCTTTCGTCACTATGAAACCAAACATGATAGAATAAAATATTACATTTACATACCATTAGATTTACTTACCATTCTGAAGAATATTTTTATATTTTATTTTCACCTGCTGCCAGGTTCTTTTTTCTTCACTTAAGTTGCTGTTGTGTAAATGTTATAGCAATTACTGTTATTCACACACAAACTTTGCAATGTATTGTGACACACATTTAACGTTGATAATGTATTTTAAATACTGTACACCGCTACTTACGCATTGAGACGATCAGCAATTTCCTGCTAACCTTTCTCTCTTGCTTTGTTTATTGCCGCTGTATTTCCTTTTTTGGTGATTACATCTTTAAATTCTTCATATGTCTCCAATAGCAAACGTCGTTCAGTCGCCGTGAACATCGCTGCTCTTTCTTTACCTTTCGTTGCCATGGTAGCCCACAGTAAATCGATGGATCCATGCTCGACCCTCAGGGCTTTTAAACAATAGCGTGCACGCGCAATTATCTAGACTATGTAAACCTGATTCAAATTAGTAAGATCACATGATCTTCAATTTACTGTCATGGAACCAATTTCAGCGTGGATGTTTAGATCGGCTAATTCAAGTCAGGTTTTGGACTTTAATCCCCGCTTTTCTTAGCGTCTGTTACAGAACAGGCCCCAGGTAGGGAACACGAGGGAAACAGACATACAAACGATACATGATAACGAGACAAAGAATGATGGGAACTGGAGTCCTTACGAAACAGACAGAACACTGAGTGGAATGGCGCCATCAGGTGGCGAACAGAGGTGCCAGCACCAGGGCGTGACACGTGACCTGCGGTGAGAATAAAGGAAATTATGTGTCAGTTATGATGTCACCCGTGATGTCACCTTGTGTGTTTTGTCACCTTAAATATGCAGCCAGCCACAGGCTGTTTGGCCAGTGAATCTCCATCCTTTATGTCTTTAAACGCTGTGATGGTGATGTACAGATCAGCGTCATCCTTCCACCTCAACAACACGAGGTGGTCTTCTCCTGGCAGTTTCACTGTCTGCCGTCGGGTGCCTGAAAGAAGTCTGTTAACTTCAAGTGTTGGCCAAAAGTCATTCGGATAAAGAAGGCCGTTTTCAAGCCTTTATTCCAATAAATGGTCTCAATATGTGATTTTAGTGTGGTTCATTTTCCTACTGCAACACAAACACACATGGCAAAGGCTGTGACAAACTCGCATACCCGTTTGTGGGTCAATGCGCAAATCTCTTCCTCCATGGTAGCAGGCGACCCACAGATGCCCTCTGGGGTCTGTGCACCTGCCGTCTGGTATGTCTTCATCGGGCTCTACCCTGTCAACCCCTCTGCGGTCAGCTTGTGGTTGATGTGGTAAAAGATGTGGTAATCCAGTGACCAGTCCTAACTGTTGGAGATGTCCACCTGGTCTGAATGATGAACGGTCAGGATAAAGCGTGTACAGAGACCCCTGCTTCCTCTCCACCACGGCCGGCTGCAGTTCTAGTCCCATGGTACCCGGACACGGTGGGCATAATAAAATCAACTGCAATACATCACACACGTTACGTAACTATTCACTTAGCATACAGCAAACCCTAATGCACTGTATAATCGTAGAGTCACCCAAACAAATTGTATTTTCTGAGAATATACCTGCAAAGAACCTCCCAGGTGGTTCTACTTTTCCATCACCGAAGCGAGCGTTGTGCTTTTCCTTGTCCAGCTGAGCAGCTGTTGTAATGGAGTGCATGAACCGGTCACCAGATGCAAAGCGCATTCCCTGCGGGATGACGTAACCGCCTGCCTTCCGCACCACAGACCCTACAGGTTTTCTCTGTGACTGTAAAAACACACAATGCCATTCTCACAGGAGCTTTAATCTCATAAAAACACCAACAAACTTTCAGATGCCTCACCTGTAGTGATACTCTCCTCATGACCAGTGAGAGAGCTCGACCAGCGGACCCACCAAAGACTAGCCTTTTTCCTCCCGGACAGGACTCTCGGTGAACTGTCCCTTTCCATTTTGAGCACAGATCGGACATGGACTTCTTAAGGTTGTAAACACTTGGGAGATCTTTTCAACAAGAGGATATTAAAGGATAAAGAAACTGACAAATAAACTGTTCGTGTATCAGAATTGATTGTTAAATACGTTTTTCGTTTTATTTTCATTGATCTACCATAACGTGTAAACCGACGTTGAAAGCCACACAGTTTACCATCATAATTTTCTTAGACAAGTGAATTGACTCGGTCACCATTCACAGCATGCACGTATTTGTGCCTAATCTTATCCTCAATACAACCCCAAACACGTCTCCGTGACTGTCTCGTCGTCACACTGTTAACGCAATCGCGAACTACATCACATGTGTCATGCTTACACCTGCTCTGAGCCTCGAACAGGCCATGGGTCCGGCATGGGCGAGACGAGCTCGAAGCCTCGACCTGCACGCGCAGCTCCCACTCGTACAGCTGATCTCCGTTACACGGGAATCAATCAAATGACGTGTTTTTCATGTAAAACGGTGTTTAGTAGTTTGCTTCGGTGGATCCTGTCGCTCAACGAGTCCATCGTTAACATTTTAATGCTTAGTTAGCCATTTATACGTCGCGCGTGGCACTCTGTCTCCTTCGATTTGATTGGTCGCGCTCGGCTCTGTAAGAAGAAGGGATACAGCCACGGCCGGAAGTAGTGCAAAATCTCGCCATATAATTCCAATAAATGACATTAGCTAACGCCCACCCCAACTATAAACCTAAGCATACAATCATAAAGCGACTCTTTTGTAGCGTGACACAAATTATACGGTATTGAAGTGCGCATGCTCAGCGGAGGTAGCTCTGTCACTTCTATTATGTAGAGAAACAAACATGTACAGCACAGAAATGTGTAACGTTGGACATTTGCGTGGTATCGTTATCTTATTAACATTTGACACTACGATCTGTACAAATGAAACCAAATGAGCGCTTCCGTTGCGTTACGTCTAACCTTTATCATTACGACCGTTCGTCAGTAGGTGACGTCACTGCTTCCGCTCGACACCCCTGCACTCTAGTCTTTGAAGCGACGACCACATGCTTTAGTATCAGACTCGGCATTAAATGCCTTACCTGTCAATCCATTTGTGTGTGAGGGATTCCAACGATGTCAACTGGTTATTAGACAAACACAACATGATGTATATACTACAAACATCTATAAACGATTGAAATACTGCTTGGTCTGCAGTTGGAGAGCTGCCATTGGCTGTTGACTTGAATAATTAATGAGTGAGGCCTGTCACGGTAGTTCTTTGGCTATGTTCGTTTATAAATATCCTTGTGTTTCGAGTTCCGTTTTGAACAACCGGGTATATAATAAGTGTTCTGTCTGACTCATGTTCCCAACGTTAAACGCAAATGTAAATTTGCCAGCTACCGTCGTCGAAAGTAGCGGCGCCGATGCGAAGTATAAATAGAGTCGCTCGAACAGAACTCTCAGTCGGGCAAGAGAGCGCCGCCTTGGCAAAGCCACATGCTACTAGAGTCGCTAGTCAAGGCGCGCATTGCACCTCTGTGCCCGGCGGCTGATGCACGTCGGTTCGCCGGCGCGCATCGGCTTTTGTTTCTTGCAAGTGTATAAAAGACAGCAATGATTCCTTTATTATCATGTTTTGGGGAGGGTTTGTTGTGTGTTAGCTAGCTGTACTTGTGGACTGCTCTGGCTTAAATCAAAACAAACCAACTGCAGTTTGATTGATGTTCATCGGAACGCACAATAAGAAAAAAACATGATGTGTTTACTCATTCTGGAACCAATCACTTCATGTGTAGCCTACATTTCGCCTTCAATATGTTCAAAAACCACAGGCTGTGTATGTAACCGGTCCTACTCGCAGCGCTCTGCGCGGGCCTCGAACCGACGGAAACGGGCTCTAACGAGGAGGCTAAAGACCGCAGCCTCTAGCGGCTGTCGTTAGAGCGTCTCTGTTGGCCGGGAGTGAGGTTTACACACTTGCACGCTCACACTATACATATATAGTAGTTCAAGAAAGTTACTGCAAGAGTTGAGTGAAAAAGTGAGTATGCAAAACAAGCCTTTTTTAAAGGCACTCCCTGAGGAATTAATCTTTGTATATTAATGCATACGAATCGTAAAAAGCCAGTATAAAATGAGTTTAAAAGTACTTGTTGAATTGTTTAATAACACATTGTTAAATGTGCTGCACAAGCAAACCGAATTGAATGTTAGGCGTTGTATAAACAGACTGTGAAAATATTATTATTATGGAATCATTAGAATGATTGACGTGATGACCTCCAGTGGTAGAGGTCATCTTGTGGTAAAAGCCATCCGTTTCTTGAAATAAACACTCAAAAAGAGGAAAACGAGCATATGTAGTAGCGCAATGAGTGTTTTGTATTGCACTTCTGTAATGCGCTTTAGGAGATTGAAAAAGTAGATGTGATGCAGCGGGAGCTTTTAAAAAGAATGTTGTCTCAGGATACACCAGTAGATGGCGGTAGAGTGGCGTGAAATCTCGTGTGAAATGTAGAGTAAGAGTTTCGTGTGATAGCCGCTATTGAAACTGCTATTACTGGTAAGCTGGTGTATGGATTGTAGGATATTAATGTACTAATGTTCACGAGGGTGTTGTGTATGTATAATGTATCTGTGGAGTCTTTGATAACGAGCCGCTTTTGTATTAAGTGTATAATATGTTGATTTGTGTGTTCGCACGTGCGTTGCTATGTGCTTAAGTAATTGTGCTCGTGCTATTTCATGCTGAATTAAAATGATCGATGTCTGTTAACAGAGGGTTCATTCACATGTCTATAAGCTGATTTGTGTAGAGTTATAATGTAACGCTTAGAACTCACGTGAAATCTCGTGTGAAATGTAGAGTAAGAGTTTCGTGTGATAGCCGCTATTGAAACTGCTATTACTGTTTTGCAGAATCAATTATTTTAAATGTGTGGAAAATCATTCTGTCACGCCTGAGGAGTGTTACACATTTTGGCGAGTCAGTGCCAGGAGCTGCAAATTCCCACTTCTGAGCTCCAGAGATGAACGTAGCAACACCATAAACACAGTGAATCAGTGGAAATGTGAAACATGGAGGAGTTACGCATTAAAGTCAGCCAAGCCCTATTGATGCTGAGCAACCCTGACATCATTCCTGTTTGCAAACATCTGAAATGTGACGACACAATCAGACTCTAATCAGACTGGTGGAGAAAACACTGGATGACATCGAAGAGACGGAGGATCGGAAGATATTTGTGCAGTGGTTGGAGAATGTGTTGGACTCCCTGAAACAGCCAACCGGTACTGTAGTGGAGAACACATCAAATGAGCCAAATGAATTGGTCACGTTGAGAGAGAAATGCTCCAGATTACAGTTAGAACAAGACCAAGCCCGTCAATCACTTGAAGAGAAAGTTGTTGCCATGGAGCAAAAGTTAAAGACCAGAGTGAATGTGGAGGAGACGAGACATAACACTGTGCCACCACCATTTCTGCCTGAAGTGACTCTCAGAAGGGAGTTTCATAATTTCTGGGCTAATAGGGGAAGTAGGGCGGAGAGAGAAACTGTCGTACACCAGCCTCATGAATCAGATGGAGTCAGGACTGCGAAAAGGTCATGCTGAGATCGAGATCATTGAAGCGGTTACTCGTGCAGTAAGCCCAGGCCTTCACCTGAGAGACATGTTCGAAATAAAACGAGACCTCACCCTCCCTACCTTAAAAATGATCCTAAGAGGCCACTTCAAGGTTGATCCTCCTGCTGACTTACTACAAAAACTAACGAACATCTCTCAAGAGCCAAAAGAATCTGCACAAAACTAACTTCCTATTTCGAGGAATCGAGCTCAGAGAGAAGTGACTTTGGAAACTAAGTGAGGAGGATGAGAATGAACATTTCAGCTCAGCGTTAATTAAACGGAAGTTCCTCCGCTCTATTGAAACTGGACTAGAAAGCGATGCAGTGAAGTTACAGCTTAAACCTTACTTGAGCGACCCTAAAGTCACAGATGAAGAGCTAATAGAGAGAGTCAGTGAAGCGGCTAAAATGCGTGGAAAAACAGCACGAGTAGCCTCCGTGAACACAAACAGACGCCCAAATAGGTGAGCAACGTAGACATTGTTTTCGTTGTGGACAGGAGGGACACCTTTCCAGAGGCTGCCGACGACTCAGGGAACAGCACGGAAACGAGAGAGGGTTGCTGTGATGCGACCATCAGTAGCCCATGAGTTGGAGTCCCCGCTGGCGCACTCAGAGCAGAGTGTGACACCACATGACCTGAAAAGAGCCCTTGACAATAGCAACGGGTCCACGTCATTTTGCGTGACAATGCGGCAAAAATGAAGAAAGCTATGAGGGATATGGGGGTGCCCAGTGTTGGCTGTGTCGCCCATTCCTGTCAACTCTGTGTGCATGAGGGCCTGCTGTCTCGCCGCATCGTGACCGAAACCCTGGCCAACGCAAGGAAGATTGTAGGCCGTTTTAAACACTCCCCGTTGGCTTACTCTCGACTAGAAGACATACAGACGGACCTAAATATGGATATCAAGCGCCTACAGCAAGATGTACAGGTGAGATTCCTCTCTTAACGTTCTTAAATGTGTTTCTATTTTATTGTTATTTCTCATACACTTGATTTAGTAAGCCACTAATACATTACGTGCTCTGCACCTAGTTTGCACAGAAATAAAGTGAATCATGTTCTCTTATGTGCAGACACGATGGAAGAGCAGCCTCTACATGCTGCAGAGCCTACTGCAACAAAAACCTGCTCTTAGTGTCTTTGCAGCCGAGCGCACTCTACCAGCAACACTGACAGCTCACCAGTGGGAGCTGATGAATACGACTGCTGATGTGCTGTCCCCCTTTGAAGAGCTGACCAGGGATGTGAGCAGGGAGACTGCAACTGCAGCTGATGTGATCGCTGCCATAACAGGTCATTTGTATTTTTATTTATTACTTTATACTGTAACATTTATTGATGTTGTTTGAAACAAACTGTAATCCCATGCATTCATTAAGTCATTCATTCACTCATTAGTCCTCAGACGTGTTCTGTCTCGGGAGGATGATGATGACCAGGGAATAAAAACAATGAAGTGGACTCTGCTGGAGGCAGTGGAGAAACGCTTTGCTGTTGTCGAAACTGAGCCACTCTTCTACATCGCCGCTCTTCTAGATCCCGGATACAAAGATGGGCAAGTGTAGTAAAATAATCAAAATGCACCTTTTGTACATCATGTTTATATAAAGTCAAGTCATTACCAGACACCAGTATTAAGCCAATTTATTTTTTACTTCCTCTTTAATTTAGCTTTGGGCAATTTAGTTCTAAGCCTAACTGAAGATCTGTGCTATGTGGTGTCTCTTCTTGTCTTATTGTTTTGAATTGTGTGTTACTTTTATCTGTTTCTAGCTTTTTCACAAAGTCAGCCAACCTGTTGCTTGCAAAGGAACACCTTATCCAGGAGGTGGCAAAGACAGAGGGGAGGAGGGCTGTCAGTGCAGTGCCAGAGGAAAACGAGCCTCTAAGCAAAGCCTGTGAGCAAGGCACCACATCGTGAAGCATGTAGCAGCCTGGACATCGCCTTTGAGGAAATCTTACAAGAGAGGCAGTCACAGGGACGGTCTGTGAGTACCACATCAGCAGAAACTCAAGTGCAGACCTACCGCTCAGGAAAAAAACACCCCTAAGAAAAGCGACCCACTTCAGTACTGGAAAGAACATGCTAATCGGTTTCCCTCTATGGCTGCTGTTGCAACCCAGCATCTCAGTGCCCCACTGCAGCTCTGTGGACAGTGAGAGACTTTTTAGTGCCGTTGCAAACGTCCTTGATGAGAACAGAAACAGGCTCAAACCTGACAAGGTAGAGATGTTAGTTTTCATTAAGAAAAAGATACATTTCCTTCTGTGAAACTTACTACTGCTATGACAGTTGTTGAATGTTAAAATAAGGTGAATTAAATAAAAAATAAGGAAGATCCTGGATCTGTTTTTTCGCTCTTCTTTATTCTTTTTCTATGTATTATAGAAGTATCGGATCGGGACTCGGTATCGGTAGATACTCAAAATCAAATGACTCGGACTCTAGGGCAAAAAAACCTGATCCGGACATCCCTAGTACAGGATCTCCGTTTAGGGGCCGAAGCCTACTAGTGGTTCCTAATAATGAATCTGTACTTCCAGAGGGGGTCGGCATCGAGGAAGGATGAGTCATTGTTCCGGCTGACAAACAATCGGTGATATCGGTGCCCATCGCCAATATCAACAACTTTGCTGTCACCTCAGACCGTCGACTAATTCTGGGAAATCTTCAAGTCTTCAAGACAAATCCAGAACAACCCTATGTTTTTATTTAACACAGTGGCTAAATTAACAAAAAATCAATTGTCAGCAACTTCAGATTCAGGATATCAGCATAACAGTGATGAATTTAAATGACTTCATAACCACAGACGTGAGAGCGACAGGTCTGTAGTCGTTAAGTCCAGTGATTTGGGATTTTTTGGGGACCGGAATGATAGTGGAGTGTTTGAAGCTGCGGGGAACTTCGCACAGCTCCAGAGATCTGTTGAAGATCTGTGTGAATATGGGGGATCTCCTTTGTTAGTTTGTTCCTGGCCTGGTTGTACAAGATTTTATCAACACTTTTGTAAGCACCCTCTTTTGTGTGACGAAGCTGTTGTGATAGTTCCAAAATATAACCAGATTAAATTTGTGTTTTAAATTATGTTAAATTATTTTTTACGTTTTAAATTAATGCATTTATCTATTTAAAAGAAACGCTTAAGAATTAGAACAATAACATCAGCATAAGGCTTTGTTGAGTTTACATGCACACAGTAGCTTTAATAATATCTATAAAACCAGATCAATCACTGCTGTTTTTTGTGTAGGTAGATATAGTTAACATTTAATTTAATATATAATAACCACTTTTATATATTAAATATTTTAAGAATAGCCTATCATAAGATTTATATAATAATATGGACTAAGTTAACATTATTGTGATGTAACCATTTTTTTTTGGACAGCATTCGCTTATTGGACAGCTCTATAGTCTAATTTTGGTCATTTTGGAGAAGCCTTTTTCTGTCAATATGATAGACGTGGAGGAATCATGATGAGAATAAGTTGGTAGGTCGATGTCAAAACATAAAACATTGCTTCATTGAAAATACATGTATTCTGTGCCCAGTCAAACCTCACCTTTGTCGATCTCTGCAGGGCTCGTGCATGTTATGTCTGTCTTCTGATTTCAAAAGTAACACAGGCGAAGTGACCCTCTAACGTCATACTTTGTTGATTTTTTTGCAGTTTCTTTTAAAATTTCCTCAGAATAGTTAAAAAATTGTTGACTTGTTGCACTTGCTATATTTAAAAAAATGGGAAGAATATCTTGGACTATGAAACATTGAAACTGACTCACAGGTTCTGGATTGAATAGGTGGAAGTCTGAAACAGGCATGAGCATTTTCTATGAGCGACTTTGTGAACGCTTGTCATTGTTTCACGTCAGTTGCCCAAAAAAGATCACACACAGCAGTGCTTTAAGTACTGATAGATCCAACTCTGGGATATGGCTTAAAGATCCTATAGATCTAAAATTTGAGTCCAGTTTCACTAGATCTCTCTCTGTCAGAAACTTATTAAACCTGAAAATATCAACTCCTGTCAATACTTTAACCCAACCACCAGGGAGATACAGAGTTGCAAAATTATGCAATATTGCAGTATCAAAACAATGTCTCGTGACGTTATAATGAACCTTGAGGTGGAGGCCATTGGATACTCATTTCAGCAGAGACAATACAAAGTGTGTTCAATACTTATTCCCTGTGTCATTTCACTTTATTCATTATGACTGAACTTGTATACTTAAATGTTCTGATTTCTTTGCAGGAATTCAATATTTGGCTTGATGGCTACATCTGGTGGACATTTTGTGTCAATAGCCCACTTAGAAATCCCATTACTGATAAAAATGCTGATGTGTCAAATACTTATTTTCCCACTGTAGTTGAGTAATTTAAGCAATTCAAACAAACAATAAAAATTAACAGAGAAGGATAAATAAGAACATTAAAGTCACATATGACTTTTTAAGTTCTGTTGCATTTTTCCTAATTACCTAAGGTAATGTCAAAAGAAAACACTTGAAAGAAAATTTCTGACAGGCACAAAAAAGGTACAAAAGTGATTTTCTTGAAAATCCAGTAAATCCAGGAGGTTTTTGCTGATCTTTCCTGAACTGCTTGCATGAAGCAAACTTTGCAATTGTACCTGTACTGATATTAAAATATGTCGGCTTTTAAATTTCCAAACATATTTTTTTCACGTCTTAAATGTAAAAGTCTTGCACCAGTGGTGTCTTGTACTAATGTCCCTACTTATTATGCAAGTGTATTGTTTAACTCCTTATTTGTATGCACTTATAAGTCCTTGATGTTCACAGAAGACTGACCAGGAAGTCAAAAAAGTACTATGTTGGATTCCTCTGGATTCATATTTTTTCAAACTTATTTGTCTTATGCATATTTCTACATCTGTAAACATAATTTTGGTCCTTTGTTAAATATTTTTTTTGTTTACTGGTTTCGGTTATTATGCTTTATTAATAAATTGTATTAGATTGTTTTGTTTTATGCACTATAACTTTACATTGTTTTATACAACGAAGAATACATTAAAACATTAAACATTTTTATGTTTCAGACTATAAATGTGAGAAACTCAATGTTTACAAGTCTCACCAGATTGCATAGCAAATTGGAGAATTATATAAATGATATATGAAGAATGATATATGATTTATGGAAAACTAGTACTTAAATGCTGTACCAAAAAAGGCCACTAGGGGACACCAATTTCACAGTGGTGAATCCCAAAGTTGTTATTCTTGAATGCTTTGGAATACAGACCTATGGTGTAAAAAACAAATAAAAATAATTTAAGGCCATGAGACCCTTCCAATGATATATCTTATTATTAAATTGCAATTCAAATGTAAAATATAAAAGTAAACTTTAGTGTCATACCGGTGGTACAGTAACATTTAGTAGCATTTTTTAGCAGCATTAACATTTTTGTCATAAATACTCTTCCTACATGATTTTCTTTCCAAGGGGGCCACAGACTTTGTGGAATTATATAAAATATAGAAATGTATAATCAATTGTATGCAATTAAACATTAGAAAAACAAGACCACCAACCAGAAGTATTGATGTTCCAGCATTGTATTACAGTATTTGTTTATGGTTTTATTAAAACTCTCCATTCTTCAAAAGTTCATGATTCTAAGTTTTTATTTTGGGGGCCACAAAGCGATGCACTCTACACAAAGGGGGCCTTACAATGAAAAAGTGTGAGAACCACTGCTGTAACCAGCAGACAGCCCCAGCTACATCTGAGTCAGATCGCCAGAGAGTTTTTATCAGGTAAAACATTTTTATTTAACCAGATTTTATTGAAATTTCTTTGAAAATGTAGATAATAACCCATTAAGAAACATTACTGCCATTTGATTATATGTAAAAAACATCTTACTTCTATAACTATAGGCCTACAGGTTTCAGTTTATTTTCTCTGACAATGATTTGTTCGGTTCTAGAAGAAAAAAAATGGGTGAAAGGAGTAATAACGGGGATCCCCACAGAGGTAACAGTTGAAAAGATTAAGAAAGGTATTACGGGAGCTGCAGTAATTGATGTGAAAAGATTAAAATGCAATAGGAATAATGAAAGGGGAGACAGCCTCTCTGTGATGATTCATTTTGATGAGGAAAAACTGCCAAGTAAAGTTTTTCTGGGATTTTTTTTTTCGGTAAGGCTCTATGTACCCCCGCCTCTAAGATGTTTTAAATGCTTAAAGTTTGGGCATGTAGCGGCGGTATGCAGAGGCAAACAGAGGTGCGCGAGATATGGTGGAGAACATGAGTATGGAAAATGCGGGCAAGAAATTAATCCCAGGTGATGTAATTGTGGAGGGGAACACAGTGCGGGATATGGAGGGTGCAAGGTGAGGAAACATGCGGCTCAAGTGCAAAATGTCAGAATACAGGAAGGATTGTACTTGATTAAAAGTAGCGAAGAATGTGGAATCAGGAGACAAAAATAAAGAAATCATACAACAAAGGATGGAAGTGGCAAAGGAAAACACAAAAGAGAAATTTGGGATTAAGAACAATGTTGCATTTGTTACTTTTATGGCGGAAGTAGTGAATTGCTCAGCGCAAACTGAAAGCCGGACAGAAAGAATCCGAATTATAATCAAAGCAGCGGAAAAGTATCTAGAGATTGAGGTCATATGTCATGAGGTGAGCATGCAAAAAGGGAAAAAATAAGTGGAATGCTATAATAGAAAAAAAAGTTCTGATTTAGAAGGATATGTGTTCAAGATGTCACCATGAAGAGACAAGGTAATGGAGGTGGGATAGCTACATTTATAAAACAAGGTGTGGGATATAGGACTGTTTATGAGAGTGTGGACAAGGAGGTGGTAGTGATGGAAATCTGGGAAGGGAGCCGTAGTATTAAAGTAATTCATTTTTACAATCCATGTAAAAAGTTAAGCAAGGAAGTATTGGAAGATATAAGAGGTAACACAAATCAGAAAGTAATATGGTGTGGTGATTTTAATGCCCATAATACACTATGGCGATTATAATGGGCTGATTGTGGAAGAAATGTTAGATTGGGGACAGTTAGTATGTATTAATAATGGATGTTAATCAAGAATAAACATAAATCAGGGGTCAACATCCGCTTTAGATATTACTCTAGTATCAGAAAATCTAGCTAGAAATTGTGAATGGAATGTAAGTAAACAAAGTACAATGGGAAGTGATCATTATCCTATATGGTGTAAAATTGGTGTGGACATTACCCAAACATTGGTGGGGAGAATTCCAAGATGGAAATTTAATGCAGCCAACTGGGAGCTTTTTAAAGAATTATGTCATAACAATATGTGTGGAATGGTAGATGATAATGAAGGCATTGAAGAATTAAGAAAATAAGGGAAGTGTTAAGGAATACTGCAGAAGAAGTAATTGGAAAAAAGAAAAATATAAATAGGAAAAAAGCAGTACCGTGGTGGAATGAAGAGTGTAGTAAGGCAGTTAGGGAAAGATATAAAGCAACGAAGAAAGCCAGAAAATCAGTATTGTTTAATGAGTACATTAACTTCAAGAGAGCACAGGCAATAGTGAGGAGAGAAGTTAGAAAAGCAAAAAGAAATTACTGGAGAGTTTTGTCATAGAATTGGGGAAGATATTGAAATTAATGAAGTGTGGAATATGATTAGGAAGATGGGAGGGATTCAGAGAAATCACAACATTCCAGTTTTAGTAAATAATGGAAAAATAGCAATGAAAGACAAAGATAAAGCAGAGATGTTAGTGGAAACTTTTGTAAAGGTGCACAGTAATGAAAATATTTCAGAGAATATGAGGAAATATAGGGAACAGAAAGTTAGGGAGAATGCTCACATATATGTAAAGAAGAATGCGTCTGGAAGTATGTTGGACTCAGAATTTACCTTGTACGAGTTAAAGAGAGCGCTAGTGGGGGTCAAACATACTTCCCCAGGCAAGGATGACATATGCTATGAGATGATAAAGCACCTATCAGAATTATCATTAAGTATGATTTTAAGACTTTTTAACAAAATATGGGATACAGGGAATATGCCAGCAGATTGGAGGCATGGTGTCATAGTGCCAATAGCCAAACCAGGAAAAGACCACTCTCAACCAAGTGATTATAGACCTATTGCATTGACATCAAATCTATGCAAAATTATGGAACGGATGGTTATGAATAGGTTGACATATGTGATTGAAAGTAGAAACATTCTTTCAGCATGTCAAAGTGGATTTAGAAAAGGGAGAAATACGATGGATTCAATAGTATGTCTGGAAGCTGAAATTCGAAAAGCTCAAGTTAATAAAGAAGTGCTTGTGGGAGTCTTTTTTGATGTAGAAAAAGCTTACGATATGTTGTGGAAAGAGGGGCTTTTATTGAAATTGGAAAGCTTGAGAATTGACGGAAAAATTTATAACTGGATTCTGAGTTTCTTGTTTGGAAGAACGATTCAAGTAAGAGTAGGGACTGCATTTTCTCAGACTCTTCCAATTGAGAATGGAACTCCCCAGGGAAGTGTGAGCAGTCCTATTCTTTTTAATTTAATGATTAATGACATCTATCATAACGTAGATACTGGAATAGGAAGATCATTATATGCGGATGATGGATCACTATGGAAAAGGGGGCGAAATGTCCTATTTGTAGAAAGTAAAATGCAAAAAGCAGTGAATGAGGTGGAAAAATGGGCGAATAGTTGGGACTTTTGTTTCTCTGTGGTAAAAATACAAGTAATATGTTTTTCGAAAAAGAATCCAAGCTTGAATATCAAAATGTTTAGTTATCAGCTGGAGCAAGTTAATGTAGTAAGATTTCTGGGTATGTGGATGGACTCTAAACTAAGATTTAGAATACATATTCAGAAATTGATAGAAAAATGCAAAAAAGGAATAAATGTATTAAGGTGCTTGTCAGGAGCTGAGTGGGGGGCAAGCTGTCAGTCATTGAAAATAATTTATTATTCTGTGATTAGATCAAACATAGATTATGGTTGTGTAGTATACAGTTCTGCAAACAAAACATTACTTAAAAAGATAGAGGTAATACAGAATCAAGCTTTGCGCATTTGCTGTGGTGCATTTAGATCTTCTCCGGTAGCCTCATTGCAGGTTGAAATGGGAGAATTGCCTCTAGAACAACGTAGGTCCCAGTTGAGATTAAGGTACTGGTATGGTGTAAAGAGTTGAATTATGGCAGCTGAGATGGCCATTCTTTGTGTTCTTTTTGAAGAATTTTCGGAGCCTGATGAAATCAGTATAAATACGTGTTGAATACTGCAAAATACATCTCTTCTAATATCTTCAATTGTTGCATATACAGAGCTGCAGCGGACACATTTAAACGACTTTAATTGGACCCATTGTGCGAGCTGTCTCTTTAATACAGCGTGGGTTATATACACGTTGCTGCTGATTGGAGCGGGGTCTGTCTGCGGAGTGCAAGAGAGAGGCGTAACTGGTAATGGGCGGAACTGGTAATGGGCGGAATGGTAATGGGCGTAACTGGGGGCGGAACTTGTAATAGGCGTAACCTGTAATTGTCCGAATCACACGGAACAACGCGAGATATCAAAAACGTCACATAGTCGGCAAGATGGCGGGTCGTATAGATACAGCAGTAAGGATATTTTCCCGAGATAAAAGTTTAAATTTAATTCTTTAAGTAATTTTCATGCAATAGTAGGGTAACGCACATATTGGTATCGTTTCGTCGACAATATATTAAAACTAGGGCTGTCAACGTTAACGCAAGCGATTCTTTTTTTTCAAATGAACCCGTGAAAAAATATTTAACGCAATTAACGCAGCATTCGTTTGATTTGACATCCTTTGTCTAGCCTTACATGATGTAATCACTCTCTTATTCGTGTACAGGCTTTTAAACCACGTAAGCGCGATTTGAAACAGTTGATAAAGTGTCTGGGGGTGTTCATTAAAGGGGGGGCTTCTGTCATGGATCTGCCTTCATGTCATGCCTGTTCCTGGTCTTGAGGCGGATTCATGACGAAGCCTTATGTTTTATGTGAGAGGGAGATGTTGACCCTATAGGCCTTCAATACTCCCTCTCCGGTCCGTGTCTTTGTTCCCGCCATCTCGTTTCCTTCCCTGAGTGTTTCATTACCCGCACCTGCTCCTTGTTAATTATCCTTTGTCTGTCTCCCTTTAAAACATCCTCGTGTTCATTGTCCTGTGCTTGTTCGTTGCTTGTGGTTTGTGACTTTGTGCCTACTGAGGTTGCCGCTTCATGTGTTCATTGTAGCTCTTGTACCTAGTACCTTGCATAGCATTTTGTGTTCTGTTATTGCCTGTGATGTTCTCCCCAAGTCAGTGAGTTAAGTTAAGTGGTCTTAGTTCCTGTTCTTGTATATTGTTTTACCCCCACGTGGGTCTTTGTTTTGTGTTTAAATAAAGTTTTTGTTATTCCCGTCTGCACCACTGCCTGCGCTTGGGTTCTTCCCCAAGTTCATAACAGAAGGTGTCGTGGCAAATTCGATCATCAAATGTTAAGAGAAATCACGAAGACCAAAGAGCCAAGTTTCAAAGGTTTCAATCTTTAATTTGTTCGAACAAGTCAAAGAGGGACACTCAGAGTTCATCTGAAGATGCCCAACGAACACACATCTGACTCCATTTTTTATACACTGTTTTCAAGTTGTTATCACAGTTTAAACCAATCATGTTAACTTGACATCATCTTCTTCCAATCAGTTTTCATATGATATCACCTTTTCGTTAGCCCTTCCCTCTGCGCTCATAGTTCCGGCCTACCATATTAGGATTTAATGGTTGTGTGCGCCCCTCAAAAACAGGTGCCTCTTTATTTTGACACTTTCCTGGGGGTTTCAGACGATACATGATTTAACCATGTTTCTATCAAAGGTTAACTCATGGTCTAGCGATTTAATTGGACTTCCTTACAAAAGTGTGTGGGGAGTACATCTTAGTGTTCAAATATATTTGGTGTGTGTGCAGATGTTCAAATGTTCAAACTCATACATCAGCTTTGTTAAAATGAGCTCACTGTTTAGAGGTACTAGCGTCCTTGACTCTATGCAATAAACCAAACTTCCTTATTAAAAATGATGTGTGGTGTCCGTGCAGCTAAGATAAGATGCTTGTTGTTCATGCAGGTGTTCATGAGCTCATACTTATACATGAGGCCCAATAAAAACATGAAACCTATAACTAACTAAATGTATTATATTATATAAGAAAACTCAACACTATAATAGAAAAACCACCATAAAGGGTATCAATGTCTTTTAAAATCAAGATAAATTCAAGATGATATTATCAATAATCTGCAAGGACAGCAAGGTAAAAAAAATATTTTATATTTACTACAGCCATGGCCGGAGGTTTTGCCACTTCACAAGACAGGGAATAGAGATGGCTAGGGGAAGTCTGGACCCAATTTTTCGCATCCCTTAGGAAAAGAAAATGTGAGGTCATCATGGTAAGAATCATGGCCGAATTTTACAAGCACAAACACTTGGTGTAATGTAAATGTTCTTGTGCTTTACATGTACAAAGCTATTATATAATATGCATCTCACTCTCTTCATTTAAAGGAACCTGCCTTTTCAATTCCATGCGACTTGAAGAAGCCATGCGGAGTAGAGTCTTGTCTGGAGGGAACGGGCATTTTGCAGGCATATATCTAGAAACTTAGTTGTATGGGCACTTAGTGTACACGTGCTAATTTGCCATTTCTTACATATTGTATTTTAATCTAAGATGCAACAATGACTACATATATTCTTTTTGCAAGACACAAATGTAAAGGCTACAATGTAAATTGGCTATTAAATTAAAGTTTAATGTGGTGGATCAAATTTACATGTTCCATTTGTTATTTGCTGACCTAAAAATTGTACTGCCGTTCATTAGGTACAGCCAACAATTGTGAGAGACCTGCAGACAGCATGGAATTGGGTGCGGAGCCACAAAGATCTGTTCATTGAGGAGGTGACGGAGCCTGCCTTTTTGCGGTTGAGTTCCAACGAACAAGAAGATGCACTCAAGAAGGTCCTGGGGGTCATTTCCCAGAAGCCAGAGATAACTTTTTGTTTGTGTTTCACCATCTCATAGACATGGAAACATTTTTGTCAACCTGTGTTGACGAATACGGCCTAAGAGTCAATGCCATGGTCAAAAAGGAGTAAAGAATGAATGGCTGGGGGAGTGAATGGCTGAAGGAGTAAAGAGTGAATGGGTGGGGGAGTGAATGAGTGAAAAAGAATAAAGAAATGTATAAATAAATAATAAACAATTAATAAATGAAAGCATTGTGTGTTTCTTAAATGCAGATTTGTTAAAGTATGCTGAAATATTTAGAACTCTAACATCTTCAGAAATTGTGTATAACAAACGTAACATTTTTCATTTATTTGTTTATTAAACTAAATTTGTGTCACATATTAACTGTGACGTAATGTAGGGTGGAGGTGGCCAGTAGAGGGCGTATTTTACTATCATGTCATTCTGTTCTCCTGCGCAACCTTGAAGAGTGTTCCCGGTGGAAGTCGGGTGTTGGACGTCACAGATGGTCGTATGTTCCACATGTAAATAAACCCAGAGTTAATATTTCCTTCCTGTCTCGTAACGGTGTGTCACAAAGGATATCACGCATACATCTGGAGAAGAAAAGCAATTAAAAACTGCTACCGGTACGGAGCGAGTAGTAGTGTACTTGCGCTGCACAAAATTAATAAATAGGCCAAATGATGCGTCGCTGAATTAATAAAACTAAACAGTTAATAATACATATTATGTATTAACACTTGGCGGACATGAGCCACAAAACTGTAAGATAAAGTTAAGAAATTGTGCCAGAGTCCAGTTAGGGTCCTCATCAGGTAAATTAAAGCTTATGAGCTGATCTAGCCCAGACCAAAAACATTCCTTTAAAACCCCATCGTCTACCGTCACATATTGGCAATGCCAAAGAAACTCGTTTATAAAATCCTCAATGCTGCGACCAGCTTGATATGTCGAACACAGTTTCCTCCACTGATTATCAAAAGTACCTCCTGAAACCTTCATGTACTCGGGTCCGGCTGCTAGATCCATTATGTGGCGAAGTCTTCTGTCATGAACAGCGGAGGGAAAACAAGGAGCGGATCCATATGCAGATAATGTTTTAATAATAAATCCAAAAATAACACAAAGGGTTACAAACCAGGTGGGGAACATGAGGGAAACAGACATACAAACGATACATGATAACGAGACAAAGAATGATGGGAACTGGAGTCCTTACGAAACAGACAGAACACTGAGTGGAATGGCGCCATCAGGTGGCGAACAGAGGTGCCAGCACCAGGGCGTGACAAGGTGCGGTGAGAATAAAGGAAATTATGTGTCAGTTATGATGTCACCCGTGATGTCACCTTGTGTGTTTTGTCACCTTAAATATGTAGCCAGCCACAGGCTGTTTGGCCAGTGAATCTCCATCCATGTCTTTAAACACTGTGATGGTGACGTACAGATCAGCGTCATCCTTCCCACCTCAACAACACAAGGTGGTCTTCTCTTGGCAGTTTCACTGTCTGCCGTCGGGTGCCTGAAAGAAGTCCGTTAACTTCAAGTGTTGGCCAAAAGTCATTCGGATAAAGAAGGCCGTTTTCAAGCGCTTATTCCAATAAATGTTCTCAAAATGTGATTTTAGTGTGGTTCATTTTCCTACTGCAACACAAACACATGGCAAAGGCTGTGACAAACTCACATACCCGTTTGTGGGTCAATGCGCAAATCTCTTCCTCCATGGTAGCAGGCGACCCACAGATGCCCTCTGGGGTCTGTGCGAACGCACGATAAAAAGACATGACGTGCAATCTCATTTTGGAACCAGTCCCTTCATATGTATGTTTTGTTCAAAAAAAGTGAAAGCCAGTATAAAATGAGTTTAAAAGTACTTATTGAATTGAATTGTTTAATAACACATTTTTAAAAGTGCTGCACAAGCAACTAGAATTGAATGTTGTTTGCCGTTGTATTACATGTACATTTAGACACTTAGCAGACGCTTTTATCCAAAGCGACTTACAAAGAGTTTAGGAGCAATAAGCGATATGTCATACAGGAGCCATAATACATTAAGTGCCAATACAAAGTTACTGGTTTCAACAAAAGCTAGACCACCACCTGTTGAGAGAAAGGGTTAGTATTTTTTTTTTCTTTCTCATTTGTCTGTCAAGCGTTCACAGAAGAGATGGGTTGAACGGACAGAGTTAGGAAGAGTTGTGCCGCATGCTCAGTGAGATAGGGTCTGACCTTTCTAATGTTGAATAAGGCATATCGGCATGACCGTGTTGTCTTTGCAATGTGATCATTGAAGGACAGCGGTTCATCAAATATGACTCCGAGGTTCCTGGCTGTTTTGGAATGAGCAATTGCGGTATTGCCAAGATGGATGTTGAGAGTGTGTTGGACCGTAGGGTGTGCCGGAAACACGAGTAGTAAACACAGTATAAACAGACTGTGAAAATATTATTATTATGGAATCATTAGAATGATTGACGTGATGACGACCTCCAGTGGTAGAGGTCATCTTGTGGTAAAAGCCATGCGTTCATTGAAATAAAAACTCAAAAAGAAGTTATCTTGAGACAATGGAAGAAGGTGAGGCTTTATTAAACAATTTCACATGACCGTCCCCCAATAAGTGTTGCATTTGTGAAAGAGGAAAACGAGCATACTGTAGCTTCTGATATACATTAGGCAACGTTTTTTCCATTACACTAGATGTCCTAAAAGCCATGTTTCACATTGAACAGAGAGTTTGCTTTTTCAATATGTCTACATCAAGAGCTGTTGAATTCATTGGTGAGGTGGTGAAAAGAATAACAACACACCCTTATAAAACAAAATGTCTTTATTTGGAGGCGTATGCTTTTTGTTATTAAAGCGCTACGGCCTGTGAAAACATCATTTACATTACATTTACATTTAGACATTTAGCAGACGCTTTTATCCAAAGCGACTTACAAAGAGTTTAGGAGCAATAAGCGATATGTCATACAGGAGCCATAATACATTAAGTGCCAATACAAAGTTACTGGTTTCAACAAAAGCTAGACCAATTCAATTCAATTCAATTCAAGTTTATTTATATAGCGCTTTTCACAATGTGCATTGTTCCAAAGCAGCTTTTCAGAAGCAAAATAAGAAAACACAGAGGTAAAACACAGCACAGTGCATAGTGTTTATAGAACAAGCAAGATCATTCTAATAGATAATATCTAATAAATTAATAAATAGATAAATAGATGCAGTCTCCCGGTGAGCAAGCCAACACTGCCCTGCTGTGGCGAGGAACCAAAACTCCCTTATTGATTGATGGAGAAAAAAACCTCGGGAGAAACCAGGCTCAGCCGGGAGGGCCAGTTCCCCTCTGACGTGTCATAGCTGCTCTCAGTGACCCCGACCAAGTCACCGAGCCATATCCCCGAGGAAGGGGGGGAGAGCCCACCGCCCGCGACCCAGGCAATCCCACTCGCCGAAACCATGCACGTCCAGCCCGGTCCCACTCCGCGATCGACACCAGAAAAACAGAGGAACAACCAGAGAAAATAGTAATGGCATATTGGAACATTATTCCTCTGCTGTCTGACATCGACCACAAAGCAAGACCATCCAGACCCACACAGCCCCAACAAATAGAATCCCCCCAACCACAACCAACGAGCCCCCCCCCCCCCCACGAACATCAGCCCAGCAACCCCCAATCAGGGCCACTGAACTCAGCTATAACTTCAAACTGCTGACATGTGATGTAGTTTAGCATTTAATACCAAGCATTGTAACTTTTAGCATTAATGTGACAAGTATTCCATCTTTGCTCTCGGTTGGGGATAGAATGGTCTGAGCTGGGATGGTCGCCTTTCTCTTGGGTGGAAATGGAGTTGCCTTAGATGGAGCTGGGATGGTCAGTCAGTCCGCAGCTGGCGTAGTCTCTAAGTCGGGATGGGCATATGATGTCCATCTGGGCCTGGCAGAGCTTTCCCTACCTCGAGATGGGCATCCCGAGGCGAAGGCAGAAAGAAAATAATTAGCGTAGCTGCTGTTCATTTACTATGCATTAGTGAAAGCTTGGGTGAAAAGATGTGTCTTTAATCTAGATTTAAATTGGGAGAGTGTGTCTGACCCTCGAATAGTATCGGGAAGGCTATTCCAGAGTTTAGGTGCTACGTATGAGAAAGCTCGACCCCCTTTTGTAGATTTAGTTATTCTAGGTGTTATCAAAAGTCCTGAGTTTTGCGATCTTAGAGAGCGTGATGGGTTGTAATGTGATAGAAGCTCAGTTAAGTAAGTAGGGGCTAAACCCTTTAAGGCTTTATAAGTAATTAAAAGAATTTTAAAATCAATACGATACCTAATGGGCAACCAGTGAAGAGATGATAAAATTGGGGTAATATGATCGTATTTTCTTGACCTGGTTAGGACTCTGGCGGCTGCATTTTGGACTAACTGTAGTTTGTTTATTGAAGATGCAGGACAACCACTAAGAAGAGCATTACAGTAGTCAAGTCTTGAGGTCACAAATGCATGAATAAGAGTTTCTGCGTCAGCAGCACATAAAACATTTCGTAATTTGGCAACATTTCGAAGGTGGAAGAAGGCTGTTTTTGTGACATTTGAGATATGATTTTTAAATGACAAGTTGCTGTCTAATATAATGCCTAGGTCTTTAACTGTATTTGTCGGAGTAACAGTGCAGCCTTCGATTTGTAGGTTATAATCTGATATATTCTGTTTACGAGTCTTTGGTGCTATAAGTAATATTTCTGTTTTGTTAGAGTTTAAAGAAAGGAAATTACTAGTCATCCAATGTTTCATATCTTTGATGCACTCTGCCAGTTTGGATAGCTTGAAGGAATCATCTGGTCT